>PVIW01002940.1:0-190684 GCA_004026585.1 Noctilio leporinus
CCATGTCCATGGTTCCTTTATACTAGGTTCTTGTCTAAGCTGCTCCCCTTCTTTGCCTCTGCCTCCCCCCTCCCCGCAACCCCGTTCCCCCTGACCACTGAAGGCCTATTCCTTGTATTCATACACTTGGTTCTGTTTTGCTTGTTGTTAGTTTTGCTCATTATTGTCCCGTAATGGGTGAGATCATATGATACCTGTCTTTCACTGACTGGCTTATTTCACTAAGCATAATACTCTCCAGTTCCATCCATGTCAATTATTGTTTCTAATAGAATTCTTTGTCTTATGTAATATTTTGCCTTAATTTTTACTTTCTTTCATAATAATATTTCTATTTTTAAATTTGTCTTAAATATGTGGTAACTTTGTCTATTATAAACCATATACAGCTAGATTTATTTTTTCTCACTATGACAATCTCCATTTTTGTAGAAAGATTTAACACATTTACATATATTTTCTTCCCTAACATGTTAGATTTAACTTCTGCATCTATAATTTTGTTGCACATACATTATTAAATGATTATTTTGAAGTTGTTTTCAAGTTGTTTCTCTAGAACATGTTGTCAAACTAAGATAAGCTTTCTCATTATCCATTAATTATTATTGTGAACCATTAAGAGGAAAAACACAGAGATTTCCCATCTTGAAAACACATCTTGTAATAGAATGACATTTTTAATTAACAGCGGAGCCCAAGTATCAATAATTCTCCAGGAACTCTGTCAGTTCCAACAATGATTGCTACTAAGGGAGTAATTGCTAAGGTTAGCACTACTACTTAGGTCAATTCCTGAACTCTGGTGGCCACCTGAATGCTGGCAATCTTGAAATCAAAACATCATTCTCTATAAGGTCTCTCTCCTTACCCACCCAAACCTTTCAGAAAGGTTGTATGAAAGATAGTATCCCAGAATCATTAAAGCAACAATGTCCCTTATCATTTGAACTGTAGTGGCACATATGTTTTAAGAATATTGTTAGTCCTTTGACCTTTCCCATAGTTTAATATGTAACCTGTAATCTGAGTCTCAAAGACAAATTTATTTCTATAACTATGAGGCTGATCTCACTCTTCTTTGCAAATGTATTATAACTGGCAGCATGGATTATATATTTAATCCAGTGACCCAGTAGTATTAATTATCATTACATTTTAATTCATACCTCAAGAAAATACCTATACTGTGAAAAGCATGTTTTACCTAAGGTGCAAAAGAAGTCTATCCCTCATAAACTAAAATTAAAGCTAGTTTATAACAAGGCAAGATTTGGTTCCCCTTTGTAATGCCTTATATGTGTAGCCATGTATACAGTTTATTACTGTTGCTTTTCCATAGATGCTCTTTGTGGAAGGAATTTATTTAGTTCAACAATAAACTAGGTTCAGAAATCCTAGTATTGAATCCCTACTTTGATATGTGATAACGATGTGACCTGAGGCCAATCACTGTCAAAGTGCTACACTCGCAACTTGTAAAATGTATTGATTCTTCAGTGATATTTAGATGTTTAGGATCCAATGTGCTTTCTTTGTCCCAAACCTTGTTGTGTGAGTCTCTCTCCACCTGGCACTTCTACCCTCTTCAAATCTGAATGACTGCCTTATGGTTTTGAGCCTCTACTAAAACATTAGTCTCTTCCCTGAAGCAATTCCTCATTCATCCAAGAAGGACTTGATTGACAGCCTATTTGTTGTGATAAACCAGAGACTCCTTAAGTGAGGCTACAGTGGATTCCCACTTGTACATCTCTGGGCCTACCATAATGCTTAGAATAGAATAGACAAGTTGAAGTATTTATAAAATGCCAAATTAATGCATACATAAATATATACCCATACATAACACCTGTATTAGGGTCATGTTACTAGACAATAATTTTGGTTAAATCCATTTTTTTCTATATACAGGAAATATCATCAAGTGGGCAGTTGGGTTTTATTTTGCATTTTTGCATGGTTGAGAGGTCACATCTTTGTGATGGTCACACACAGCCTTGGATTAACTAGCTGAATGTAACCAGTGCTGATGAACAAGGAACATTCTGCTTAAAGAAACAAGGGACAGGGCTCAGAAAAGTAAAAAGAAGACTATTCTTGGATCCATGCATTCAAAGCTCCTCCTTCTTATAGGAAATAACGATGAATTGCTAATATTTTGTCAATCTCGAGTTCTTTAGTGCTAAGAGATTAAGATGAAGGTTTTACCAATTTTTTAAAATAATTTTTTCTTTATTATATTATTGCTGTTGGCACTATCACAGATGTCCCCATTTTCCTTGCTTTTGTCCCTATCCATCCAGCCTCCACTACCCTCTCCGTTCTGGCCATCACCACACTGTTGTCTGTGTCCATGGGTTATGCAGATATAGTCTTTGGTTATTCCTTAACCTGCTTTCATTCAGTCCCCACCCTCTCCCCTCTGACACCTATCGCTCTGTTCCATGCATCCATGCCTCTGTTCCTATTTTGTTCATCAGCTTATTTTGTTCATTAATTTTCATGTATAAGATCATATGGTATTTGTCTTTCTCTGGCTGGTTATTTCACTTAGCATGGAGGGTTTTAACATTTTAATTAGCAAAATGACCTAAAGCTTTTAGTATTTTATTTTATTTTGTTTTTATTTTATTTTGTTATTTTATTGTTGTTCTGTTGCAGTTGTCCCAATTTTTCCTCATTACTCTCCACTGCTCTGTCCATCCCTCTCCCTATCCCTGCCCCCTCCCACAGTCAGTCCTCACCCTGTTGTCCATGCCCATCATTTATACATGTTCCTTGCCTAGACCCTTCCCTTTCTTTTCCTTCTTCTCCCCCTCACTTCTCCCCTCTGGTCACTAACAGTCTGTTCCTTGTCTCCATGCCTCTGATTTTATTTTGCTTGTTTGTTTGGTTCATTAAATTCCTCTCACAGTTTGCAAATAAGAACCACAGAGATACCACCTCACACCTGTCAGAATAGCCACCATGAACAAATCAACAAACAATTGCTGGTGAAGACATGGAGAAAAGGGAACCCTAGTGCATTGTTGTTGAGAATCCAGGATGGTTCAACCTCTATGGAAAAAAGGTTGTTCCTAAAAATGTAACTGCCTTTTGATCAAGTGATTCCACTGCTGGATTATACACTAAGAATCCTGAAACACTTATTCAAAAGAACCTATGCAACTCTGTGTTTATAGCAGCTTTATTTACAATAACAAAGTGCTGGAAACAACCTAAGCGTCCATCAGTAAATTAGTGGATAAAAACAGTGGGTGCATTTAACAATGGAATACTACACAGAAAGAAAGAAGGAACTCCTACCTTTCCGACAGAATGGATGGAACTGAAAAGTATTATGCTAAGTGAAATAAGCCAGGTGGTGAAAGACACATACTATAAATCTTTCAATATTAAAAGGGATGGCTTGTTATTGGAGAAATGACAGCTACCAGGTTATTGTTTTGTGCCAGGAAACTTGCCAGAAACACCTCACAACTGAATAGGTAAGCTGGGTGGCTCAGTGCAGAGTGGCTTTTCACCCAGACACAGGTGTCCATTCTCTGCATCTTAGGGACTTTCATGGAGAAAAATGTTCAACGTATTATTTGATAACAATAGAATATGCTAAACTACCTAAATGCCATCTTCTTGTCCATAACAAGTGATAAATGTTCAAAGAAAAAGAATACATTTTACCCACATAAAACATTCCTTAGTTTTGTTATTTTTATTATTAATGTGACCTTTCTTAATGAGCTATCACACAAATAAATTACATATTGGGTAATTAAAATAACTTGACAAGTATCATTTGGTGATACTATTCAGTTCATGTGTGCAGAACAATTTTAATTAGAGATGTATTCAACTTACTTGATGTTGAAGACATGTTAGGTAAAATTGCTATGCTAGGTTTTTATTATTTTATAACTTTTTGATAATAGAAAAGCTCATTACATTAGCTTAATACCTAAAAATATATGTTAATAAAGCCAAAGATAAAATAAGAAAATATGTAACATACAAAAATGCAATTATTCATGTAGATCTAATGGACCTAGATGATACTAAGTATTTTAATAGCATTATAAATTTTGATTGTTATTCAGGGGCATATTAATATTGTCATTCGGAATCACAATCTGACAGTCCCAGGAAAGGAGAAAATTATTCAGACTAGTAATTTTAATTGAAAAAGCTATTGTCATGTTGATGTCAACAGCAATATCAAATTAAAGTTACTTTTGGAATTATGATTAATACATTGTTCACATTTTTAACAATCAGAATTCCAATTAACTTATTTTAATAATTTATTTGAAATAATCAATACAGTTTATTATTACAACCTAAGAATTCAAACCTAAGATTGAGAGGACTTTTAAAAGAAAATAATGATTTTTTATAATATATAAGAGAAATAAAGTTGCTGTTATTTTTGGAAGTGTTTATTCTCAAATTGTTATTACTATCTTAAGAAGTCTTTCTTCAAATTCTAGCAAGGTATTTGGGTAGCTCGGTAAGTAGCAAATTAAATACTAAACAACAAATAATTCACTGTTATCCTCTGAATATTGTCATTATAAAATATTTTTATGTTTTACTTTATTTACCTCTGAGAAATCATTTTTCTATAATTATCATATATTGTCTTATTATGTATGTTAAACATTTTCAAATAGCTTTTAGAAATCTTGAAAAGCTGTGTGCTTTTGGAATTGTTTTACCTTAGTTTTATTGTGTTAGTGAAGATGAGGAACATGCACTTCTTGGCCCACTTCTAAACTTAATAACCTCATTTCATGGAGGAACAAAGGCATCAGAAAGGACCAGGGCTCTGATCAACTCTTGTATTTCTATACTCCCCCATATTATGTGTTAATTACAATTTTTTTTTACATATGTACTCATCAGGGCATAGTCGATTCTTATAACTTAAGAATCCCATGATAGAGCATCAAATAAAACCATAGACTTACCTACCACTGCTGTTTATCCTAGCTGGCAGGTGTTCCCCTAACCATGATTTCATTTGACTACTAGAAACAGCAACAAAAATGATGGGTTCAACTTTTTGTCCAGGGGCTGGGCTGAACCAATGAGGAGTGCTATTTCTACAGTTCAGTGTAAAAGAAGGTTTTAAAGATTATTCTTTTCAGAGGAAGATTGCAAATAATATCTAAGAGACAAAGTCAGGTATATCCATAGAGTGGACAAGAGTAAGCAACAAGAAGTTTTCAAGATGAGAACAGGAAAATATCTGAAATCAAAAGGCAAGGGAAGGGAATCCAATATATCAGCTATAAAATATGACTGACCTGTTACCAGAGGGAGAACTTCATATCTACAGGCATATAGATAGATGGCCTAGCACGAATTCACTTCCATCCCTCGAGCTACCCAAATCACTTTCAGGGAAGTTTTTATATTGGTATATGAAGCACAGCATTTAATTATGTTGAGTTTCAAATGAGTCTTTCACAATCCTTTTAGTGATCTATTGTTTCTACGATCTTATTTACACACATCAGATGCATTCAGGGATAGGTGTGAGCATAAGGAATGAGCTATTATTTAATAATACAATCTGTACCAATGAAACAACATTAGAATCCCTTTAATAGATCCCATACATAGCTCGTGCCATTTCCCATGAATCAGCTGTATAGTGGAAAGTGTCTTGAATGAAATAAAGGCTCTAAGAGTGAAAAAACACATCCTTGGACAATTCACTTTAAGAAAAAGAAGGTAGGAAAGGAAGAGGGCTGAACTGAGCATTGGTGTTTCTACACAACTTACATGTTCATATGCACATAACCAGTGCCAAATATTGTGCATTACTTCTACCTTCCCAGAAAGAAACCTTAGTGGGATTATGGGAGTATTATACGCTGTAATGACTGGAAAACACGAGATATCTGGTTTGTATTGCATTTTCTCCACAGTTGACTATGTACAGTTTCTTCCTCCACTGTAATTACTGCGCCCATTTTTGTGGCTCTTGGTTACAAACATTATTTGTGGCAAGCGTATATGTAACAATATGATGCAGGTGTGCAGTGTTTATTCGCTGTGATTTCATTTGTTTGAGGAACAAAACAGATATGATTAAACTCCTGCTTCAACCCAATACGGACTATATCCTCACAGCACCAATTTTAGTGAATCTGTCCTAAAATTCAGCACAAATAAATAAAAATGTAATCTATTTTTATACTATTTATTACTTGCTAATATGATCACAGGTGGCATAAAATACCTCAGTTTTTCTCACACAGGGACTTTTTTAAGTTGCCATTTACTCAATTATGAGATTGAGACCGGAGTGGGATCAATCTCTGATATTCTTGTCTCAGAAGGCTTTTGTTTCCCTCCCCTCATCTTTGGTAATGACCTCTGATTCCATTTCATAATGGAATTGAAAGGCAGCAACTATATAAAATGAGAGCAAATAATTGCATTATTCTTTAAATGAGCCCATTGAAACGGCAAGGAAGGGACATTATAAATCTTTTTTACTGGGATATATATTGAACTTTTATAGGCCTAAGTTTGTGAAATGCTCCACTGTATTACCGTTTTCAGGCTCCCACTGAGGGCCACCACAGCAATGGTAATCACAATAATTATAGACATAGATAGCGACTATCTTCTAATCAGTCAGCTGTCTCTAAGCAACCAGGTTTAACAAGCCTACCAATTGTCACCGCCGCATATATTCATGCAAGGATGAAACTCTCAGAACTTAGTTATTACAGAACTGATTCCATAAGCCCCCACCCCCACCCTGGCCTCTAACAGAGTTGTCATTTATCTGCAGTGTCTGAGGTAGAAACTAACGCTTCCAATTCATAATGGTGATCATTTATTCCCTTTGTGCCAAATACTTGATAGTTAATTCAAATCTAATTTTCCCTAAAAGTTAGATGCAGGGCTTATTGAACTCATAACAAATTATTCTTTCCAAACCTAAGATTTCTATTGGGAGTTAGAATGTACATAACCATATGCCATAGGACAGTTACCATATGATACATAGCAATATGCCTTCCCATTTTAAGCCATGGGGATCTATTCTTTAGGCCACATCTCTCTTCAGCCGTATTGACAGAATTAACAGGACAATTATGCAAGGAATTTTAAAGGATGTCATTTTAGAAAAATCTAGGAGAAGGTTGTTAGCATATCACTAACTACCTTCTGTCCTTTAAAAATAAGGGTCAGAGTAATTAACCCTGGAAACTATAAGCATCCTACTTTAATATTAGCTGACCTTGCATTTGTACAGTACTTTCTTTTTTTTCCAGCTTTTCCACATGCAGAATCTCATCTAATTTTTAATTAACCTTGTAAATGAAGCAGGGAAAGATGTTTACTCTGAATCAGGTAAGAAAATGAGACACTAGAAGGTCATATGGTTTACCCAAGGTCACCATGGCAGAGCTAGAACAAATACTCATGGGGTCTGGTTCTGACCCATTTCTTTGTCAGAAATACCCGTTGATTTATTTACTATACAGCCAGGGGTTGGGTTTCTGGGATAAACATGCTCTCTGAATTCACCAGGCAGTATTTCTTATTTCTTCAGTGTTCACGCACAATCTCATTTGGTCCCAGAAGCTCTATGTTGGATTAGAAAACTCATGCTTTTTTCCACTACTATGCCTGTAAGAGTCTTCCCTTTTGGTTACATGAGATCCACCTGGTATTGTATTAGGTAGCCTATGAAATCTTTCTTTCTTTAGTGAATTTGGACAGGTCTGCAAGGACCTTTCTTCTTATTATGTGGCTCACTCATTGGGAAATTATGTCTCTTCTGTTGTGCTGTGCTGTTCATGGTCTGTTTAAGTAACAGTAGGCCCTGGCTAGGTTGCACAGCTAGTTAGAACATCATCCCCATACACCAAGGTTGAGGGTTCAATCCCTAGTCAGGGTACATACAAAAATCCAATGAATGCATAAATAAGTGCATTCTCTATCTCTATTTCTCTCTCTCTCTCTCTCTCTCTCTCTCTCTCTCTCTCTCTCCTTTTTCTATAAAAATCAATGAAAATATTTTTAAAAAGCCAAGCAATAGTGATATTTGGCCAAAAGAGTAGCCCTCCCTTTAACCATCTTTTTCTCTGTCAATATAACTGCATGTACATGATGGAAGCCACACTAGGTTTTACGCTATCTCTTACTCTCCCTTTACACTGCTGCAATGTTTCAAATAGATTAGGTGCAAGAGGTCGTCAATGCAGTCATAATCCCACATTTGTCTACATAATTAAAACTATTTGGACTGAGTGCAGTAGAAGGGTACTGAAGGTCAATTTTATATTAGCAAATCTACAACAGCATGACTGTGAAGGAGACACAAGTCATCTGTGGTAATTTCTTGTTTCAGAATCTGCTCTCTTCTGCTTAAACAGGCTTCACTGACAGCCAGTGCCTTGGTGTCTCTCCTACCTATAATGGTATATGGGAGACTTTCACAGGGCTTTATTAGACTCTGCTAATTTAACTAATTTTTGCCAAGGTGTTAATGATATATCAAGTGAAATATTATAGTTTTGGTAGAGGTTTTGGAGCTTACTCCCAAGATATGATTTCCAGTGATAGGAAGATGTCACAAAAGTTGGAACGCAATTGGAGTTTAACCCAACATGTTATCATGGAAGTAGCTCATTAAGGCCCCTATGATAACAATCATTAGAATTCTATATTGTTATTTAAAAAAAAAAAAAAGATTTTTAAGGCATGGGAGAAGAACACATGTTTTAGCTGAGCACTGGTTTCCTTGAAGAAACTTTCTTCAACATTTTAGACCTATTTCCTAATCTCTTTTTTTTTTCTGATATGAACATTTTTGGCTTTTTAAAATTTGGCAAAATTTTTTAAAAATTGGCAAGATTAACCCATCTTTTATTTTCCCATCTGTCCATTATTTTTCTTTGATAGGCATTCCCAGTAATTAAAGCAAGTTTTGCTTGAAAGGAGGCAGGTATGGTAGTCAAATGCTTCAAACACATATGACCACCAAAGTACATTACATATATTCACACTACAAGACCCCTACATCATGTTTGCACCCTAAAGAATGCATACTGTTGTAATACAGAAGCATCCTGAGTGTGCCTTTCAAACGAGAGGATTAGTTGTTGAGTCTTGCTTTCAATTTCATTCCAGCAATTAGTCATTTTCCTTTTTTTTTTTCTCAGTAACACCTTGAGGCACTTCCATGTACGTTAGGTCCTTGGAGTCTAAAGTACCTATACAATGTCTACCTGGCCTTTTAATAGCCTATAACATTTGGTACACACATGAAGCATCAGGAATAAAAAATGAAGGTGAATTATGCATTCCATTGTCCTAGATCATGGACAAGGGGAACTTGGCACAGAAGAATATGTATAATTTCATCATAAAAAAAGAAAGTAAATGGGAAAAACAGGCAGAGAGAATAGGCTAAGGAAAACCATGGATATGTAAAGCGCATTAAAAGTACAGTGGCCTCCAAACCTGGAATGCATTAAAATTATCCAGGGAACTTTTTAAAATTTATATTCCTGGGCTCTACTCAAAAACAGTGAATCAGGAGCTTAGGGAGATGGGGCCCCAGATTTTATATTTAATAGAAATTGTACTGTTAGCCTGGATAACTTTTAGGAACCAATGATCTAATTTGTTGGTACATTAATTCTTTCAAACATTATTTGCTGACCTTCTAATATGCATCAGACATGATTTTAGGTGTTTGGACAAAGTAGACACAGATTCTACTGTGTTGTTACATCCTAGTGGTGTGAGACAAATGCTATTCTAAGTGCAATCCATGGATTAACTAAATTCTTCTGTATAAAACCCTATCAAAACTTCATATCCTATATGAGAAAGCTAAGACACAAAAAGTTTAAATAATTTACCTAATGTTACATAACTAGCAGGAGGAGAACCTGGGATTCTCAAACGCAGTGTGACTCAAGAGCTCTTATGTGTGGCCATCTACATAATTTGCAGAACCCATGGTAAAATGAAAATGAAGGGCCACTTGTTCAAAACACAGGAAAAAAACCCTGCTGTTAAAGGTATTAAACTATGAAATGATTTTTCTTTCATCCATGATCTGTCTTGCAACTTGTGATTCTTTTTTTTTTTTTTTTTTTTGGTATGTAATGTCATTCTAAGACAAATTAAATTATAAATGATTATGTAACTGTTACACTCATCTTGATACTTCACAATATCAGTTTTAAATGCAGATATAAGAACATTTCACTTATAGAATCATTTAAATTACACAATTCATATTTCATAGTTTACACATTCATACTAGAACAGCAGAAATGTTGCATAAAGCAACTCAAATTTTTATTTTACTTCTTGACAGACACATATATTTCACTCTTACATACCTTTGACTCATGGATGAGTAAGGAAGTAGTGAAAGAAAAAAGAACCTGTGGGTTGCCTTGCCTTTCCATCTTTAGCATTATTTTCAGCATAAATGGTTGGCTAATACAGGGAAAATTCTACCGATAAGAAAAACTGTGATGGTATTCCTTTGTCAGTCATGTGTCTGAGAGTCATTGCCTTCTTTCTGTGTTTGAAAAAAGTTATGGTTCAACTCTGGCTGGTGTGGCTCAATGGCTAGGCACCAGCCTGCAAACCCAAAGGTCGCTGGTTCGATTCCCAGTCAGGGCATGTAACCAGGTTGCAAGCCAGGCCTCCAGCCAGGTTCTTAGCTGGAGGCAGGTAAAAGGCAACCATACTTGAATGCTTCTCTCCCTATCTTCCTCCCTCCCTGCTCTTCTCTCTGGAAATAATAAATAAAATCTTTTCAAAAATTCTAAAAAAAGAAAAAAGTTCTGGTTCAAATGGAAAATGTGGCCTCTTTTGGTTGTTAAAACCCAGATTTATTTAGTCACAGACATAAATAACATGCTTACCTTGTATTCATGTTGAGTCTGGTGGAACTTTCACATATCCTGGTCCCACCAGAACTCTGCGATCATGGTGCCTAATGAATGCTGTATGCAGAAGGCATGAAAATGGACAATGAACATAAAAATATTCTGTACATTCTCTCTACTCATACACATTCTCTATTCACAGGACTCAAACAAAACACCAGTTTAAAGACAAGAGTATATAACATTTCAAGATGACTACAGTTGAACATTAAATGGAGCATGAGCCCTGGCTGGTGGCACAGTGGATAAGGTGCTGATCTGGAAACCCAAAGATCACTAGTTCGATTCCCAGCCAGGGCACATAACCAGGTTGCAAACCAGGTCTCCAGCCAGGTCTGTAGCTGGAGGCAGATGAAAGGCAACCATACATTGATGTCTCTCTGCCTCCCTATCTCTCTCCCTACCCCTCTCTCTAAAAATAATAAATTAAAATCTTTAAAAATAAATAGAGCCATGAGCCCTCAGAGCTCTTTGTATGACTTCATGTGTGACACACCCATGATACCAGTACTACTTGTCCTTAAGTATACCACTCTACATTGCCTCCTGTGTGAGGTGGTTTCAGGTGGATTAACCATCCTTGTCATTCTTGCTTTGGTTCATTCCTGTTTATAAACGTCCCTTTGTAGTATAATGTCAATGGCTGAACATAATACTCTAGATCCATTGTTTTCAGAACTCAGAACGTTCTCTTTTTGCTTAGACACTCACACCAAATGCACCCTAAGTTTCCTTAGTTGGATGGATTCAGTATTCATCTCATTTTCCTCCTTTTATTATTCATCCCCTGTACTTATCATAAAACCATGTGCAGGGACTCTTCAAAGGGCTTTCCATAATGTGTTCTTCAATCCTTACAGCAACATTATGATACATTATTTTGGTAGGCAGAATAATGGTCCCCCAGACATATTTATACCCTAACCCACAAAAAATGTAGATATGGAAGGGTGAATTAATGCAGATAACATTAAATTTGCTAATCAGCTGCTCTAAAAATAGGGATAGTATTATGGATTATCTGGGTGGACCCAAAGTAATCACAAATGTCATTGAAAGTAGAAGAGAAGGTTGGAGTGATTCAATGTGAGAAATATCAACCCCGCACAACCTGCTTTGAAGATGGAAGGGAGCCAGGAACCAAGAAATGCAGACAGTCTCCAGAAGCTAGAAAGGCAAACACACAGTGCCTCCAAAAAGAATTCAGACCTGCCATCATCTAGACTTTAGCCCAGTGAGGACTGCCTCAGATTTCTGAACTACCAAAAAATGGCTTGCATTGGTGGTTCTCATTACACATCTACTGGATACTGTCGATTCAGAAGAACATTCTTATTTATAAATAGTGGCTTAATAAATAGTTTAAAATAAGTAATCCCATTTCAGCAAATAAGAGTCTCTTCTGTGAAGTATATATAGTGTACCTATCTCAATATTGAATGCATAACTACATCTGCTAAGGAAGAACAACTGCATATTGTAGTTTTGGTAAAAATTTAAAACTCAGCAGTAACCTCAGACAAATTTCTGGACATTTTGCACTACTCATCTATCATTTTTTACAATTATACTCCAAGAAGGTATTGCATTTATCATTCTAAAGCATGAAAATATGTCTACTATCAAGGGGCCATGTAAGTCTTGAAGATATTTATTTGCCAATGTGTAATACATTATTGCCTTCTTAATGCATGTGTGGGAAAGTTTCTTACAGAAAGAAAATAGAGATGTAAGTAAATCTTTTTAACACTTGCAAAAAAAAAAAAAAAATCAACTAAGATCTGCTAACTTTGTTGTGGGCCAAGTGATTAGCTGAAGTTGATAATTATTTAAGGAGCTTCTTATTATACCTGACAATGGCCTAAGTCCCAAGTTAAATGAAATACATATCTTTTCTTAAGGGTGGATTTTAGGTTACATGCTTACATTTTACAGTCTTTATGCATCCTTGTTCTTTTATCATATGCTGTCATTCCTCCCAGCCCTGCTTTCACCTTTGCCAGGGCCTGGAAACGAAGAGGCAGCTTTCATTACAAAGAAGCTACCAATCCAACATTCGCTACATAATTTATATGTGCAGCAAAGGGAAATTACCAGCATAATTCCATTATGTCATTTCCACAGTTATACTCAATTGCTCTTCCCTAAAGGCACTGGCATTTTCGTTTCCAAACATTTCCCTTCCTGACTCCATCCTTCATTCCCTGCTTAGGTATCGGGTCATGTCCCCACATTCAGGAGGTCACTCTGAAAACCTTTTTGAACTGGTCTTTGATCTTTAGTCCCCCAGTTTGTTGTGACAATACAAACTAACATGAAATACAGAAGAAAATATGCTGCTCTTCCCTTCAATCTCTGTTTTTGTTTTTAAATGAAGAATAGAAAATTATGCAAGCTCAAAACAACATTCTAACAATATTTCTTTTCTTCTGTAGCTTTGACTTTTGATATTGATTTTAAACATAAAATTCTCTTGGCTCATTACCATTTTATGAGTGAATTTCAATGAAATCTGATCTATTGACCCTGCTGTTGAAATCTTCCCAGTGTAAACACTCTTCTCTGTGGTCTTTCTAACAACCTCCAAACCAGATCTCTCTTCCCTGTCTTCCCATTGTCCTTTGAGTTTTCTTATTGTCCCTCCAGCATAGCCATAAGTATACTTAGGTAATTACTTTTATTGTGGAGATTCAATCTTTTGATAAAACTGTATCACTCTTTTCTATAGTTAATCTGAACTTTCTGGCAGCAAATTTCTCTTTCCATTAATTAGTGGGTCTGTTAATTAAGTTTCTTCTAAATGTCAAACATTTTCAGTTACTGTCATTACTAACATTGGTGCATTTTGATAATTAAGACTGAGTTCTATTTATTTAATAGAATTTTTTGCAATTATGCTCCAAGGAGACTTTGCATTCATCATTCTAAGGCATGAAAAATAAGTCACCTATTTTATTTTATGTGACATATAGAAATATGTCATTTATATGTATTTTATACATTTATTTAATACAAGTCCCTACCTCAAACAATAGTCAAGCTCATATCCTTCCTTCCTACAACACAGGTTAACACTCAGACCTCAAGTTTTGGGGGGAAGAAGAAGGGATGGAAGAGGTTTGGTTCTGAGATATTTTTCTTTTTCCCTCCCTTGGGCAATAATCCTTCCAATGGTGGAGACCAGAAGAAGGTAAGGAATGGAGAAAAGCAGCAGAGAGGTACTTACTGAGTCATGGGCACTTGCAGCATGAAGGGTGTCCTCGGCCTAACTCTGCATCCTGACAAATTTAATCTTATTCTGCTGATGCGGAGGTCTGCTACAGAGGCAACCTCGTGGAAATGTGGCCCGAGCAGTGGCACGTGGCGCTGTGCTCAAAAAGAGCCTTCCACTTGGTTCACAGTTCTGGTGCTATGTTACCATCTTGAAATTCTCAATTTTTGAACAAAGTGTCCCACATTTCTATTTTGCCCTGGGTCCTGTGAAGGTAGCTATCTTACTTTTCATTGAAGGCTATCCAACTCCTTGGGCAGCATGTTTTATCAAGGATCTTCCTTAGAAGGGAATAGGCAAGTATCTTTCTTTCTCTTTGCCTATACTAGTCATAACTCCCTACTCCCTCAGAGTTGTGCATGCCCCCTCTCAGCCTGGGCAACCATGAGACTACCACCCCCAGAAAGACTTCTGTTTTGCAGTAGCCATTAGAACTAAACAGATAATCTTCTACAACATCTAAGAATAACTAGAATAAATGGGGGTTGCTTCCTTCCTCTTTCCAGACATAATATAACGTAATTCCTTAATTTCATTTTATTTTTTCAAAGATTTCATTCATTATTTTCAGAAAGAGGAGAAGGGAGAGAGGCAGAAAGAGAGAGAGACTGTATGGGTGCCTTTCACCTGCCTCCAGCAACGGACCTGGCTGGAGACCTGGCTTGCAACCTGGTTATGTGCCCTGGCTGGGAATTGAACCAGCAACCTTTGGGTTTTCAGGCCAGCACCTTATCAACTGTGCCACCAGCCAGGGCTGTACTAAAATGTTTTCAATTTCTTATTATAGCTGTTAGTGGGCTAAATGACAGGAAAAACATATTTTGTACTTAGATTTGACATGTGAGTGAAAAGAGGAATGAGATTAGATGATTTAAATAAGCAGAAGCCCAGTACTTTAAGATAAAACTACTTACCTTAAAGGAATGTGGGACTTTAGGAGCAACCAAGAGAATTGTTTAAGCCAGGCTCTATTTTAAAATGTATGCCTGCAAGTCCCAAAAAACCCTCTGCCAAATGCAATTTAACACACAATTCATGTGCCTCTGGATCTGAAACCATTGATAGCCGCATTATCATTTTAGTTTTTCAATCAATTACTGCTTTTATGCTTTGGATTTCTACCTAGTCTTTCTTCCTCTAGGATATAATACAATAGAAAATAAAATGAATGAGACCATTGCATCCCACTAGGAAGGAAGGAAAATTAAAATATTTAAAGAATTTAAATATAATATTTTCTATCTCTGAACCTAGACTTTTACATATTTTTAATTTTTAAAGATTTCAATTTTCAGAAAAGTTCTACAGCATAAAAATATCTTTTAATAGAACCATGTGTTTTGTCACATCTTAACATATTGTGAAATTTGCTTCTGATTTTTAAGTTATAAAATATTACAGGCGTAGTTCAAGACCCTGGATAATAAAACATACAAACAAATAAATAAAACATACAAAAAAAATAAACAAAAACACTAGCGCTAGGGTTGATTGGAAACTTCTTGAATTTATAACTTAACTTTGGAAACTTGGTATCTTCTTATCCATGAACATAATTTACTTCATGTTTTAGTTATATCTTCCTTAGTGTCCTAGAAAAGAGCTATATAATATTCTTCACAAGAAGTTTTCATATTTATTACTAGGTTTATTCCTGGTAAGTGAGATCTTTTATTGCTATGGTAGCTTTTGTTGCAATGCCATATATGCACATATGAGTTATTAATTATCTAGGATCATTCATAGATTATCCAGTCAACTGCAAAAAAAAAAATACAATTTGCCTTCTTTCTTTTTAGTTCATATAGCTCTACTCTTTTATTTAGTTTTTATTTTTATTTATTTTTAGAGAGAAGGGAAGGGAGGGAAAAAGAAGGAGAGGAACACTGATGTGAAAAAGAAACATCAAACAGTTGCTTCTCTCATACACCCAACTTATGTTGTTGTATTTTGCTGCTTAAGATACAATAGAACTTCTAGAACAATGCTGATTGGAAGCAGCATTGGAGAGCATTCTAGTATTTTTTCTCAATTTAATGAGAAGGCTTCTAATACTTTCCCATGAGTTTTATGTGGTACCTAAATTTTGAAAAATAGATAATCAAATTATGGAAGCTTCCTTTTTTCCTAATTTCTAAGTATTCTATTTTGAAAAATCTGCTGTATCTCTGCATTTTTCTATGTATGTTCTGCCCTACTCTGTAATTAAATTTTGCTTTGAGTCATGACACTAGCTCAATTATGATGTTATCTATGATTCCCAATCTCAGAACTATGATTACTACTAGATATATAACAAGTCTAATCCTAATTATTCATTAGCTACCACAATGAGAATGCTGCTAACTGACCTAGAGAAAGTGCCTAATAATCTGAAGACTTAAATAAACATGATCCTTATCATTATTAATGTAGTTTTGTTATTTTCAGAAGTATCAGGGCAGTTTTCTAATATATTTGCTTCTAGGAATGTTCCTTTACTTATAAAGGAGCTTCTGTGAAGAATAAGCAAACAGATATTTTCCAACTTAGAATCCATGTTCAAGTTAGAAAGTACTGAGATAATAATGTCTTAAAAGTTAATTCACAAGGCCAAAATTTAATGCATCTCAGTTACCAACAGAAATTGGAATTAGTAAGTTAGCATTATTTAATAACTATAATTTATTATGTACATAATTCAAAGAATACAATTATCAACCAAATGAAAAACCTAGTGAAAACTGGTAAACTGTCATTTTGGAATTATTCTTATATTCTCATAAACAATAGTGACAATAAGAGTATTTTATCTTAGTCAACTTAAGATGTTAATTTATATTTTTAATAGGGGTAATTTGATTCTCTGACTTAATAAAGGGATTCAATATTTCAGGTTGGTATCATTCTGCAATACTCCTTTTATGAGACTCTATGAAGGCTGCAAAAGAAGCTCATTTGAGTAAACGTAGTACATGACTACCCTACATCGCCATCATGTAAGAAGAGGTAATTTTCCTTTGCCCTTTTTCACTATTCTTTTTATTATAACTTTATGGAATGGTGTAATATTCCCAAAGACAGAGAAAGATGCTCTGAATAGCTTGAATTACTGAGCACATAAAGATTTAAAGGTTAGCCTTGAGGGACATTATTATACTTCAGGTCAATAATACTTACTAACCTTTCCCATATCTATTGAGAAAAATAGAAGTTCTATAATACTGAGTTTTGCTTGAACGAAAAGTTTCAGGAAAGTCTGCTTTGAGGTTAGGGGCTTGGGAGAGAGCTCCCAGGAGAATTTTATATAAGGAGAAAAAAACGTATGGCAAGCCAGCGGTTTTCGCACTGTGCCTCTGTCTTTAATTTAGAAAGAAGGTGCTGATATGGCTCTTTGCTCCCAGTGAAACTTTTCGGGATAAATCAGCTACTAGACAGGTTCCTGTCGTCTTTTAAAGTGGTCCATTTTGGAACAGGCTGTTGATAAAATTGCTCGTTTTATGAGCTTTTTTGAAAAATAGGTTTAATAAAGAGGAATGTTATTATGGCTCTGATGAGCTACTCTCTTCTCTATTCCAAGAAGCTAGCAAACAAGCCATGTCCTAACAACAACACGACTTACTGTATTAATTGTGAGCCATGTCAGTCCCAAGATGTAGTTATACCTCATGGAGGATCTTGATGTTGCCCAAAGGTGGCAGCACTGAGCAACAGACTAGTTCAAGACTGTACCTCTCCCTTTGGCGACTAGCTCTGGGCATTCTGAGCCTCAAATTTCTCTGTGGTGAAATATGGTTGCTGGATAAGAAATTTGGAAGCATTTATAGTTATAAATTATAGCTATGTGTCCACATAATTCAATGCATTTTCAAGTTAGCATTCTTACACGTACTCCTGCTCTTAACACAGCAAACCTATGTGCAATGGAAGTGAGGGTTACATACGGTAGCAAACTACACAGCCCATGAGACAAATCTGACCTGTGATTTGTTTTTGTGCTACCTATGAGCAAAGAATTTTTTAAATATTTTAAAAATATGTATGTGTATATATGTATATGTATGGAATATGTCACAGATCTTATGTGGTCCCAAAAATGCTAAAATATTTACTATCTTGCTATTTACAAAAAATAGTTTGATGACTCCTGCTAGGTAAAAATGTTCTAATTTATTCATTTACTCATATTGTTATTTGGCCAACTTGTAATATTTAAGCATTTTTTAAAAAGTGGATTTAGCCCTGGTTGGTGGCCAACCCAAAGGTCACTGGTTCTATTCCCAGCCAGAGCACATAACCAGGTTGCAAGCCAGGTCTCCAGCCAGATCCCTAGCTGTAGGCAGGTGAAAGGCAACCATACATTGATGTTTCTCTCCCTCTCTGCCTCAATCCCTTCCCCCCTCTCTAAAAATAATAAATAAAATCTTTTTTAAGTGGATTTATTTTTCTACTTTGAGGTTTATGTTTTATTCCCCATTTTGCAGGCCTTGGTGAACAAAGCATGGAGTAGACTATATGTTTATTTCTTTTGTACTTTTCATTTTTCTCTCCATTCAGAAATATTTTTTGAATTGAGGTAATAAACTCTCTTGTGTGGGCTTCCAAAATCTTATACTTTTCCTTTTCACATTTAAGTTTCCAATCCACCTGGAAATGACATTGGTTTGGGGATAAAGTAGGTCTTGGGATTTAGTTTGGTATTTCCTTCCAATGGCTAACCAATTATCCTGCAGCTTGTATTGATCTAAAAGGCATTGCTCTCATAAATCAAGTTCCTACATCGGTTAGTTTCTGGACTTTCTGTTCAATTACTCTGTGCATCCTACGCCAATGCCAAAGCCTTTAAGTATTAATGTTATTGTTCTATAGGAATATAAATTAGTAGTCATGTTGGAAAAATATTTGATACTTTTTCATAAAGCTAAAAATGTGTCTATCCTAAAATCCATAATTCTATTCAAGAAACATATCTTAGGAAGACTCCTTGTGTATATGGATTTGTGTGTGTACACATGTATATGTAAATATGCATGCAGGTATAAATGAAGACATATACAAAAAATGTTTCTAGAAGCATTGTTTGTTATGGCAAGAAATTGAAAACTGCATAAAATCTTACAATAGGAAAATAAATCTTTTTAAAATTGTTGCATGGTGTATACAATATAACGAAAGTGAACCAGCTACAGATTCTTACATCTTATAAAAATAATGTTTGCCAAAAATTAAAGAATGCATATGGCTCCCATTTATGTAAAGTATAAAAACAGGCAAACTAAATGATGCATTCATATGTGTTTTAAACAAAAATAAAACTAAGGAAATGAAATAAAAATGAAATCAAGCAAAAAGGTAGGCTTATGATTACCTCCGGGAATGAGGAGGGCTATGTGTTCTTTGAGGAAACACAGGAATTCCAAGGAATGACTAACATTCTATCAATTAGAACCTTTAAAATGGACTATAAATAAATAAGTAGAAATAAAATAATTATACGTGGACAGTAGAAACAGGCTAAGATGTATAATTCATGAAGCTAAGCATGGTTTCTCAAGCCTTTTTTGAGACAATTTGGTGGTTAAGCTTCCGGACTTCAAAGGGCAATTTTATAAGAGTACAATCTATAAGCAAAAGAGGGAGGGAGGAAGAGAGAGAGAGATGTCACTGATGTGTCAGGTAATCTCCAAAGCTTTCCTATAAGATACATAGCTTATTCCTCCCAGCTCTGTGAGTTATGTAGTATTATTAACCCATCTTTATTATTGAGAGAAAAAACTCAGGCTAAGCTATTGCCTAGTATGCTTAAGTGGGGAATGGTAGAGCCAGGGATCAACTAAACCATGCACTATGTATCTTATGTTGCACTATAACTTCATTTTGGATCATGTGGTGTCAGCACAGTAGCCACAAGCCACTGGTGCCACTCGAGCACTTGGAATGGGCTAGACCAATGGAATGGCTCTACCAGTGTCAAACACACACCAGAGTACCAAGATTTAATAAGCAAAAGAAATGCAAAGTATCTCATGACTAATGTTTTGTATTGATTGGATGTTGAGATGATAATTTACAGATATATTAGATTAAGTAAAAGTTATGAGAATTAATTTCTTTGATTCCCCTTTACTTTTTAAAAATACAGTCCATGGAAAACTTTAAATTGGTTATGTAGCTTGTATCATATTGCTTTCAGACAGTGCTGACGTAGATGTTTCTATGGGGAGCCACGAGAATTCCGTTTGAGGAAACACTTATGTTCCCTGCAGGCTGAGACCTCTTGAGAAAAATCTTAGTTGAACTGAACAGGAGCAATGTGTTTTCCCCTAATAGATGCGGATAATAATAGGTGTCTCGTAGGGCTGATGTTAGCACTAGAAACAAAATATATAAGGACCCCTCCAAGTGTCTGAAACAAGTGTCTGATAGACACTTACCTGGGAAAGGACAACAGTACTCTGTATTATATTCATGAATTTTATAGAATCTCAAAATCTTTAGTACTTCAATAATCTACATGAAACTTTTAAGTACTTTCAAGCCTATTGGACTTCAAAAGCTACATTTTTTTCCTACTTCTCAAACTGTTTCCATATTTAAATGATGGATAGTACCTTCAGCAACGTAAGAACTCAAGAAGATGGGAAAAGATGAAGATATTGACATTTCAAATAAGCAAATGACCATGCAATGTGGGCCCTCAGAAATGAAAGAATTTTGCAATAAAGCAAAACCTTAAGTGTGCTTTGAATGCACATTAATTGGTGATGATAAACTTTTCATCACTATTTATCATGGATAACCTATCAACAGCAAAACACTATTTAACATTATCCAGGGTCTTCTTTTTTTAATTAATTTATTTTTTAAAGATTTTATTGATTATTTCAGAGAGGGAAAGGAAGAGAGGCAGAGAGGGAGAGAGACATCAATGTATGGTTGCCTTTCACCTGCCTCCAGCTATGGACCTGGATGGAGACCTGATTTGCAACCTGGTTATGTGTCCTGACTGGGAATAGAACCAGCGACCTTTGGGTTCGCAGACCAGCGCCTTATCCACTGTGCCACCAGCCATGGCTCCAGGCCTTCTTTTTTACTTAATTTATATGTAAAAACATTTACAGGGTGCCTTATCTCAGTTACTAATGAAATATACAGCTTTAAGTTCCATACCTATTAAGTCCACTTAGGCAGAACTACATCAAATCTTGCTTAAAAGAGCCAATTGGAGTTATCACCATTCCTGTAGTGGTCCTTAAGTTAAAGATTTGTTGTATATATTTAAGTCCTTTCTTTATGATGATAAATACACCATGGCAGTAAAGAAGTTATGAAATTGATATCATGGATTCTGATATTAACCTACAATTTCCTCTTATCAAGATGTTCGTAATAACATAAAACCAGTAGAGCTGAAAAAATGCTTCTGATCTGTTCTGGGTCATCTCTTGCAGTCCCATGGTACGCTCTTTCTGTAGAGAATTCTTAGCATTCTTATTGCTAACCATAGGCAATTATCTGTACATTCAAGAGACAAGTACCAAGGACAAGCCCTCTTTAGTTGAGGCTGCTATGGAGGCTTTTGTTGTGTATACACTAATATATACCACTGAATGCTATTTACCTTTTCCAGAAAGAACTGTGTGGTTCTCCAACCCACTTTCTCTAATCTAAGCACTCTATCTACAGTCTTCCAAATGAAAGACCAGCATGTGGAGCTGCTGGAACCAACAGAAAGACCTTTTAAACAACTTTTGGCATGGAAGGTCACTTCGGAGTTCAAACCTGAGCTAACAGGGAGAGGCCACTGCAGAAATGAGGATTCTGACAATCCTTGTGCTACACCATGAAATAGATCCTCAGGAGGCACTAGGGGACATTAACATCATCTAATTACTCTCTTTTCAACACTGTGAATTTTACATTTGCAAATAGTTATTTTCCTAAAGATAAGAATGATGTTTTTGTACCTCAAATCTTCTTTCCTTCCTTTATTATCTCCAGGATTACTCTGAAAGGGTGCCTGTTACACCTTGAACGGTACTATGTACGGAAGAACAAAATACAGAAGTGTTGCAGGAACCAGGGCTTTTTTGTTTCTTACGGAAATTGATGGATAAAATATAAATTGCCTGAAGGGAAGTTCAACCTCTAAAAAATTCTCCTGACAGCAGACACCTCAGCTGTTTGGCTGCATGCTCTGTCCTGCCTCAACAGAAAGCAGGAGCGATTCTGAGTTGGCGTGAATTCCCAAGACTAACACTACAGCACGCTCGCCTCCTGCCTGTAGAAACAAGGTTCCATTGCTGAGCGCCAAGGTCTTAACAATAGTTAATCTCTTAGAAGAAGCAGGTGGCCGTTGCCACTAGTCTAAGTTCCCCTCGAGTCTCTGCCAATTGCTTGCCTGTCCGATTTGGCAGAAGCCCAGAGTTTGACTGACTTCATTTCTAATGCTTCATAATTCTTTTTACTTGTTTTTTTCTTTTTTCTTTTTTTTTTTTTTAGTTTAAATGCATTTTATTTTTAGACAAACTACATGACATGTTTTTTTCTTCTTCTTAAAAATAATGTTTCCACTCCAAATAAATCAAGAGAACATCAGTCCCAATTGTCCTCGTCCTTGTGTGCGGATGAAAAGCAGCAGCCAGTTATGATGACAGGTGACAGATCCAAATTGCCCAATTGTTTACATTTTTCCATTTCCACACCGTCATTAGAGGAAACCATACATGGGTCGCACTACCCTCATGGCAGTGGAGCGGAGCAACCATGCCATCTGGATTCGTGTTTTCACCAGTCAAGACCTGGTCACTTTTGAAATTAGCAAGAAGTTGCTTGATTTGTTCTACAGCCCCTTTCATAAATGGCTCTACTATTTCTGGTCTCTGTTCTTCAAGTTTCCCTTGGACCAACTTCACGTCATCTTTTATGTACTCCTTCCTTTGCAAAACTGCTTTCCTGTGAATGATGGTTCATGACAATGTCACCATCAGTGATGACAGTGTTTTGGATACCTTTGCCCTAGGGGTTTCACCAACAAGCCCCTAGGATATTTACACCAACAAGCGAGTCATCCATTACCCTTTTTCCTCCGGACCTTCTTCCCTTATACCTCCAGGCACAGCCCATCCGTGATCTCCTGGGTCTTGTAGATATCAAAGGCCTTGTCATGGCTGAGAGATTCCAGTAGATGGTCATGATGGCTCCTGGAAGGAGAGGACGGTAGATCTGACTTAGCAGGATGCTGGGGGCTGGGGAGCGAGGGCAAGGGAAAAAACTTCATAATTCTTTTCAGTTCCTATCTTTTTACATGTTGTTTTTCATTGTCAGTGTCCAAATAAATTCTTGAATGTAAGTGAAAATTTGAAAAACATAGCTTATGTTTTTCTTTAATAAATCAACCCCACCTCCCCACCTCAGTGCCTGTATTTTGTCTGTAGCATGGGAGGCAGGCCAGCCCCACCCCTGAATCTATATATATCCTTTTTCTGATGTATTTTTATCCATGTTTAAGGGTGCACAACATACTGACCATGTCATAAAAATACTCAGATTTTGTCTTTCATTTAAAGAGGCACAATATATTCAATTATTTTCTCATCAATTATGATGAGAAAGCACAATATATTCAATTACTAAGTGTAAGGAATTGTCTTCTGGTGTGGTTAAAAACATACATTTTCCAAAAGTAGATGATATGGACTTGCTTCATCCAGTATTCTATGACTATCATAGAAAGTGGTAAAATTGGCATTTATTCTCCTTTCTGCTTTAGCTCTTGGTTGTAAACCTGAATATCTATGATTATAATCTATAGCTTTTTATTCCAGAACTTATAAGCAGGAAACACAACATGAACTATAATTTTCCATAAGAAAAATGAACATAAGAGACACACCTCATTCTCATTTAGTGTCAGAAACATCTGTAAATAGCCAAAACCCTGCAGAAATGATTTACTGTTTTGTGACTAGGTAGATATTGAATAGATCATTTCTTTAACATATATTTCTTCCATTAATATCTAAACATATTTTGAAATAGAAAAATCAATTAAAGATGGAGAGATTTTGCTAGTGCATGGGAATTGTATTGCTTGCCATTATGAATCTATTTCAGGAAGTAACATCCTGAGAGGGTAATATTAAATGATTATGTTGATACTTTTGTTTTCATTATAACCTATAGATAAATTTCAAATATCCCTTCTTCTCCTCCCACTCTATACTTCCTTCCACTCTATTCTTCCTCATATCTATTCTCTTTAAGAGTACATCATGGGTCTTATGTTTTTCATTCCAGTCTATTTTTAAAACTTTACTGTATATATTTATACACATCGAAATCCATACTCACACTTTACTATGCTATATGTAGTAAACTATATATTCATAAATTATACAAAGCACAGTATAGCATGAGTATGAATTTGTATATAAATGATATGAATAATGAATTGTTCCCTCAATTCAATGTTTTTAAGTATCCACATTCACTCATCCAGAGTCAACTCATTCACTTCTCTGCTATATAGCATTCCCTTAATTACCCATTCTCTTTCTGATAGAATATATGAATTGTTTCTTATATTTTTCCCTTATAAACAATACTGCAATGAACATCTTGAATACATTGTACTAGTGATTTCTAGGTGGTGGTTTCTGGGAAAGAATTGTAGGGTCATAGAGCATATACATTCCCTAGATATTACCAAAAGATAATTGACCAAACTTGCACTCCTACCATCTGTGTATTTCATCTTTGCCAGTAGTTAGTACTTTCAGTCTTTTTAATTCTCATCAGAATAGTGGTTCTAATATGATGTCTCATTATTGTCAATGACTATGTTTTTTTTTTTTTGTTTGTTTGTTTTTATGGAACGCTTCACGAATTTGCGTGTCATCCTTGCGCAGGGGCCATGCTAATCTTCTCTGTATCGTTCCAATTTTAGTATATGTGCTGCCGAAGCGAGCACATATGTTTTGACAGTGGTATTATTAGCAGGTTTATATTTTCTTCTTTCTTTTATGTATTTTCTAACTTTAGTAAGCATATCTCTATTGTTGAAAGTCACACAAATTATTTTATAAACCCATTGTTCTTTTTTATTTTTTTCTTTTTAATTCAACAAGCATTTATTTTAGCATTGTATTGTTATAGGCATTAATTAATTAAACATTTTCAGTCCTCACCATTAAAAAGCTTATATTCTAATCAAGTAAATAGATAGGTAACAAATTACATTATTGTTTGGTAACCACAAAAATAAAAATCTATGAGAATATAGAAATAGCAGACAACTTATTAGCATGAAGACAATTCCAGAGAAGTCCTTCTAAAGATATAGTGAATGAGCTCATATTAATTTTCCTTTGAGGATCCTATAGGCTTTAGCTTAGGATCTAGGTTAACAGACTGGTTAAAAATAGTAATTTACAGACAGAAAAATGTGAACTACTTATGACATCCTCTGAAGTTGACTAAGCAATGACAATTCCTCATAAGAAACAGGGTCAGAATAAATCTACATGGACAAGTTGACTCAGGGTGCCTCCCTCTTCAAGGCCTCACAAATAACATTATTCAAAGTTTGATGGGCACATGATGTAGAGGCAGGGTAGAGTGGAAGGAAGATGATCTTAATGGTCCTTTACAAGTCCCCATGCTTCAGATCTGGAAATTAGGGTGAACATGTTTTCCTGGCAATAATAGATGATGGCTCTTGACACTGTAGAGGGATCAATACTTTCTGGTTCATCAAGTACATTGAAGTTCTTATTTCATTATCATTCTGTGTGCTTGATTAATGAAGGAAATGAATCTCAGAAAACCCTGAGTTATCCAAAATCAGACACAGATATAATAGAATTGAAATAAAAACACAGGACTTGGAAACCTAAATTCAGCCTTCATAGAAGTGTTTCCCTTTTCCCTCTTCTAGAATTTACTTCTAGAAAAAAGACATTTGCATATATATTTAGTAAAGGTCTCTTGAGTATCCGTTCTTCTATGGGGAGCATTTTGTAAAATATAAAAATTGTACAACTTTAATGGTACACTGTTACTCATATTGCCTTCTGCCTTAAATTTTTAATTTTTCTGGATGGTTTGGAGATTGTGGGTATATAACTAGAGCTTAGCATTATGAGTGCATTTAATAAAGTTGATGATTGACTGAAAATATCTCAGCCAGTAAAGAGTTACAGTCAACTTATAAACATGATGTAGGAGAAAAAAATGTCATTTTCCCCTTCTCCTTGGCATGGAAAGTGATTTAATGATGCAGTCTGACCAGGAGACTTATCCCCACAACCATCCAACAAGTATTTTGTTGAACACTCACCATGTACCAGTCGGGGTTAAATATTTCACATAAATTATATTATAACTTCAATAACAGTTCTGTAACATTGGAATTATTAACTCCATTATAAGATAATGGAACTGAAGGTAAAAAGATTAAGTAACTTAATTCCAGGTTACACATCTTTTAAGGTGTAGAACTAAACCCAAAGCTTATTTGTAATTAAACATACTATACAGTAAAAAATGTTTTATTTTTCTTTTTATAAAGATTTTCTTTTTCTTTTTGGAGAAGAGAGGAAGGGAGAGATGCAGAGAGAGAGAGAAAGAAACATCAATCTACGGTTGCCTTTCATCTGCCTCCAGCTACGGACCTGGCTGGAGACCTGGCTTGCAACCTGGTTATGTGCCCTGGCTGGGAATAGAACCAGCGACCTTTGGGTTCACAGGCCGGCGCCTTATGCATTTCAAATCCATAGATTTGAAAAGCAATAGTTCTCTAGAGGTTAATGAAAGGTGTTCTGATATCTACACTTCCAGAGTATAAAATTATTAGTGATCATATTAATTGTTAATAACAAATAGTTTTTAAAAACATAATGCTAGATATTCATATACTTTTAAATGAAAGGAATTTGTATGCACAATAATGTTTTTGTCAAGTGATTCATTGCATCATTTTATATTTGTCAGGAAGTCAAAGCAATTGTCATTTCATAAAAGAAATATAACAGTGCTGGCATTGGAATGTGCTGTAACCATTGCTTTGTGTCTATTGCCAGGCAATCAATCCAACTTACATGTGATGAAAAGGAAGTATGTTGTAAAACTTTGTACATTTACCTTGCAAAATGTTATTTATTTGACTACTTTGTTCATGTGAAATGTTTTACATATGCAGCTTATAATTTTCACATTGAAAAAAAAATAAAGCCACTGGCTACTGTAAAAGGTCATCTTTCTAATTGGTGTAATAAAGCCCAGCTGGTGAGCCCTATCAGGAAAAACTCAGGGCTAGCGCAGCGGTGACAGAGTGAATAATGTATTTGGTAAGAGGAAAGTGATTTTAGCGTGTGTCCTTTATTCCCCATATTTGTGACTGCCAGTCACCAATATCTAATTTTATTTAAGGTAAAGCATCTTTAAATGTTCAAGTGATTTATATTGCAACCTGTGTCCTCCTGCTAAACAGAAAAGGGTAGACTCAACGTGATGAATATAGAAAGAGAAGTAATTGATTCTTTAGTCTGAATTTTCCTCTTGGTTAATAGATTTCCCCTTTAGCAACAACAAGGCAAAATAATAAGGAAGCGTACAAGATAACTTAAGTACTGCTTGCTTTGGCACTGCCAGTCACTAGAAGCTTATCTAGCATTTCCAGCACTCCTCATGAATGCTCCTTGTGCTCTGTGTTTAGAATAATAAAATCTCATCAGTTCATAAATGCTAACTTCAGCTTGTAGAAGGAAATAAATATCAATTTTCCATAGTGCATAATTCTCTATTTTGTTTCTCGACATTTAAGAAGATAGTTATAAGTGCATTAATTCTGAAAGGCATGCTGCCTACTTTTAAATTGTGATCATGCTTAACGATTCTAAATATAGTTCAGTACCCATATCAAATACCATCTAGGACTTTTACAGCCATAATATGTTTTTTAAATGCCTCAAAATATCCTGATTTCATCAACCTTGATAATATTGCCAAAGTGTTTGGACACCATTAAAAATGCTTTAAGATGACAATACAATCTTTTACGTTTTTTTGTTGTTTTTGAAGCTTTTTTATTATTCCAATGTTATAGACAAATTCAATATGTGCATAATAATATTAAAAGTGTAAGAAAACTTCACACAAATATAAACTTGAATGGAATGATTAGGACAGCCCTTCAGACAAAATTTCTTCCATTCATTAAGTAGCAGTTATTCTGTGTTTGTGGCAAGTTATACAAAACCACTTGCTACCTCAGATCACAAGTAAGGAAGCTGAGAAGTCTGCCTCATTGTATTATTGGCATACGAGCTAGACACTGGAAGATTAATTTTCAAATTATTATGTTATTTTGAATATCTCAGTTGCAATTATTTTTTATTCTTCTCTTAATCAAAATTATAAAGTCTATTTCATTTATTAAACAAGTGGTGTCTCTATCCCAATTTAGCTTCCACACCAGCTATATTTTTAATAGAACAATGTCAACACAAAGAAGACTAGTTAAGCTATTTTACAAAAGTATCCATATAAATTTTGGCATGACCCACACAATATCAACACAGAGAGGAGAAGAAGATAAATTTTTAATAAATTTTAATTTTGCTTTTATTTTAGATAGTAAAATTTTCATTAGTTTTTCAGTCATCTCTGAACTTTTTAATTTTTATAACTCATTTTTATAACTAGATATAATTAAAAATATATAATCCCTCTTAAAATTTTATTTTATCTTCCCAATGCATGAAGATTTTATGATGATTTACATTTGTCCAGAAGGTATTCAACTGTGTAATGTAAAAAATAGAGACATTTATTGAAGAAGATACACAATACAAGAAACATTGTACATAGGACATCTTGGTCCCCTTCAAAGTAGGCACCTTGGGACCTCACATAGTTCTCCCAGCATCTCTTCCCCTGTTCAGAACACTCTGCAAAATTCTTTGTTGGAATCACCTTCAGCAAATCTGTCATATTTTCCTGAATATCATCAGCAATCTTGAAATCTCTTCCATTTCAAAGGTGATTTTAGTTTTCGGA
Organism: Noctilio leporinus; assembly: GCA_004026585.1. Taxonomy (NCBI): domain Eukaryota; kingdom Metazoa; phylum Chordata; class Mammalia; order Chiroptera; family Noctilionidae; genus Noctilio; species Noctilio leporinus. The sequence goes on from PVIW01002940.1 coordinate 29,254, forward strand.
AAAGCCAGAAGTCACAGGGTGCCAAATCTGGGCTGTAGGGGAGCTGAGCTCAACATTCTCAGGTGTTCAGCTTGTAGCAGGCCTTCCGGGATATGGATCATTTTCAACAGATTCTCAATCATCTTCAAAGCATTTACGCCACACTTTAGTTTGTGCTGTGTTCATTGCATTGTCCCAAAAGCTTTTTGAATCATCCAAATAGTTTCCATGGAGGAATATTCAAGCTTAACACATAATTTGATGCAGACTTGTTGCTCTACTTGCTCAGTCATTTTAAATGCTCAGCCACACAGTATGCATGCTCACTCAACAGATTCTACTGCCCTCACTGACCAGACAGTGGTCATTGTTCATGCATGCCTGTCCTAGTCCACTGTCCTTGGCTGCCAAGTTACTTTGATGTTGTGCAAACCACTTCCGTTGTATTAAACAATAGCTGGGCTTTTTGGAAAGACCTTGTTGTATAACTCTAAATGTTGCAACAATAGTAGGACATTTCAAAATATAATTTTGCCTGTGAAAGAACTCCTATAACTTCTTACCGTTTGATGAAATGCAAATAGGAAGTTCTTTTAAGTATCAAGAATTGTAGCATATCCTTACATGAATGAAAAACATGCACTATTCCAGATAAAACTGAAGTATATTCTAGTTATTCTAGTCATCTACAACCACAATATTTTACGAATATGTATGTAACATTTTATGTTGTATAACATCTTACATCTACAATGAATATCTACAGTGATTGGAATCCATCTGTAAGATATTCAAGGATACTGTAAAAACAGATCCATATTCCATTTTTCCTGGCAAGCAAGGCAAGCTCAGGCAAGGATATGGAGAAAGCAATTGATCTTTGTTCAATACAATCTCTATTTTGTTTTCAATCACTCACACGTCTTCCCATATATATTCATCAACTTTTCCATTGAATATGTAAAATATGCACTTGTATATATAATGCATTACTCCCAACTATGCATTTATGATGTGATCATAGGAGATTATGTTGTGATATGTTATGGAATAATGAATATGAGTCTTGCTGTTTTCATAACTATTTTTAAAATATTAGGCTGCAAAAGTGTCTTCCCTCTGACCCCAGCCCCAGGCTGGAGTCTATGATTGATTGCTTTTTGCCTGTTTCACTAACAAATTTGATTCTAGGTTACAAAGGGGAAATTTGAAGCAGTAAACAATGGGGACTTGGATGAGTTGGCCTTACAGATACCCTGCCTTAACCTGCTGAGGTGATGAGTCCTCTGTTCACGTGCCCTCTACCTTTGTGGAGTCCTCTTGGTTTGTGACCAGTATGTTTCTTGAAGTTGTACAAACTTGTTGACAGAAGTCAATACTTTTGTTTGTATTCTTTGCACTGTTACACTTTCCAAATGACCCTTTGAATATTTTTATTAACATTACACACATTTTTGTCTTTGTCTACATTATTTCTTTTGATGTTCTTTTATGGGAAGTTTACCTGCTATTGGGTTTAATACATTTATTTATTTGATTATTAATAATTCTGGAAACCAAAAAAATGTTAGGCTATAGAATGATGATTGCAACTTCTTTATCACTAGTAAAAATTACATAATATTCTGGTGAATTTTTAAAGAAACAATCAATGGCAGAAAACTCACTGATATAGGACCTGAATCGCATATTATAGAATGGCCCATTCTATGAAGGGAGGAAGGGCCATATTTCCCCTTCATTTCCATGAACTAGTTTCTTAAGTTGTCTTTTGCCTTTCTCTTCCTTCCACCTACATGAGATCTGGGGAAAGGTCATTTACTTTCAAGATGTGTGATACACATATTTACCACTATACAATATTTTCCTAAAATCATATTTCTGTCTCACCTAATTCCTCAAAATTTTTAAAAATATGCTTAATTTTAAATTTTACCTGGAAAATGTCTAATTTTAGAATTTCAGGCTATTAACAGTAATAAGAATAGCAAAAGGATTAGAAATGATAGCCCAAATCTAAATCTAGTTCTTCAAATTTCTGTTCCCATAATTATGTAATTCCCAAAGCAGTATTATGGTGAAAGTGATATTGCATTTTTTATACATATAATCTGTATGTAAATTAGAAGAATTTAAATTAACACCTCTTATGTCATATTGAAATAAATGAAATGTTCTAAAATATACCATAACAATAGTCATGGTATATCTCACAAAACAATGATGAAATTTATAAAAGAACAAGTATGAAGAAAGATGCCCTGACCAGTTGGTTCAGTTGGTTGGGTATGGTAGACAAAGCAGGAAGTCTCAGGCTCAATTTCTGGTTATGGCACATACTTGGGTTGTGAGCTGATCCCCAATCAGGGCATATGCAAGAAGCAACCAACTGATGGATGTTTCTCTCACAACTCAATGTTTTTCTCTCTCTCCTCCTTTCCTTCTCTCTAAGAATAAATAAATAAAATCAAAAAGAAAGAAAAGGAAGGAAGGAAGGAAGGAAGGAAGGAAGGAAGGAAGGAAGGAAAAGAAAAAAGAGGAAGAGGAAGGAGTGCACTGGATTAATTCCTTTGGTAGCAATTGCCACATCATAAATTTTTGACACATGAGAAATTTCCTCCCTAATTGCTATATTCATGCTGAGAGATTAGGACAGTTTACTTCACTAGTAGGTCTGACAATAATATATACTTAATTAATTTTATTATTAAAGTTGGGCTCTGTAGAGTGGCAGAAAGATCACTGACTTCAGGGTGGAGAGCCTTTTATTCAAAACCCAGCTCTCTGTTTATTTCAGATTATTAAATTTTCTGAATTACAATTTTACCCTCCATAAAATATTAATTATAAGGCTTTCTCAGTTATCTGTTGCTAAATAATGCTTGTGAAAGGCCTAACTCTACACTTAGTACAAAGAAAGCTCTACTAAAAAACCCAATATTGTCATTGTTATCTTGGTGACTATGGTAGTCATCTTCATTGTTCATAGTACTTATTTCTATAAAGTCACTGCCAACAATGAATTCATGAACACTGTAATATTGCTCTAAAAGGAAATGAAGTTTAGTTTCCCATGAGTCTCTAATCATATTTATTAACCAAAATGCCATTTACATGATATAAGTCCATTTGCCAACATCTTTGTGAAACAAGCCAGTCCCATCAACATTGAAAACATGCTTTTGTTCACAAATACCTTTCCTATATAACAGGCAAAAGGTATAATCTACCTACATTATTCATATTTTCATATTTTTTAATTTGCCTACTCACTAAAACTTATACCTTCAAAATCAATAATCACAGCTCATTTACTGCCATTTGAGAACATGTAAAGTGTGGTGAAAAACCTGAATTACCTGATGTTCACATTCCTAGATAAGGATGAACAAAGCAACACTCTGCCTTCTTCTTCAGCTCTTACACTGTAAACAAGTGCTCTTTTTGCTGTTTAGTGTCATGGGTTTTTTTTGCATTTTTGGGCTTTGGGTTTTGTCTTAGTTTGTTCTTAGAGATTTTGTTATTTAAAATGGTCCCTAAAAATGCGGTGCATGGTTTTCTTTCTGGGGAAAAATACATGTGTGAGGTTCTTCCTTTTGACTGCATGCTACTGGCTGCTCTAGGCATGCACTTTAACTGGCCTAATCAGAAATCTGGAAAAACTCCATACAATCAGAAACCTGGAAAAATCCATTCATCTGGTCCTGAAAATTCATAAGAATTTGAGAAAATTGAATTTATTTAATCTTCTTAACAAACATTTTAGGTTAATATAATTTCTTTCATTTTAGAGAGGAAGAAAATGAGAATTTGGATTGGTATGTTTAAAGTAATATAGTCCCACTCTCTGGATAGAGGATTTCCTGGTTATGAAGTGAAGAAGACTTCAAATGTTAGAAATTAGATGTATATACATTAGTGTTTAAGAGATTGTTCAACATTCTGTTTCTATATCATCACTAATATGTGGCTCTTATTGTCATTTAAATACCTATATTAAGAAGAAATAGGTTTTCTTAAAAGTAAGCCCATTCCATTTTTCAATCACTTACATATATATATTTTTTAAATATGGAATGCTTCACGAATTTGCGTGTCATCCTTGCACAGGGGCCATGCTAATTTCTCTGTATTGTTCCAATTTTAGTATATGTGCTGCTGAAGCAAGCACCAATCACTTATATATTTATAAAGGTATTGTAAGAGTTAACTGAAACGTTGATCTCAATTTAATTTTTACAGAGAAAAAAAACATAGCTTTGTTCTTTTTGTTCACCTGACAATTCTTCCTTTCATGTGGTAAAAAAAGTTCCAAATGCTTCCTTACTTAATTCCCAGACTATGTTAATCACTAAAAATAATAGTGGAATAGAATTTAATAATTGTTATAAATTTAACAAATAGAGTTGTGAAAATCTTAATATTAAATAGTTGCAATTACCACTGGGCTTATATTGTATATTAGGTTTCCATAATAAGTCACAAGATTCATTAAAATTGTTTTTTACTGGAAACAATTTCAACAAAATTATTTTAATTATTTTCTTATAAAATCAATCTATACTACAAGGCTAATGCATAAATTAAAATTTAAGTTTGTGAAAGAGCATTAGAAATGGTTGACCTCACAATGGCTTGAAAAAAAGAAAGAAGAAAGGAGAAAAGGAGCAGAAAGAAAAAAGAAAGGGAGGAAAGGAGGAAAGGTGAAAGGGTGAGAGAAATGGATAAAAAACAGGGGAAAGAAAATCTAAAAGGTATCTTTCGAAGTGGGAAAACTTTGCAACAAATTTGGTAAGGGTACATAGACATTATAAAGCATTTCATACATAATCCCTGGCTGGTGGCCCAGGGGACAGGTGCCACCCTATGAATCCAAAGGTTGCTGGTTTGATTCCCCAGACAGGGCACATAACCAGATTGCACGCCAGGTCCCCAGCTTGGTCTGTAGCTGGAGGCAGGTGAAAGGCAACCATACATTGATGTCTCTCTCCCTCTCTGCCTCTCTCCCTTCTCCTCTCTCTAAAAATAATGAATAAAGTCTTAAAACAATAATTTCATATATAAATACTTTTTTATACCAATAAAAAGATAGAAAAATTATTCAAGGATACATAATTAGCAGCCTTTAAGACAGCTCCAAAAATCCCAACTTTTGTTATTTATGCCCTTGTATCATCCTTTCCCCTTGGGTATGGACTGAACATAATGGCTGTTCTGATGAATAAAATATTGCAAAAATGATAGATGTCACTTCCAAAATAGATTAGAAAAAGATAATGGCTTCCGTCTTGGGCACTTTCACTCTGACTCACCCTTGAGGAAGCCAACTACCATGTGATGAAGAAACTGGGAGATGGCAAGGGACCAAGGCCTGACAACACAGAGTGAGCCTGAGTGTGGATTATGGTTCAGTTCTCAGATTAAACTCTAATGAAAAGTTGACTGCAACCTCATGAGACATCTTGAGCTAAAGCACCCATATAATGAAGAGCAAGTATTATTAGCTGTTCATTTTGGAAGTACTTCATTACACAACAGTAGATAGATAACTAATATAGGATATAAATAAGTGATTTACCAAAAAAAAAAACAACTAACCAATGATTAATGAAAATATGTCCAACTTATTAGTAATTTAATAAAAACAAACTTTAAAAGCAATGACCACTTTTACAACTCAAATGGAATACACAGAATAATTTAACTTTTCTATATTGGGTTCCTAAAACAAATAAAGTTTGTGTTTATGTGTGTATGTTTCCACATGTGTATTCTAAAGATATACAAATGAGAGATTCTAATTTATTAAATTACCTAATGGAAAGATGATTACACGTACATGTGTATGTGGGTGTGTGTTTGTTTGTGTTGTGGTTTGACTGTGTTATAGCAACAATGCACTCTGTCTCATAAAAATAACTTGAAGTATTTCAAGATTTACTCATTATACCACACATCACTTCTAATTTTATCTGTTCTGTATGGTAGCTCAAAATTAAAAAACATAAAATAAAAGCCCGGTATTCAAGCTTTATACCTATCACTCTTTAGCTTTACAAACCAGTATACAAATTTTTCTGAGCCTTAGTTCCTTTCCTGCACAAGTTGATAAAAGTGATTAATGATATAACATACGTTATAAATTAGATAATGAGATAACATATCTGAAAATACATTGTAAATAACAAGGTGATATGTAAACATAAAATGTTAACCTGTATAGCATCCAAATTATTGGTGGCTGTAGGATAAAACCATAGTTAGTAAAGGTAAGCAATCTGGTTCTGTATTTCACTGAATTCTATAGTTAGTTACTGTTCTTAAGTGATTCTAAATTTGAGTGAGTGGAGAACCCTAAAATTCATTAGAGGCACACAGAATCCTTGTCTAAGTTTCTTCCCATATGGGTCACCTTAGAGATTTATCCTAGAGACAAATATATTTTTTATTTAAGTAAATTATATTTTTAAAGGATAATAACATACAGTTGCATATCTGATCTTCATCACAATCTTGGTAAAGACATGAAAAATTTTGTTTGGCAAGTAATTAAAAAGATTAAGTGAGCTGCCCAATGGCACATGTCCATAAAATAGTTTGAACTCAAAAATGTTTAATTCTAGGGCAGTATACTTTGCTATGTTTTTCATAATAGTGCTTATAATTATCAATAGTTGGAAGAAACTGTCCAAGAATAGTGAATTGGGTAAATAAGTTATGGTACATCAATGAAATAGAATATTATATAGCCATCCAAAATATTAATAAAGAAGGACAAAGTCAATTGTGAGTCAGGTACATTTCTAAGCATTTTATAATAATTGTGATTTTTCCTCCAGGAAACTGGCAGCATATCAAAAGAAATATGCAAATTATAATGTTAACTATAGCTTTTTCATTTTTCATATTGTAGTCTTATTAGAATAACTGTAATATTTATATCCACAAATTTCTAAATTAGATGTTTTTTCCCAAAATGCCTTTGGTTGGCTCATTTTACATTTTATGTAAACTATGTATTTTTTTTTCCCTATGGAGAAAACACAGAGTGGTAAATTATCTATTATTCCACTTATGCTATGGCATTTAGAGATAAAATAATTTGCAGAAGAATCCTTGCAGGAACTATTTCTCCAAGATGGCACAATTCCTACCAAAATGATCTAAAATTAGTCTTCTGAGAAAATGTATATCAGAAGATAATATTAGAAGATAAATGTTCTTTTTATAGTTTATCAAGTTGTTTCAATTGCTGAATTAATGTGGATTTCACTGAAGAAATATAGGATCTTGTTCTTAAATATCTATTATTTGATTTCAACCCAGATTATATTTAGTGGTCTATTTTTTTTCCGTAAAAAAGTATTCCATTTACTGCTAGATATGTTTCTGAATATGTCTATGTCTACTTAGGAGATGTTTCTTTCTTCTTTCCCCCTTTGTCATCCCTTTGCATAGTAAGGAAACATTTCCCCACCTAAAATTCACAATTGACAACATAAATATTCACCTTAAAAATGGGGTTGACTAGTGAAATAGATTTTGAGACTAAAAAAAAGAAACTGAGGAAAAGGAAAAAAAAACTGGGTGTTTGGGGAGGAGCGATCTATATTTTATATTTACAACATTCGTTTCATTTTATTTCCTTGACTTTGTAAATATATACTTAGGTGGTGATATGCAAAAGAAAAGAGCAAGCAAGTGTGGACAGCTTCATGTGTCCTTGAAATAGATATTACTTGAATTTTTAGCTCACATAATAACTGATAGCAGAGCACACTCTAGTTTTGTATCTAAAATAAGAAAAAGGAAGCAAGTCCTTTTAAAAATTCTGAGTGTAAACTGTTCACCCAATTAAGAAAGTGCATTTACTTTCAGTGTGCAGTGTGGTAAGGGACAGATAATAGCAACTGACTATGTTAACCTTGTTAAGAGCTTTCCAAAATCATTAAGCATTTTGAAATTTTATTCAGCCTGCAAAATTTCACTTATTAAAACTATTCACTCCCTGGCCTGTTTGACTCACTTTATATCATTAAGTTAAGGCCTAACAACCATTTTTCTGCAACAGGTAATGGTATTTTTCCTCCCAATGTAAATTTCTTTCCAAATCAAAATGAAGGATATGAAGAAGATGTCTCAGAGGTGTAAAATTTCCCTTAGGCCTGTACCAAAATATTAAAAAGAATGGTCATGTTCTTACTATTTTGTTTCATTTGGACTATAGATGCCACATAACTGATTTTACACAAACTTTCAAGGAAATGGTATCATATGAATAAAGTACACATTTAACATCACATTTCTATTTTATTTCTGTTTTACCACTTCTATGCCTTGTCCATGCAGTTTAAGGTTTATTTTTTATGGTTAAGCCATAGCGAGTGCATACTACGAAAATATCATAAATAAATAACTGAAGAAACAACTTTCCATATTGCTTGATGTGTCTTTTCCATTCTATCCCTGCCACCCCATGCTTAGAGAGTTTCTGCAGCAAGAGCCTTTGTCAGTAGGGTCAGTAGCTCTTTATTTTGCACTTGTACACTGGGGGGGTTTCTTGTCATGGGAGTTTCATGTATTTTCTCCCTCTGGCAGTACTACCATACTGAAGCTGACAAACATCTATTGTTAAAATCAAAAGTTGCAGACTTTGATTCAGTGCCAGTTGTTATTCCGAAAGACATTGCTCTCCTAATACTGGTATCCTCATTTGTATTTCCCACGTCAATTTGGTAATTAAACGGAGCCAGAACACACTAGAATTCCTCTTACTGAAACGTACAAGCTTTGAAAACAACCCCGACACATCCCCTAGGGCCCCAAAAAGTGCCCTGGGCTCAGTTAGCACTGTGTGCAAATTTGTTGTGTGACATTCAATATCAAGCAGACTCCTGCTGGGTCTTGACTGGGTCCTCTGGGTCTCCGTGGGAGTAGCAACATTTAAAATTCACACCCTGTACTATTTGGCACTGGCCACTGCTTGAGCCTGTTTTTAGATGAGAGAATGCAGCACACTAGAATAATGAGACATATTCTCCTAATTCTGAACTGGAGATGAAATCTGAAAGGAACTTTGTTTCTCATTTTCCGATGAGATTTTTTTAAAGGCCATTTCTAAGACTCCTTAGCAATTCATCTAATCAGAAGCAAAGCCCAACTTCCGGCAGGTGCTACCCAGAAATGGGGTGGAAGGCCATTCCAGGGCAGCATTGTTGGGTAATTTCTGAAATAACGGTGGTGATAGTGGGAGTGATGGTGTTTATGGTGGCAGAAGTGTTTATTGATTTCTTTTTCCTGGAGGTTGTAGTTAAGCAAAAAGAGCAGCTCTGTTTAAATTATGGTCAGATGTCCCTCTGTGTACGACTTCTAGAGGGAAATGACATGGGTCCCTGCTTTCTCTTCCTGAGGTTGTCCACCTTGGAGTAGGACATCTTTATTAGTCATTTTCCATGGTAGCTGTGCAGCACCTTGCAAAACAAGTTACAGGCTTAATACCATAAAGAAAGCATAGCCTGACGTATATAAGAATGAAAAGTGACTGCTGTGTTTTAAAGATGACAAATCTAAACGCCTTTTGATATTCTTTTCGAGAATTCCCATTGCCTAAATTTCCTTTGCAATGCAATGGCAGATCCACTGTAGTGTAGTGAAGAGTCAAAAGATGAAAAAACAAAAATTCTCAACTCCAGTTCCCAAAATACAAACATTCACCTTGAAGACACTATCGCTTGTCGGGAGATCAGAAAAAAAATTAATTGCTTAGCCTGATTTCAACTTCACTGTAGTCACTAACAATTTTTATAGGTGAATTGTGATATTCATCAACATTTTCTGGGATTCAAGAAGAGCTCAGAAATTGTTTTGAAAGCATTCTGAGAGCCAATTTCAGTCATTTGGGCTTTGGACCAAGTGCAAGTTTGCAATGTAACCTCACCCACTCCTGCACAATTAAAAGCTGCCAAAACGATGTCTCCTACCTGCAGGATTGATATCACATTGCAAGATCATCAGCAGTCTTGTTTCTTAGAGACCAGCTGTTGACTGGGCTATTTCTGGTAGTGGCACAGAACAGGAAGGAGGCAGGCAGTGCCAGAGATGATTAAGGACAGGAAGGGCCAACAGAAGAAACACACAACAGCTGGAAAATGTGTGCGAGGCCTTTAGACATAGTTTGTACATCTTTTGAAAACTACCTCAATAAAAAGCACCTAGCAAAGGTTGGAACCCTAAAAGGAATGAATAAATAAGAGGCCATGCAACTATTAAACCTCCTTTTCAAGAATTATGTCAAAGAAGCCCCATTAAGAAATGAAAGACATTTGAAGACAAGTACTATCTCTCCACTTTCAGGTCCTCCTGCAACTTTAAACTTCATGTTTTCACACTGGGGAGAACTACATTGTCTCCTTTTAAGCAGGAGAGAAGTCATTTTTCTTCAGGGTCTAAAAACAGAACCTCAGATGGAAACTGAAGAAAGGTCACTGAAACACATATGTACAATGAAAATTGGAAATGCAGTGGGGCCTCATCAAGAGAGCGTCCAAGTTGTCAATGAAGTCAGAACACCAATGCACCTGTTTACCTCAACTTGCAGTTGGGATCCCTGAAGAGACAAGACAGGCAGGGAAGGAGGGAAGGAAGGAAAACTGGAGGGAATGAAGGGGAGGAGGAAAGGGGGAAAAAGACCTTAAAACATTTTGAAATAGTTCTAATTCACATTTACAAATTTATTTATTTATTTATTTATTTAAAAAAAAAAAACAAAAAAAAAACCAAAAACAAAAACAAAAAGAGGTTTTACCATTTCCAAGCATGGGGAGCATTTTCAGGTTTCAGTTAGTTGCCTGACTGTACCTTTGGTATTGCTTTCATGGGCTGGTTGAACATATTGGTAGTCAACTCAGGATACCAACCACAGACAAAGATAACCTCAGGACACCTGATGTTCACCATGGTGCTGCATGTGATCTGGCTTTCCAACTCATGAGGTACAAACATTTGAAGTTTGAGAGGAAAATCCCTTTCTTGTTGAATGCTTTTAATATCCTGTCACAAGAATCTCATGTACCATTTCAACGCCTGGTGTCTTCCCTCTCTGACCTCTCCTCTCATATCTAATACCTCTTCAGTAAAAAGTGTGATGTGAAACCTTGCCCAATTTATAATACCTAGTTGGCTGACAGTAAATTGACAGCTCATAGTACTTGTTAGTTGAGGTATGACAAAGGCCTAACAGTTTTGATTTCTAGATCAAATGACCAGTGGTTACAGAGCTGCCCAAGTTAGGCAAAAGAAACTATAAATCTTCTAAGTCAGAAAAAGTTTATCTTAATATAATTAGTCAGGAGAGGAAAAGTAAGGAAGAGATCTGAGTCTCAGGTGCATCCTCTGCTTTACCTTGTGCTTTTTAATAAATACAAGGGCTAGTCATAGATTTTCTTGCAATTTTATAATAAGCCAGGTTGGTAATGATTGAGGTCCTTAAGGTGTGTTTCAGTTGCATGTCAGAACTCCTCCTTGCTAAATTTTGTTCAAAGCCAAAACAGTTGGGACACTCAGATGTGAAAAGCTCATCTACCATAGAGTTTGAATTCTAGAAAAAGTGTTGCTTTAATCTACCCATTTCTTGTGTGCACCCATTTTTCGTTACAAGTGACAGCAAGTCCCCTAAGCTAACAATTATAGATATCATCTTTTATTTTCATCATTTCTGATAACAAAAAATTTCCAATTTCTAGAAACTAAGGGATACCACAAAGCAGTATTAAACAGAAGGATAGGTAAAGAGGCACCAGGCAATTCTGTGCTAGGTATTATTCTCTTTAATAACAGATTTGTCTAATGTAGGTGTGCAGGGTATAATTTATCTGGTTTCCTGGATAAAGAAGATGACCTGTAAGAGCGATCTGTGGGAATGGAAAATCTAGCCTTGAGTTAATCTCTTAAGTGTATATGATTACTTATAAACAATGAAAGTTGACTTTAGCCATTCTGTCATCTACAGTTCAGCCAATGATGTAATTTCTGCCTACTCATAGAGGAAAAGACCAGAACTCCATGACATTTTGTGACATGAGTCTAAGCAGAGATGTCATTTCCTTCTTTAACTTACTGAAATAGAAAGTTCCAAGTGTGCTAGTCCATCAACACATGCTCTACGTGCCAGAGAAGTCTGTAGTTAAAAAGGTAAATATTTCACTGACTGGCTTATTTCACTAAGCATAATACTTTCTAGTTCCATCCATGTTGTGAAAGACAAATACCATATGATCTCACCCATTAGAGGACAATAATGAACAAAACAAACAAACAAGCAAAACAGAACCAGATACATGAATACAATGAATAGACCTTCAGTGGGCAAGAGGGAGAGGAGAAAGGAGTGGTAGGCAAAGAAGGGGAGCAGTTTAGTCAAGGAGCTAGTATGGAAGAACCATGGACATGGATAACAAGTGGGACTGACTTTTGGGGGGAGTGGAGGTTGGGAAGAAGACAGAGGAGAGTAAAAAAGGGATGGATGTAATACAACAACAATAAAATTAAATTTAAAAAAAAAGGTAAATCTTTAAGCATGTATTTAAAGTATTTAAAGTCTTCTTGGGTTTAAGTTAGCCTTAATGTAAAACAATGAAATCATCTCCAAATTCTTGTTGATTGAATATATATAGGATATAAAATATATTAATTGCATTAGAAAATTGAATGGTAGCAATCTGTCAATTTAAGTGAAGAGGAAAGAAAAGCATTTTCTATTTTAAGACATAAAGAATCACACCCTGGCTGGTGTAGCTCAGTGGTTAGGTGCCGGCCTGTGAACTCCAAGGTTGCTGGTTCAATTCCCCAGCCAGGGCACATAACCTCTCTGCCTCTCTCCCTTCCCCAATCTATGGAAATAAAAAATAAAATCTTTTTAAAAATATTTTTAAAAAGACATAAAAAATTATAAAGAAGGCCCTAGCTGGTGGCATAACGGATAAGGCACCAGTCTGCAAACCAAAAAGTTACTGGTTCGATTCCCAGCCAGGGCACATAACAAGTGTGCAAGCCAAGTCTCCAGCCAGGTTTGTAGCTGGAGGCAGGTGAAAGGCAGCCATACATTAATGTCTCTCTCCCTCTCTGCCTTTCTCCCTTTCCCTCTCTCTGAAGATAATAAATAAAATCTTTAAAAAAAATTATGAACAAAGTTCAAAGATCCCTAGTCCAAAAGTGTTGCTTTACATATAGTAATATATATTGCCCATAAAATTGGGCATGTGCTATTCTGCAAACTTCTGTGTTCTTTTTGAAAGACTTCAGTAAACTTGATCAAAAACATTAAGTATTAAAAGAAGCGAAAAACATTTAACACTGTTGAGAAGGAATTTTAAAAAAGCATTTGTTATCTTTCCATCATTTTTAGAGGACTAATGTTCACATATGCCACTAAAGCCATGCAGATAAAAATGAGCCAGCTCTTAAGTGAATTGGAAGACATTCACTTGTCTGAATTCAACAGATATACAATGAGCCCAGGTACATGCCTTTCTCCTTTCATAAGGAATTACTGGAAGGAACCTTTCCACACATGATCACTCAGGCTACATTGGTTGAAGATCATTTAGAAGGCCGTAGAATCTGTACTACTACTTTAATGACAAGAAACATGAAAGTATTCTCTTTGATTAGAAATGGCATATCATAATTTTCATTTAAAATCCCATACAGTATCATTAAAAAGATGTTCATTTTAGAAATGTATTCAACATGATTTTTGAATTCATGAAGTATATTCCAAATAAGGATTTTTAGATGACACTGAAGCTTTAAGTGATCAGAATGTAATGTTTGTCAAACAAATCAATAAAAGAAAATATGAGATGAGTAATCATCTCAAATATATTAGCAAAATACAAAATTTTCTGAATGGAAATAACATCTCCTGTATTATAAGAACCAATACATCATAATTAAAGGAGAGACTGTGCCCTGCTCTGGGGATAGTGCTTGCCTTTCACACTGCTGTCACTGTAACAAGCTCTTGTTCAACTTGCCTTCTGTTCTTATGATTGACTTCTGGGAGTTAGTTTCTAAGAAGATAAGAGTCCAAATACAATCTACATATATTCCGGCTAGGTCAACAGACGTGACATGGAAGGACAAAAGTTTCCTATAAAAATGTGGGTAGAGTGACTGCTTATTTCAAGGAGTACCAACAGGTAAACAATTAGAAACTTAAATATTACTAATAAATTAGTAAAATATTTATGAATATTAATACTGGTTTGGACATAACAGTCTAAGGTTTATAATCAGTTTGATACTTTTCGTCATGACTTAAAGGTTTTTTTCTTGTAAATTAAAAAATAAAACATATTTTTATCTCTATCTCTTTTTCTTTAAGAATTTCCTTCTGGAATTCTATTTCCTAGGCTCTAAAAGGAAATTTTAAACATGCAGCACCATTGCTCAAAGACAAAGGATCTTTCCTCCTGATGGATTCCGGCTAACAGCCTAGGGTGGTATTTGATCTGAGGTGCAGTATCCCTTAAATCTTCAAGAAAGAGATATTGGTTTTTATTTGTTTGTTTATTTGTTGTTGTTTTTTTCTAGGGATTTGTTGTTGTTGTTGTTGTAATACACAACCCTATGTAAAAGTACTGGATGAATGGATGGAAAGACATACAAGTGCATGGATAGTTGGATAGATAACACAGAAACAAAGAGATATATAATTACACATGTTTTAAAGGTGAGGCTTTTCAGGAAATACATTAAAAGAAGAAAAACATTAATATCAAATGTGTCAACTTTTTACATAAAAATAAAATATCATCTTGAATAATGATGTGCAAAATCACTGATACACAATTTGGAAAGCCTGAAGTAGTGCTGAGAGAGAATTGGGTAGGAGAACTAAAGTTCAAACGGAATAATCATCATGAGTGTCTATTTTGTGCATTGCTATTAATAAAAGAACAGTGCCTTTAATATTGAATTTTTTTTGATAAATTTCTAACAAAATAGCTGAGAAAAAACAGTAAGGATTATTATTAGTATTATCATTTGCTGATTTTAGAGAGAGAGAAACATCGATTTGTTGTTCCTCTGATTTATGCATTTGCTGGCTGGTTCTTGACCAGAGATCAAACCCACAAGCTTGGTGCACTGGATGATGATCTCACCATTTGAGTTACTAGACCAAGGCCTATTATCTTTTTATTTCCGTATTATGTGTTATTATGGACTAAATTATTCTCGCTCCCCAAATTCATATAATGAATTTCTCACCTCACGACCCCCCTCCACATGTGTACATGGAAAAAACGGCCATACGAAGACACAGCAACAAAATCGCCTCTGGCAGGTGAGGAGAGAGGCCTCATAAGCCAACTCTGTGGCCTCCTGACCTGGGATTTCTCACTTCCAGACTGTGAAAAAGCAAATGTCTGTGCTTAACTTGCCTATTCTCTGGTATATACAGCAGGACAAATGCTGTATGATTCCACTTACATGAAATATTTAAAATAGCCAAATTCACAGAGATAGGAAAAATAGAGGTCATTAGGGGAAGATGGAAGGGAAAAATAGGGCGTTACTGCTTAACAGTTACAGGAATTTCTGCATGGGATGATGAGAAGGCTTTAGAAATAGTGGTGATGGTTACACAACATTATGGCTGTCATTAACCACTAAATTATAAAGGTAAAATTATTCATATGGTAAATTTTATTACATATATATTTAACTAAAAGTGTAAAAATGAAGAAATAAATGGTCTATGTTTTCTACATTCTCATACTTATTTCCTTAGAACATTCTTATGATAAGCATATCATTAAAAACTACATTTGAGCCCTGGCTGGTGGCACAGTGGATAAGGTGCCGACCTGCGAACCCAAGAGTTGCTGGTTCGATTCCCAGCCAGGGCACATAACCAGGTTGCATGCCAGGTCTCCAGCCCAGGTCCGTGGCTGGAGGCAGGTGAAAGGCAATCATACATTGATGTCTCTCTCCCCCTCCGCCTCTCTCCCTTCTCCTCTTTTATTAAAAATAATTAAAAATGATAAATAAAATCTTTAAAAATAAATAAATAAAACTACATTTTACACTATAATATCAGTGAAATGTGTACTGTAACCTAGTTCCAAAAGAACGTATTTTCTACTTTTTTTCCTATGGCAGATGAACAGTAGTTACATGCGCATATGATACCATATGTGCAACTTATGAAGCAATGGAATTTTGCAATGTATAATAAGGAAAACCAGTAGTCCGAGAAATACTCGTATCTTTGGTCAGTGCATTACCCAGCTGCTCACCTTTTAGCAAATAGAAACACAAATCAGAATAGGGCCTCTGTAATGCATCTGTTACTTTGGAGTTAAAATTCTACAATATATTTCTGTAATTACATTTATTTTACTGTACGCTTTTATACCCAAGTAATACCTACCAGCATTCTCATTGTAGAAAATTGGAGCACTAGAAAAAGCAAATACCCTCTCCCCTGCAAGCACACTTCCCAAGGCCACCTCTCAAAGAAAACTACTGTTTTCAGTTTGTTGTTTACTCTTCCAGACATGAAAGCATATGTGAGGTTTTCTTATATTGATAGGTTTATCTGATTAATTCTATGGGAAGCTATAAAAAAAGAGGAATTTGTTACATTTGGAATGCTTCCCACAGATATTAGAATTTTGCACACATTTTCTTAATGCAGCAAAACTTCAATGTACATGTTGTTGTTTGCCTTATATATATATGGAGCCCAGGCTGGTGAAATAATTGTAATACAACAACAATGTATAATAAAAAATTAAATGGGCCCTTGCTGGTGGCTCAGTGCATAGGCATGAGCCTGCAAACCCAAAGGTCGCTGGTTCAATTCCCAGCCAGGGCACACACCCTGGTTGCAAATCAGGTCTCCAGCCAGTTCCTCAGCTGGAGGCAGGTGAAAGGCAACCATACATTGATGTCTCCCTCCCTCTCTGCCTCCATCCCTTCCCTTATCTCTAAAAATAAAAAATAAAATCTTTAAAAAATAAAATAAACGGATGAATAGATAAATGGCGACTGAGAAGTTCAAGTATACTTCTTATCTCCACACAGCTACAAAGCAACAAAATCAGACTTTCTGATTATAAACTCTATGTTGGACTGCCCCACAGTAACCTGAGGGGAATGCCTGAGTAAGCACCTCATGTCTAAAAGCCTACTCTGCTGTACTAAAATCAAAACGGGGAATGAAGGCGAACAGGACCAAGAATCTTTTTTTCCACTCAAAAAATGGTTCCACATGTAGAAATGCCATTCTAGGCATTTGTATTTGCTGTTTTGTTCTGTTTTGTTTTGTTTTGTTTTTTTTCCTGCAGACTGATTTTTGTTAACCATAGTTTTCTGCAACATTAACAGGGGTGACTATATAGTAGACACTGTCTAGTATAAATCCAACTTTATCAATCTACAGTGATAAAATAAGAGGGAAAATATATGTGGATAGGAGAAATCAGTTCTATTTTATAATCTCCAATACACAAAAGCAATCAGGATACTTTCCACTTGACCAGAGGTGGCTAAGGAATTTAATCATGCCCATTTAACTGAGAAGGTGGTATCTTATCTAGTCAAAGAGAAAATACAAAAAGATTAAACCAAATTGATTGTGCTGCAATTCCCAGATTTACACCGTTCCTTCCTGTGTGACAGAAACTTCTGCCCCGTAATGCCGGAAACAATGACCCAGGCAAAAGCCAGACTTTCGCATAAAATGAAAGCAGATGTGCCTTCATTTTTAAAATGAAATCACCTACTGGACTAGCATAGCAGGGGCAAAGATCTGTTTAATCTGCAGCAAGGTAAGCTGGAATCTCCTGGTTAGAGAAGCTATTTTATAAATACTTGAAACAACAGTGTTTGCTTTATTTGAACATTGCCCCCAAGTGGGTACATTTACTTCTGGGCTCCACCGAGCACTTTGATAGGCTTCAATGTGTAGAAGTGTGCACCTTTTTCTCATGGCATAGGAAGTTCTGATTTTTTAGCAGATGGCAGTAGACTGACTTATTTAGTGTATCTTATAAAATAGCAAACATGACCACTTTCTGCCTTGTGATGGGCCACCCTGCTCTTACCGATGTTGAGTGATTTAAACCAAAACACATGATAATAGATGTTGCCAGACCAAAGAAAAAACTTTGAGTGTGCTGAGAAATAATGTTCATTAAAAGAAGGAGTTAGTGTTCATGGTGGCAATTCTTATAAGCGAATAGCAATAAAGATATTTGAATCTATTTGAAACTTTAAATGGGTAATATAGTGTGATAAGTCATTCGTCACTCCAATCCTTTCACTGTGAATACTTTGAATACTTCATTTTCCCATAAAACTAAACAGCAAAAACTGTACCACAAAAAAGATTATTCTATAAAAATCCACAATATTATATCATCCAAATGATTATTCTAGAACAGATACACAAATAGCTTTTCCCTTATTTTTGAGGTCTCTTTCTTTATAGAGTTATGTACTGTGTTTTCCTTAAGAGACCATGGGATCACATGTGTCTTCCCTTCAGTCCACCAACTGCTTGGACTAAGTAAGCAAGATCAGGAAAAAACTGACCTCTGCCTTGTGGTCTTAGTGCTTTGTCCAGAAGTACCCTTTTCCCACTTTGATGCAAGCTCCGCACAATGCAAAGAAAGCCCCCATTCACTTCTGTCCCTATCCATTCATTGTTCCTTCCTCTAGTGTCAGACACCAGCCATTCAGTCTCATTATGTGCAAAATCCAGACTGCTGCTTCCAGCATAAGGAAGAAGAGCACATTTGAAAAAGCTTTCAGATGACAAGGTTTTATTTCCTCACGCTGTCATTTAAAAACCTTTTAAAGAGCATTCTGAGCCTCTGATAGAAATGCCTTGCCCAGCAATTAGCGGTGGAGGTGCTGGGTTTTCAAAGGCTTTTAAATTATGTTATGAAAGGTCCTTCTACAATAGGCTTTCATTTCCTGGGGTAAAGTCCATATACCCCACCCATTTCTAGGGCTCAACTACTAAGCCCTTCTGGGGGGCAGTCACTCACAAAGACTGACAGCTTGAAATTCACTAGACCCAAAATGTACTGTGTAACATGCTGGCAAAAGGAAACACAATTTCACATGAAAATTGCCAGTTTTTACTTCTTTCTTTGAGAAGACTAACAAGCAAACTTCAAAAGCCCCTTAGATTTGATGCATGCTTATCAGAGGTATATCCAAGGGCATCTTTAAGACTTTGAACCAAGAAAACGAAGGATCTTTTTCTTCAGTAACAGGCCCAAAAGGATGGAAACCTCAGAACGTGTCCAAATGCGTCCCTGGCCACGAACGAATTAGGAGAGATTCCTCTGAACTCTGAGCAGCACTGGCACAGGGACAGAATGAAGAGAGGCTACCTCACACACTCCAGGGAAGTGAAGAAGCAGCCACAATGACTTACTGAAGCTGTTATCAAGCAAAACCAGTTCTTTTTGTATATATTTTCAGAGATGCCTAGTCACACTGGAGAGGCTGCCTGGAGCTTTTAGCATCTTTTATATCCTCCGATGGTGTTTTCACTTTATTCCCTAGAAGTAGCAAATGCTACTTAGATGTAAATAATATTCTGAGTAATTGGAAATGTTAAAAGTGGGTATGGAAACTGGCTTTGCAGTCTAAATGCAACGTCCTCCATTTTACTGCATTTGTTAATGACTGTGCACTTGGTGACAAGGAGGAAGACAATGCAACCAGGCTGACACTGGCCCCTCAGCTGAGGAGTCCTGAGAAGAAATGTTACGAAAAGGAAAAAAAAAGGAAAAGAAAGAGAAGAAAGACAGCAGCTCCAGGCTGTGGGAACCAAGGCTCTTTTTCAGGGGAATCAATCACAGAATCCAATGTTCTCATCAAACTGTTAAAATCAAACCCAAAAAGTCTTTGTTTTCTTTTACCAGCAGAGATTTTCCCCATGCTATAGGCAACACAATACTATTTCCCCTTTTGTCCCCAGCCTCCCAAACTGAGGCACCATTCCCTCTTCTGATTGGTTTATTTCAGGAGAATTTTTCTAGGCCAAACTGATTTTCTGTATCCGCCTGCACACTGCTGAGTTTTATTTGCTTTGCTTTGTGAGGCTGCTATTTAGGACCCAGTGAGCATTCTTGTTAACATTTCAGGAAATGAATCTTGCCTTCTGGATGAGAGTGAATTAGGAGTCAGAAATCCTGAGGGTTTTTTTTTTTTTCCTTTTATTTCCCTTTCCCACCATAAATTCATTACTGACTGCTTGGGTAAGCTTAGAATTTTCTGGAATTCTCTATGTTTCAGTTTTCATTTACGTTTAGGTAAAAATTATTACTATGTTTTAGTTTTTCTACTAATATAATTTTGATCATGGGCTTTTATTGTCCATCAGGGAAAGCATCGTATTGAAAGGAAATATAGCATCAATTTTTTCAAAACAAAATGCAACAAATCTCAGAATGTGAATTCTATTCGTATCTCCTTCCCTCACATCCTTTAATATACATGCACATACAACACCTACTCTGCCTCACTGCCTTTGACAGTTGTCTGAGTAAAATAATAGCCAAAACACCTTTATACTTTGAATAGAAAGATTGGAAAGTCAATCATTTTTAGTTATTCCCAGTAGAAATGCGCTTAATTGCTGATCTTCTAGGTCACTTTGATTTCAGGACATTAAACTGACCTGTCTATTGTTCTTGAAATGCTACAAATCAAAGACAGGAAGGATTCAGTCAATCCCCCAGGAGACTGGGACACTCAAGACAAAACCTGGGGGAGTAAACATAGGAGCATGTCCACCAAGGACAGATGACAGCAGAGCAACCTGTAAATTCCGTATTTTCTAGTTCCTTTTTCTGTTCATGGAAATGAAGCATTAGTACAAGGCTTGCATCTATTACTGACGAACTACTTTGGCAACTCCCAGTCCTATTCCTGACCAAAAGAAAGTAGATGAGTGGTGTGTGGATGAGAAGTCAGCAGCACTAGTTTCTGGCCCTCAGACAGACACAAATGACACATGTGGGTGTGTGGCAGAAAAGTTGGGACGGGGATCAAAGCCCTCAACTCCTGGCTGGATCACGGTGTTTGCGGACCACCTGTTCCCACTCTCCTTTTCCCAAAACAGATCTCGACCCCATTCCGCAGCCGTGCTGACCTACATGTTGCCAACAGTGCCATTGTAATATGGTCATAATAAACTTACATTGGGGTTTTGAAACCTCTCCACCAAAAAGCTGCCATAACATTTCTGGGAAGACTGAAAAGAAATTTCTATTGGGACAGTAGGGACGAGGATGTGCCCCATCAGCAGTGCCCCCACCAATATTGAAAGCCAAGAACCACCCTGTTACCCCCACACCACCTGCATTTAGTAAGAACTTTCTCTCCAGACCCCATTGAGGTGTTTTGTTCTCTAGGTCTGCCTGTTCTCAAGCATACACTTTTGCTTTAATAAATTTACTGTGCTTTTATAATTTTTTCTATCTCAGCCTCACCTTCTTTCTCGTGTGCTAACAAGCAGCTGGACTCTACAACAGGGTTGAGGCCTCTCCTGGCCTCTCTGAGGGATCCTTGATGCTTGACTTTTTCTTGTGTCACTTTCCTCATTTGTAAACTTAACATAATGTTTTGTTCCACTCTCCTCTCAAAACTTCTTTTAAAGATATTAAACATTACTTTCAAAATATCTGTATAAAACTTTATTATATAGTTGTACAAGTGAATACACTGCAGAATATTAAAAAAAAAAAAAAAAAAAGCCAATGTTTAACAGAGTGAAGAATCAACAGGATAATGAGAGTATTCAATTGACATTTACTATCAAGATTAATCAATTGTGCATTTAAGGGAGGTAGTATATACCTTGATCAAATGCAGGTAAGCACATGAAAATGTTGACCAATATTAGGTCCTGGTTTTTAACTTTTAAAACATTTGAATTTTTTTTGTGAAATTTCAAGAATATTTCTTTTGATTTTGATTATTTAAGGTCACTTTTTCCAGCAAAAGAAAAATCATATGCTCCAGTTATAGTATTAGAACTATTAATAGAAGAAATTTGCAGAATATAATCTTTAGATACTTGAGCAAATAACAGCTGATGTCAATCTTTACCCACTAGAGGTTTTTCCACAGCAAGTAACCTGACCATACTCTTGAGAATCTTCCGTCCTCAAATTTCCTTTTTTTTTTTTTAAAGTAGCAATTTTCAACCTTTTTCATCTAATGGCACCCATAACTGATTTCTAAAAGTCTGTGGCACACCAAAAAATATTTTTCCTGATATGATAAAAATAGATATAATTTTAATTCATTCTTACCCGACAGCTGGTTGTGTTGACTATTGTCATTTTTTAATTTGACAAGCTAAGGGAAAAGAGGTCAGTGCCCCTGATCAAATAGTCAGGTATTGCATGTTTTAGCATTTTTTACAGCATACTGGTGGAAAATTGATGCTTTAAGGAAATAAACATTTACTGGAAAATAACTGGCATTTTTAAGATAGGTCCAGCACAGTTTTTCAAATAAATTATTCACAATGTTGAGAACACTTAAGGAACATTATAGACGGTGGGATCTTTATTAACACAAATATACAAAAAAAGAGCTCAAAGCATGACAAAATAATAAAAGAAATACAGTTGAAAGGATGAAAGAGTTCCTAAGTTACATACTTTGGCTTACATCTCTCACAACATTTCATGGCCTACCTTAAATTTGTCCTACCAGGTAACATGACATTCTTTCTTCAACGCATCTGTTTTCTAGGATGTCACATTGAGGTCTCCCAAAACAGTTGTTCTACAGCAGGTGCTGCTTCAGAAGGTGCTCACTCACCATAGCAAAAGCAGAATCATGAAGCAAAATGACAGCAAAGGTGATGAGCAAGGAGAGCATTTTTTAAAAATTATTTCATCCTCAGAGGTAAGGAGTGGGCAATGAACATCAGACACAAATAATCAGGAGAGGCACAGAAATAAGAAGTTAAGAGAAATAAAAGTTTGATCAATTTTCTGTTGAGCTTTGCAACTACTAATTTATCTCCCTGCAAATGCATAAACCAAATGTTACAGAAATTATTTCTGATACACCCTATCTGAGATTAAACTTGATTATGAGAAGCATAAACAAATAACATTGCTTCTTCTGCATTTCACACTTGGTACTTAACCTTTTTCTTAACAATGTCATTTCTTGCCAGTTACAAAGTACAATCATTGTTATTCTCAGAAAGGGTAGTTGTTTGGAGCATCCACTCTAGTATGTAGGGCATACTACATGTGAAACACCACAAAAGGCATGCTCTGCATTTCATTAAATAGAAAACAATTGTAATGTAATTTGAAATATTTCATGCCTCTGAACCTCTGAAGTACAAAGTACTTACTGTCTTATTGTCGTTTTTTTAGAATCCTCCTTACATATCCTCCCAGAAACTCTTCGAACTTTCTACAAACTGGTTTCTTAAGCTATGAGGTTCTTTTCTTAAACTGGAGTTGGAAAAAGAACAGCCTGTCAAACAATTCGGAATGGGTAAACAAAGCTGGTGTTGCTGATCAGCTGTGTTGTCATGGCTGCAGGGATGTCTCACCTCTACTTCTCCCAGTGAGGATTCCTAAGCATTGTTTAAGGAATCTAGTCTAGATTCATCCTCTGACCACTGGGATGTCAGTGTGGCTTCCAAGTGTGCCTTCTGAGAGGAAGGACATTTCTAGCTGGAGACAATGTGGTAGTTAGGACTTGGTCCAGAGGTAACTATCTGACACAGAAATTTCAGGGCACCATCTCTGATTTGTGACCATAAAAACTTCACTTGGATGACTTACCATCTGATCTCTAAGGAGATTAGCCATTTGAAGGCCTCCTAAGGAGTTCTGTCAGTGAATATTTCATAGCAAGAATTTGGATTTCGTCTTACAAAAAGCCTGGAATATCACAGTTTAGCTGTACTGTGCTCCTTTGCAGATGGATTGTACTAAATCTAAACTGACCATAATCTGTGCCAGGGGTCTAGATATAATAACCTAAACCCTCAATCTAGACTACGGATGAGTGAACTATAGTCTAAAGTCCAAATCTAGCCTATTGCCTGTTTTTGTAAATAAAGTGATGTTGGAACAGAATCACACATTCATTCACACATTGTCTATAGTTGCTTCCTAGCTTCTGCAGCTAAACTGAATACTTGAGGTAGTCTGAAAAACCTAAAAATATTTACTATTTTGGTACTTTACTGACAAAGTTTGCTAACCCTCTAGGCCAAACCCTCAGGGAAAACTCAGTATTAGAGCCTGAGGAGGAAGAACTGAATATGTTAATAGAAGGGCAAAAATCCCAGAAAGAGAGCTTGCATATAGTGAATCTTCCTTAACATCACATTCTCAAATGTCAGGAAAAAAGAATTGTATTGCCATGCTAGCGTACCCTGGGGAGAATCTTCTTAAAGAATTCTGCACTTTAACTCAGTTTTTATTTATATGAGCTCATTCTGCAACCATTTACTTAGAAGCTACTATATGCTGGCCCTGTAACTACCAAGATGACAAGACCCAAATCTTCAGTGACTTCGGGAAATAATGGCAAGGTAGACATACTAGTAAATAATTATAGTACTATGCTCTGGCTACTGTCACAGATAAGGTGGAAAGTGATATGCTGTCTTGGTAGGAAGAGCTATGAATGAGAGAGAATTACACACATGAAGTAGATTAAATGGTCTGGGTTTTGAAGAATGAGGAGGAATTGTTCATGAGTTCATGAGGACTTGATGAGTAATATCTGGCAGAGGAAATAGCATATGGAATGCACATACTGTAGTTTGAAAAAAAATAAAATGTCTGGGGAGTAATAGGGAGAGAGAGAGAATAGCAGCAGCTCACGCTAGTGAAACACACCTGGAGCAAATCAAAAACGTCTTACATGACACACTGAGCAGGTTGAAATATATTCTAGAACAATATTTTTGAACATGCCATTGCATTCTCAGAATTGCTTTGTTTTGTTTTTGTGAAAAAAAAAGAGGATATGATAAACCCTATCTGGTGCATAAAGGTAATTCTAGGGGATATATGAATAATAAAAATGGGAGAGAACATTAAGGAAATGGAACCCAGTTATCAGGTCCTTGAAAGACCTAAAGGAAACAGTAAAGCCCAGAAGGCAGTGCCTATGGACACAGGCCACAGGTTTAGGAAATATTTCTTAGGCAAAATTAATGCAGCATATCAGTCAATGTGGAGGTGGAAAGAAACTCAAAAGATGACTTAAACTGAAATAAACTTATGAGGAATATATATTTTTTCAAATTTTCTGATCTCCAAAAGGAGCACAAAATTCTGAGGGAATAAGACACTGATGAAATAATTTTCCACCAGAGGCAAATAGGAACAAAGTCATTGTCTTAGGGAACAAGGGCCACTGGATATATAGGGGCGAAATCAAAGAATCCAGCTGGGAAAGGCAGGGAGTTTCCAGGAGCCTGGAAATAAAGGAAACATTTCAAAAAGAGGGCTGCGAATGAGACCAAAGAGATCCTGTCCCAACTTGCCTAAGTCGGGTTCCAGCAAAGGCCAAAAAAGAATTGGGAAGAAATCTTGTGGCAAATAACCCCTGAACTTTGTCCAATACCATTTATACTGGGCAAAAACATTTTTCCAACTGCAAACACCAACAACTGGCCCTTTATGTATGATCTTTTCAATGGTAAGCCATCAATAATATTATCATTTTAAAATTTTACTCAAGCCCCGGCCAGTGTGGCTCGGTTAAAGCATCAACCTGTAATCAAAAGGGTGTGAGTTCAATTCCTGATCAAGGTACATACCTAGGTTGCAGGTTCCAGCCTCAGTCCGAACATGTACAGGAGGCAGTCAGTGCTTCTTTCTTGCATTGATGTTTCCCTCTCTCTCTGTCTCCCTTCTTCCTTCTCTAAAAGTAATGAAAAAATTATCCTCAGGTGAGGATAATTTGTTTTACTCAAATGATATACCCTGATAATAAAAAGCAATAGCCATTTTATTAAATAGGGCAATTATAGAGAAAGTATTAAAAAAGTAAAAGAATATAGCACCCAGAGAAACCACTATTACTATTTTGTTATATTCCCTTTTTTTCATGCATGAGTGTAAACTATTTTTACACAAAAGGACATTCCACCTATGTTGTTTTGTTTTCTCCTACCTTGTATTTAACATTTTATTTTCTAATGTAATTAAATATTTGTCTGTCCAAGCTCTTGAGTTTATGATCCTTTTCCTTGTCTTTTAAAATAAAATTGGATAAGGCTCCATCCTGCAAACCCAAAGGTCTTCGGTTCAATTCCCAGCCAAGGCACATAACCAGGTTGCAAGCCAGGTCTCCAGCCAGGTCCATAGCTGGAGGCAGGTGAAAGGCAACCATACATTAATGTTTCTCTCCCTCTCTATCTTCATCTCTCTCTAAAAAAAAAAATAATAAAATCTTTAAAAGAAATAAAAATAAAATAAAATTGGCTCAAGTATCAAATTATTTACATCAAGAAGTCTAACAAATGATCTATGTTATTTTGGGATATTCTTGGACCTTATCCTTTTTAAGACAGCCAGTTCCTGCTTCCTGTGAATCTCGATATTGCCTCTGCATTCTTCCAACCTCGGTCTATTCCTTTTTCCATGCAACATTGCTCTGAATGGCCTCTAATTAATTTACTTCACAAAGTTTACTAGCTCAACACTATGTTAGTAGTATGATTTACTGAAGGTTTGACACCAAGGAAGGCAAGAATATTTTTGGATAAAACAGATTATTAGATATTTCTGTTCTTAAAAAGCTCCTTAACCACTAAGGTGTTCTATTAATCCAAAACCATTCTCTTTCCCAGAGGAATTCTACTGCTGGACTTTAAAATAATAGTTTTAAGCCTTGGCCAGTGTGGCTCAATGGGTTGACTGCTGGCCTGTGAGCCAAAGGGTTGCTGGTTCAATCCCCAGTCAGGGCACATGCCTGAGTTGCAGACTAGGTCCCCAGTTGAAGATGCATGAGAACCAACCACGCATTGATGTTTCTCTTCCTCTCTCCCTCCCTTCCACTCCCTCTAAAAATAAATAAATACAGTATTTTAGATAAATAAAATATATTTACTACTACATAAAAATAAATCATAATTCCTTTGCTGAAGGGAACTATGATAAATACAGTAAGATTTATTTGATAAATGCAGTAACTGAGATTTTACTGGTGCTTTGGGGGGTCCCATCAGATGCCTAGCTCAGCCTGAGTGGGAAAAAGAATACATAGCCGATCACTCCAGACCTAAGTGTGTGTAGGTGAATAGTATTGCTCAGTGAAAGCTAAGAAGAGGGAGGAGGGCCATCCAGCCAGAGAGAGCAGGATTGGAAAGGAAATCATGAGCCAGATGCAGCCTTGTGTTTCCAGGGAGTGAAAATCAGCTAAGACCTGCTAATGTGCAGAAGGACAATGGAAAGGAGGAAGGAGATGATGTCTCAGAAGGTCTGCCATTTGAGAATATTTGTGCCTTGTGCTGAGGAGAACAGACAACCATGAAATGTTTTTTGAGAAGAAAGCAACCTGTTTGCATGTTAGCTGTATCCTAGTGGTGGTATATGTATCAGGGCTAGAGGCAGCGTTTGAAAGCCAAAGAGGGAGATATTCAGACAAGGGGTGATAATATCCTGACCTGGGGCAGCAGTGCCACATGGTGGGGTGGTCACACTTGAAAACATCTAGGGCTGTAAAACTGGCAATCCTTGGTGTGCATGTGAATATGCAGAAAGAATTCAGATGAGACTACTGATAGATTAAAGGAATCAAGTTGACAAAATAGTGGGTAACTTCCCTTTCTTAGTCAGTAGATTATAGAATGGGCCAAAAAGATAGTATCTTTTGTTTCCATCTAGGATGTTGAAAGATATTTCCTTTATTTCATAGCCCTTTCCAACTATTTTAATAGTCATTCCTCACTTAATGACAAACTCCAAAAAATGTTTTTGAAGTTGATATGAGTGGGGTAACTATGGAAAGACTGTACTTTTTTCCTTGGACTTTCTTGCTTAATCCTGTTTGTATGATAACACAAGCCATTCATGTTGGTAGACATCCTGGGGCTGACCCAATAATATTAAAATATTCAATACTTTTATTCTCCCCTGGTTTCATCACCTATAATGGGACCCTAACTTACCTATTCCCTTTCAATCTTTGTTATTTTTTTTTCCGGAGAAGATATGCCTGAAGCATTTTCTGTGCTCAAGCCATCTCTTCTTTCAACTTTATATCTCTGAGAAAGAACTTTCATAAACTAGCTTATATAAGAATATCTCAGATGTGCATGTCGATAGGAAAGAGAGATTCTGCAAGTTGGGAAAACAGCCTTTACATACGCCCACTGCAGCTTTTTTTTTTTTTTTTTTTTTGCAAACAAGAAATTGGTATCAGATTCTAATGTAATTACTCAGCAGAACAGTTTTAACATGCATTTTTTAGAAACAAAACTTAACACTCATCATCCCATTTAAGTGGGGTCGATAATAATCAGGCAGATGCAAACTAAGACAACAAAAAGATATCTCTTTTGGCAAAGGTTTAAAAAAACAAACAAACAACAACAATAACAACAAAACCCCTAAGGTGTGAACGCAAATTAGCAGCCACAGGAGGCATTCTGCCCCCCTTGCAGGTGTACACCAGTGCCAGGAGCCCAAAGAGCGAGCTGGCACGTGGTCGTGGTCGGAGTAAAATCCACTGACCCTAGGATTCAACATTGCTAGCATGTGAGTGTACCCCGAGTTCATACCACAGGCCACTCTGGTATACGCAGGAGTTTGTACATTAATCTGGATGTCCGACACTGTCCGTAGATCAGGACAATGTGGAATAACTAGAGGGTTTGATGTTTCCATGTATATGGTATATTTAAACGCACATATGGATTATTGTTTGATCAATTTTTGGTGTTTGTTCGCTTACTTGCTTTTTCTGTCAAATATCAGTAAGATTCTAGTTTGGTCCAGAAAGTAGTTCGCTTGAGACCCATAGCATAGACCTAAGCATAGACCCATAGGCGGCACATGGTTTCCCCTGTTAGGTTAAACCAGAAACTATGTGCGGAGTCAGAGATTCCCCAATTATTTCAGAATTTCTCTCAAAGCCCTTTATTTGCTCTAAGCTATAGCGACCTCTACAAGCTTGACTCTAAAGTTAGTGGAATGGCTGTCCTTTTGGAGAAAAAGAAGTATCATTGCTGTAAGGCCATGGCTACACTATACTGAGTGAAGCGCTCAGGAATGAAATGGGGTCTTGGTATTCTTAAACAATGCTCTTGAGATTTGTATGCAGAGAGGGACCTTCTATGAAATTCTTTAAGAGCTGAGGTTCTAATTCATGACTCTATATTCTGAATTAGCTCATCTAATAGTGTGAAATTAACAGGAGAAATAAATAGCATTTAAGGCTGGACTATATTTTAACAAATAACTGCCATGCTAGAAAGCATATGTAGACATGTTCCTTATAGATTTCATCTATGTTTTTTAATACTAAGCACAATCCATCTTTATTTTGATTTACAGTTTGTGAACTATGCTATGTGATTTTTTTTAAAAAGCTGTTTGTTGGGAAAGTAAAAGAAAAAATATAGATATAGATGTGCAATTCAGAATTTAAAAGATTAAATGTACTACCATATAGGATTTTGAGGTTAACATACATTAAACTCCTATTTTACCCAGGTTGCCTCCAACTGAAATGACCAAAAGAATCTGAAAATAGAAACTCAGAGGACTAAGGATAAACTCTGATCAAATCCTATAACTTAAAGTAGAAATGGGAACAAACTGAAGAAAGCCTGAGGTGCAGTCAAAACTTCTCTTTAAGAAAAACGCAGCTGTGACAGGGTGAGGAAAGGTATCTTGGCAAAATAGTGTCACATCTTCCAATGTGAAAAGTTCCTCTTCACCATTCACCAATTTTCTTTACTATCAAATGATAGCCACCATTGACTAGGTTAATTATTTTGTGAAAATTTAAAATATGGTGATTCTCCTCATTTTATCATTCTTTGTTTGTTTTTTTTGTTTGTTTGTTTTTGTTTTCATACAGGGAAGGCAGAATAAATACTTACGTATTTCCCTCTGATTGGGGTTAGGACGCAGTACTCCGAAATATGGAAACTTGGCAGAGTAATTATTTTCAGCTAAAAGACTTTGAGAAATCTGCAGAAGCAGGAAGGTCACTTTGACTTTCTCCCTCCCTTCTCCCCTGCAAAATGACATAAAACCCTCCTGTGAGAGGTACCTTCCCCATAGCTGGAGGAAAAGAGCATCCTTATCTTTGAAGAGAAAGGGGTGCCATGAAGAATCCCAACAAAATAGTATTGCCAAGTTTGTCCCAGTTTACTACATATAACTCATACTCTTTAACTCATCATACTTCTACACGGTTTATCTGCTTTTCATCACATCTAATGTGAAAATAGATCCAATGTTTGTTCAGGTTTTCATTTTTTTATAAAGTCTCCCAACTCATGTAAAACTTATATTAAATTAATTTATATGCTTTCTCTTATTGTTCTGTTTTGTCAGCTTAATTTTCAAACTCAGTCAGAGACCCCAGATGATGGAAGAAAACTTTTTCCTCCCTTACACCACTTATCATCAATTTTCTGCGTAATGAGTTGGTGTTGCCCTCATAAGTCCAACAATGAGAGCATTGCTTTTGTGTCTCTATTCTATGTTTTACCATTATTTTTTACATATGTATACAAAGAGTTTTAATCATCTGAAATCTCGATCGATATTCAAATGAAACTACTGTAGCCAGCAGCAGATCTTTCAAGCAGTCTCCACTATCTTTTTGGCACAGGCAAGGTTGGATTATTTGCTAATAATTATTTTCAGTGAAGTGGCATCTTTTATTGCCTCTCAAAACATAACACCATTAAGAGACCATTTTTCATTTCGAATGTGGGACGAGCCTGACTATGCTATGTGTAAAAGGTAAAAATTTGTATATTTTGTAGTTATCTTTAAAGACTTACGTTAAGAAGACATCTTTTTTCATGATTAGCTATTTTTTTAGTGAATCTAAACAAAAATTACTGCTACTTTTGATTCGTAAAAATAATTATCTATATAAAAATTGAGTAACAATATGATGAATCATCTTGTACCTTGTGAATACAGTTTAGGAGAGCATTGAAAATGCAGAAGCCAGGCTCAAGTGCAAAGGAGCTACCTTGTAGAAGAAAGATTTGGTAAATACAAATGGACAAGCACAATTGAATTTGATTGTCAGTTAAACATTTTTAATATAAGTATGCCTCAAGTATTGGGTGGGACAAACTTTTATTTAACTGAGTGCCCCATATTTTACCAATCCTGCTCCTGGGTCATATTCACCTTTAGCCCCCCTATCTGGACACACACATATTGTGGCTTTGATTTTAGTAAAATCAAACTTCAAAATAATAAAGCAGAGAGGTCTTTTAGGAAGTTTCTTTAGGGCTAGTTGGCCAATAGCCTTGGAAAGTCTCTAATCTTCCACAACTGTGCACATTCTTACTGGCCAAGATTTGAAAGCAAAAAATTAAAAAATTGCAAACTCATCTCAGTATTATAATTGTAATGTGAGCTTACATCTAGTGTAGTTTAAATGGTTTAACAGCATCATTCCAGGTAGCAAAAAGGAAAAAGTACTCTGGACACTGGACTACAGTGTGGTGATTGTGGTGATGGAAGGGAGGTAGAAAGGGACTAAACGATAATGGAAAAAAATACAATAAAGATTAAATTAAAAAAAATAAAATTAAGTAAATGACAGGAAAGGTACCTAATCTTTCTGAGAAGATATTGGAAAGAATCATGCATTTCTGGGCAGGGAAACAGGTACATTAGGGGAATTCAGCACAAAGGAATGAGACTGGAAGTTATCTTTTGTCAATGAACTCTCTTCAGCTTGTCATAAAGAAGGAATTCCTAGGCTGGTTTAAAAAGGAGTGGAGGGCAAGTTTTCAGAAATGACAGGGCTCTACAGGAGAACCAGGATGAATCTTTTCCCTTTCATATAGGAACACTTCTGGAGTTTATGATTATGCTTCAGGTTGAAACCTACCTTCAAGTCTGAACTTTAGAACCACAAATAGAGATTGATAATAATCTACAATTAGCATCTAGGTCTAATACTGACACCAGTTCAGGTAGATCTATATATGCATGGCGACCTCTGCACTATATAGAATGGCCTTTGGGGATGACAACCTTCTCCCAGCTGCTGAGACAGCTGCCAGAAACACACAGCTGTCAGACCTCCCTGGGGACTGCCTCAGCTGAAGAAAAATGCTTCTGTCAGGGTCTCACCACCTGCCCGGGCAGCCCCATCCCATCACCAATCCTGTAGCACCAACTTAATTGGCCATCTCAGATCCAAAGCATTCCTTGGGACCAACTCAGGCTCCACTTCTCCCCTCTAACACACTCTGCATCTTTCTCTTCCTTCCACAAGGGTCTCTGGCACTTTTATTTGCTACTTTATCTGATATTTATATAACCACTTCTGTTTTTTTTTTTTTTTTAATTGATGTTTGTATAACATGTCATTTTCCTTCCTTTTACTTTTAACTATTACATCATTATATTGAAGTTTATTTCTTGAAAACAACATATAGTTGTATCCTGTTTTTAATTCACTTCCAACTCCTCTCCTGTCTTTAATTGGCTTATTCAAAATATTTGCATGTAATGATAGTACTGATATAGTAAGGGTAAATTCTGAATTCTGGCATTTTATTTTTGTTTTCTCTTTGCTCTCTGTTTTTTTTTCTTTTTTCTTTGTAGCACTGCGTTCTTTATTGTGCCTTCTTATGGGCTACTTGATCATATTGTAGAATCCATTTTAATAGATTTTTAAAAAATGATCTCTTCATATAGTTTTTAAGTGACATATATATACACATAATTTATCATAATTTACTAATGTAATCATTTTAGCAATTCAAGTAATGCAGTATCTCCTTTATTGTAATTTAGTCTTCATTTTATAATTTAATTATCTTATGTATTTCCTCTATGTGCACTTAGAGCAACATTACAGAGTGTTATAATTCTTTATTAACCATCAAATATGATTTTTAAACTTAAAAGGAAGAAAGGTCTATTGCATTTACCCATACTTTTGCTTATCATAATTTTTCTTCCTTTCTGATGTCCTAAGGTTTCTTCTTTTATCATTCCTTTTCCATTTAGAAGACATCTTTAGCCATTACTTCAGAGTAGGTCTGGTGACAGCAAATTCTCTTGTTTTTCTTTCACCTGAGAACCTATTTTTTTCTTTATTGCTGAAAAACATTTTTACTGGATATGGTTAGATGATCTCTCAACATTTGATATTTGCTGTTTCTTCAATCCTTCTGGGTTCTGTGGTTTTGGATGAAAAGTCAGTTGATATTCATATAGTTTCCCCCTATAGATAAGGCATCATTTTTCTCACTGCTTATAACATTTTTGCTTTGTCTTTAATTTTCAAAAGTATTATGATAATGTGTAATTTTATGGATTTCTTTGGGCTCATCTGTTTGTGGTTCATTTAGCTTCTTAAATCTGTATGTTTATGTATTTTGTCAAATTTAGGAAGTTTCACCCATTATTTTTGGACACTTTCACCCTCTTTCTTCTCTCCTTAGAATGTCATAAGATGGATATAAAATCTTTTCTTATATTTCTCCAGGTCCCTGGAAGCTCTGTTTATTTTTTAATCTATTTTCTCTTGTGTTGCTTATATTGAGTAATATTTGTTGTTCTATATTCACACTAACTCATTTTTCCTCTATTCTCTCCATCATATTTTAAGGTCACCTAGCGATTTTCTGTTTTCATTATTACATTTTCAGTTCTAAAATATTAATTTGGTTCTTTACATACTCTCGTAAGTTACTGAGGTTTTCTGGGGGGTTTTGTTGTTGTTCATTTGTTTTAATTTTTATTATTTTTAGAGAGAAGGGAAGGGAGAGAGGTAGAGCGGGAGAGAGATGGTCAATGTATGGTTGCCTTTCACCTGCCTCCAGCTATGGATCTGGGTGGAGACCTGGCTTGCAACCTCATTAATGTGCCCTGGCTGGGGAATCGAACAAGCGGCCTTTGGGCTTGCAGGCCAGCACTTTATGCATTGTGCCACCAGCTGGGGCTCCGGTTTTCTGTTTTTTTAATTTATTTCAAGCATGTTCATAATTATTCATTGAAGCATTGTTTAATAATAACTGTTTTAAAATCTGTGATAACATCTCTGCCACGTCAGTATTGGCATCTATTGATTATCCTCTTTTGTTCAATTTGTGATTTTCCTGACTTTTGGTAAGATGAGTCATTTCCAGTTAAATCCTGATTATTTCAAGTCTTATGACGTGATGTTCTGGATCTTATCTAAATATTTGCTATTAGGTGGATTCTAACATTGCTCTAATAGGAAAAGGCAAAGGAGGTACGGGCCCCTGCCTTGTAACTGCCAAGTGTGTATAGAAGCCAGGTCCCTCATTATGCTTTTGTTAACCCCAAGGGGGCAGCCCCTCCTTACTACTGGATGGTGGTGGAAGTCCAAACTTACCATGTGTTTTCCAACAGCGTTGCTAGAGGCTAGAAAGTCATTACTTCCTGGTGGAGTTGAAAGTTTAGTCTCCTCACTCAATCTTTTCTGACCCCACTCTTGCAGGAATTCTGAGTTGCATGGTTATACTCTGGCAAAAGTGAAAACAAGCTCTCCACTCCACCTCTTCCGGGACAAGGAATAGAGACTCAGTTACTTTTTCCTGTTATATTTGATTGGAGTAGACTGTTTGCTGTTTAAACATATTCTATTTGGTTGACCATCTCTATTCTGCCACTTTGTTGGGTTTGGGTGGGGGGACGTTTACCCATTGGTTCTCTGGCTTATAACTTCTTCAAATACAACTAGGTCTTAGATATAAGAGACAAAAGGAATACTCAAGAAACACACTACCACTTTGTTTCTTGGATTCAAAGGTCCCCAACAAGCATTCTTTCTTTTTTGAGTATTCAGAGCCTTCTGTTGCTTTCATTCTGATGTTATTTTATGTATAATTTCCAGGGATTTCAGTTCTATTTAGTGGGAGAATAAGAAAAATCATATCGGATACAAATCATATTAATAATTTGCATTTACATGTATAACCATTATATAACTGCATTAAACAATGTCCTTTAGGTATCTTTTGAAATTAGCACATGCAGTCTTAGCCAGCCAACTTGTAAAGTGAAGAACCAGTTCCAAAGATGTTCAGTTCCAGAATAAATCCTCTAGGAGATGTTAAAGTTTCAGAATCTGTACCTCAAAAAGCCAGATCTACTTGAGAGGGAGCGACAGGCCCAGGTCAAGTCACAATGCTCTCCTCAGCTATACCTCTGGGCCCATTAAAACCCTTCTTTCTCACTTGGTCACATTAAAAAAGAATGATCAGCCGTCTCTCAAACCAATCTGTGAGGAGCTTACATAAGCTTTGAAACAGGACAAGAAATATACATTCTCTAATTTAATTTCTCAATTTTGAAATATGAGTTTTTCTTTGATAGTTTTTGTTTTGCTACCCATATGTAACTTAACTTTTTCCATGTTTTATATCACAAGGTGCATTGCAGACAGGTGCTGTCTGAAAGGGAGGTAGTATCCCCATTTGCCATCATGAGCAACAGTTACAAGTGTAGTGGAATGATGCAGGTAGCAGTCTTTCTCAGAGCAATTTTTTCACTTGTCTCCTTTGCAGCAAGGTTACCTGCCTCAGGCTTGAATATATGAACTAATGAAGCACACACACAGAGAGAGACACACACAGACTATACTTCACAAAATCACCTGAAGTAATTTATACTTTTTCAGTATTTCTAAAATTTAACAAGAGATTATAAACTATTTTGAGAGACAAATTATTAAGAGAAAGAGGTAAAATAAATAATCAGAAGTCTGTGATATTATAAATCTTATAATTAAATTATTTCAATTAGACCAATTAATCAATTGAAAGGAAGATTAGTTGTTCTGGTAAGGAAAGAAAAAAAAGTCTCATTTGTTGTGTACCTCCCATGAGCTAAAGTGAGAAATGTTTTTTCACGTTCATGCTCATATTTAATTTTCACAAGATCAGGAGGTAAGCATTATTATTGCAGATTTCCAGACGGAGAGTATGAAGCTTTAAATTCATAGAGGTAATTAGTAGCTAAAGTGGATTCAAACCCTGCTTTACTTGGTAGTATTACTTACATTTTTCCTAATTCATATTCAGAAAACATTACTGCCAACTTAAATTTGAGTAATTTAGGGTGTATTGTTTGTTCTTTCCTAGTAGCCTCTCAATATTGCAAACATCTTTTAGCATTTAGCCCAATCAAAAGATGCAATCCTATACATAATGTTTGAGGAAAGAAAAGTGTCCAGGGACTAAATATTATCTCCCACTTCAATGGGTGATTTAGTCATCAAAGGTTAAAAGACCAGAACATTTGTCTCAATAAAAATGTATTAGCAATCAAGAATAGATATTTGATTAGTTTCCCTAGCCAGTCATTCCACATATGCTCTTCCCCACTTTGTATAAGAGGTGCATATCACAAATGAATCAATTGGTTCTGAAGAAAATTTATTCAAACGGGTGGGAAAAAAGAGTCTAACTCTTTTCTCCTGGGAGGCAAAAACGAAAAATATAAAATAAAAAGGTAGTTTTCCCTTGCCTGGTAGGCAATAATTACTTTACATGTTATAAAGGTAGACAGCCATAAACATTAAGAAGTTTTCCCAGTATTGTACACAATATTATTGATGATTAAAATAGTCTTTGTGTCTGGATTCTAGCATCTTTTCCATTTGGAAACTTTTTAATCTGGAATACATTAGGTAGACAGATAGAATCTAGATTTGGCTTGATGAATCAGGATAGTTTTTCAACATGGTTCTCAAATATTCAGCATGGAAAAGCATCACTAAAGTTTAAAAAAGGAAAACCATCATTACTTATTATCCATATGTCATCCAGTGTAGTGTAGGCTCTATATATCCATAGATAGCTATGTATCATCTATTTGTAGGCACACACAAAATGGATATTTAGTGACAGTAATTTGGCAACATCAAAGACACCAAATTAAAAAGTCGACTTTATTTGATAATAAAAACCCTAAATTAGATTCATATTGAGTTATAAACACAGATTTTTCCTAGGATTCATCTAACTGAAATAATTACTCGGATTTAGGATAGTTCTGTGATGCAGTAGAAAATATGGAGAGTGTCTCAGGGAGGCAGCTAGAGAAAACCACTGACACTGTCAGCTAACTATCATGATCAAGTATAAAGTATTCAATAAAGTCTCCCATTTTTTGCAGCTACTCATCTTTGCTCTACAAAGACAGGTACACTGGACATGATGGCTTAAGGACATTATAGGGTAAGCACAGAAAAACATAATCTCAATCCAATTAGAGCCATATATATTGATCAAGCTGATAGCCTGGGTAAAATTATACTTGAAGTACTTGTTCTCTCTCTCCTTTTTTATGTCTCTTAATAACCCTAAAGAAGCCAATTCTTCTCATATCTCTGAATGAAAGCAAGGCCAGCCCCCCTTCTTTTCTGATTATTATCATGGCCCCAGACACCACCTCAATTTTACAGCCATAAAAACTAGTTCTATTTAATAGTCAAATATATTAAATTACTTAGTGTTAAAATTTAGTATCCTTAATGTGAGCCTGGAATAATCTCTGGCTGGAGAAGAGGTCATAGACATTGGAGCCTTGTCTTTCCCAGCTGAGTTTAACTTGTTGATCCCTAAGAACTAAAGGGCAGTTTCTTCTCCTTCAGGCAGAGTACAGAGGTGGAGAGGTGGGCAGAGGTGGCAAGAGTGATGGTTAGAAGTCTATGGAGCTGGAGAAAAATTGATGGGAAGGGAAAGTCACTCATTCATGGTGGCCTCTGCTCTCAGAAATTGGTAGAATGTTTGCAATATTTGCACACATACCTTCTCTTGTGTTTAGTGTGTTTCTTTGATTTTTTAAAATATTTTATTTATTATTTTTAGAGAGAGGGGAAGGGACAGAGACAGAGAGAGAGAGAGAGACATCAATGTATGGTTGCCTTTCACCTGCCTCCAGCCACAGACCTGGCTGGAGACCTGGCTTGCAACCTGGTTATGTGCCCTGGCTGGGGAATCGAACCTGCGACCTTTGGGCTTGCAGGCCAGCACCTTATCCAATGTGCCACCAGCCAAGGCGTGTTTCTTTGATTTTAAACACATTTTTGCCTATCTTTTATTTCAGGTCTTGGAGACCGGAAATAAATTCCCAGTTTTTATGTAAACATACTACTCATGTTTACCAATTAAATCATATTACTTTTCAAAGTAACAGCTTGCAGTTAAAGACTCCAATACAAAAAGTTTGCATACCAAGATTTACCTTATGACGCTTGTTCTGCTCTCTGACCCAAGGTATTAAATTGCTCAATATCAGGAAACTGCTGCCTTAAAATTATCCAGCCCAGCTCTAAAACTCACCTGTACCCTTCCCCAATGTGTCCTTTCTGAGACAATATCAAGATTTTGTCAAGCTGGTACCCTTTCTTGCTGTAATAAATTAAATAAGCAGCTTTGCTTTAAGAATAGGGTTTTCTGGGAATCTTTGGGGTAGAAGCATAGAATTTTGATGTCCCATTGACCCATGCTTGGGCAGCTGTGTTCTTGTGTTCTGGTTGGTTCCTCTTCCTTCCTCAGTCCCTCTTAAGCAAGCATATCTTCAGCTTCTCTCAGCTGCATAGAACTTGGAGCAATAACCCTTGGGCTTTGTTGGGTGTAGATCACCTTTAGCCTATAAGAAGTGTTTTTTGTCTGGACAAACACACAGTGTGCAAAGCGATCTTTAGTATTCAGGTGCTTCAGGGAGAACCAGCTATTTTCTCCACTCAATATAAAAGAAGTTTGAAGCTCTCTAGTCTCCTTCAAGTTCATTTCGTAAGGTGTGGGGTCAGCAATACACATCATCCCTCTTAGAATTTCACAATTCGGATGTATTAATATAAATAGTCCTCAAGTTTTTTAAATGTCTTAAAAAATAGTCTTCCCAGATTCTCTTCTAATCGCTAACACAAAAGCTCTCATACCTTTAATATGAGTTAGACCTTTAGGAGACCTCTAAATGCTTTGGCTATCTATACTGTGTATATTTTACAGGGAAGATCATACATAACAATGTTATCAAGAACCTTAGGGTGTTACCCAAAGGGTCTACTTTAATATAATTGTTATGAAAAAGCTCATTGCTCCTGATGGCAGTCCCCTCCTTCTTCCAAGATAACATAATTTAGTTGTGCATCCTGTAGCTCCAGCGAAAGACTGAATTTCCTATCCTCCCATGCAGTTGATTTCCTTTGACCACACACCTATGATCCAACCAATGGGACTGTATGGTGTGCAACCACCATATTATCTGCAGAGATGGTATTATTTATCCACCACTCCTTTTCTTTCTTCTTTTACAAGAACTAGAACATGAACATGGCATGACCCAGTTTTAATCAATACACTAGGGAATGGAAGAATGATAAGATGAAAGACAATTTCATCTCCAAAGAACCAGGTCAAGCAGAACTTCTCAATTCTATATTATTAACTTGTGTGAAGAAAATAAAATCTATATTGTTTTGGTCTATGAGTTATCAAAGCCCAACCTGAATACTAAGAAATTAATGTCCTATTATACATATAACAACAGAATTAAGATCTCAGCACAGTGCTGTCAAAAAAGGAGCATAATTAATGTGAGGAGAACACTTGGAGATATTCAACATAAGATAAGCACTTCATAAATATTTATTTAAAATAAAACTGGCCCTGGCAGGGTGGCTCAGCTGTTGGGAGCATTGTTTTATGCACCAAAAGTGTGTGGGTTTGATCCCTGGTCAAGGCATATATTACATTTTGGTTTTGCTCCCAGTTTGGAGCACATACAGGAAGGCAACCAACTGAACCAATTGAAGCTTTTCAGGTTCATGTTCCTTTCTCTTTTTCTATCCCTTCCTCTCTCTCTTAAATTAATAAATGCATCCTTGGGTAAGGATTTTTTAAATTCCAAAATAAGTTAATAAACAAAAAATTAAGCTGTTTGTTACACAGCTTGTAAAAGAGAAGGCATTTGATTCTGATTTAAGGGATACAAATAACTTCTCTGACTCTTATTTTCATCATCTTTTGCATGAGAAGTTTTCACTCAATGGTAAAGTGGTTCTAATTCAAAAATCTAGAATTCATTCCCAATATTACATACATGTTGGGGATAGCAACCTGTCACATCATTGATATGTCCTTCCACATACACCTACCTACTAGGCTACAAGTTGCCTCTAATTGTATGTTTATCTTTCCCTTGTTTATTTTGTTCAACATTATTTATCTAACAAGGTTAAGGACAGAGAACCCCCAGTGCAATTTTTCCTTTTTCTAACTCACCTCTATGGCATGGCTGAATACAAGTGGTGGACATAATTTCCAGCTGACCACATGTTAACCAAAGGAAAAGAAGGAAAAAAAAACTCTAATATTGATCATTGCTTTTCAATTTTATGAAATATAAGTATTCAACTTGAACCTAAACTCAGATTCAGATAAATCTCATAATATCTGATGAAACAGATCCCAAGGCATCTATTTGCTTGGAAATTATTTGCTGAAATAAAAAGTGGAAATGGGATTGCCTGGGGATTCTCTCCTAAGGAGTGGAATGGACCCGAGTGGAAGTGTGCTTTGGGTGGACTGATATCTGTTCAAGACACATGTTGACTTGGCTTAATGTGAAGTATGATCTCTATAAAGCAAGAGGAGTGTTTTCATGAGGAAATCTTACAATTTGAGAGCACAGAAGAAGCTGCTTAAGTGACCATATGGCAACACAGTGTTCAATTTACATCAAGGGCACTCGAGAAGGCAAGGTTGTTTTGGTTTTGTCATTTTGAAGACTTCCAGGTTAAAGATTTGGAATTGCTGTAAACCTAAACTTATCAAGCATTTTTCAAGATTCATAATGAGTCTCGCTGGTTCAAATAAAGAGTGTATCTAGTGTGAAATAGGGAAGGATGAAGGTTGGTTTAGACTGTGTGAATGTTGAATTTCCACAACGTGGTTGTGGTTGGCATGTTAATTATGAGCATGGCATTTAAATGTTATATGATATTAGTTACCCTATCAGAAGTACGTGGTGAGGACGCTGGAAATGTCAGTCAATGCCACTGCAGCAGACTGAAGTTGCATTACAACACTCTAAATCTCTGAACTTAAAAGTTGAGTTGCCTAAAGCTTTAATTATTATTTGCATAGTTTTCAAATATGTACTTACAGACCAAGATGTTGGCTTTCCCCTTTGGTTTTGACAAAAGAACAGTATTGATAAATGCTACAGAACATACCTTTGCAGTAAGCATGAAATAAAATAATGAAGTTGAGTGGAACTGGGGAAAAAGTAGAAAATATATTGCTAAGGCAATGAATGTCTGTTTGCTCCAACAAACAGGCCTTAAATAATGAGAAGATCCTAAGATCTTCACATCGGCCACACTGAATCAACAGAAAGGTTTGGGTAGCTTTGTGCTTTCTTTTATAGTCTGCTTTTGGCATGAACATTAAAATGTGTCTTCTCACTTTTAGTTTCTAAGGTTATATGGCTGGAATCACATTTCTTTAAAGTCACAATGTTCTGTAATTTCTCATTTCAATGAATTCACAGCATTGATATTAATAAATTCAAGCTTTGAAATCTGCCTTTTGAACCTACACCTCCAAATTATAGCGTTCATGTAGCTAGACAGCTAGCATCAGAATAAATAACAAAATATCACAATTTTGTGAAATAGACTATTTTTATCATTAATTGACTCATAATTATTCATTTTTAACTTTCTCTCACTACCCAAAAGTAGATTATGTCTATGAAATCTTTCTTATCCAAAATGGTGTAAAGTGAAGGGTATTCCCCAGTTTCTGAAAATTGGCCCAATGCCACTTTGCTTTTACAAAAAGTCTATATTAGTACAGTAAGAGCCTTTTTTCTTTTTCTTTTCATAAAAGTGTAAACCCTTGTTGAGTTTCTCTTGTGAAAACAGACCCTATTTCTGTTTTTTCATAAAAAAAATGAAATGGTATAATCCAAACTTTTGGAAAGAGGGAGATACCTATTAGGTCTAGAAAATTAACTTCATCTGGATTTGTTGAACCACCCCTTCTTTTCCCCAGAGTATCTCTTGTTCAAACAAATAAATCGCATTTCTGAATGATCTAAATGGTACTTAATGTTCATCTATGCCCTGCTCTGTAGCACTGAAGCATCAGGCTTCTAAATGACAAAAAGAAAATACATTTCTTATTATCTATGTAGAAAAAAGTCTATAGGCTAAAGTAAGCACAACAGCCATGTTAAAGCATTTGATTTATTTATGAAACACTTAGAGTACATCTGAAAATGTCTAGCTGTTTGTGTACTACCTTTCTGTTTCATGGGTACATTCAGGTTTGTTTCCTTATAATTCCAGAATAAATGAGAGAACATCAGGGGTCAGTGATGAGAAAAATCCTATTGGACTTCCAGCCAGCTCAAACAAATCATATCTAACATCCCCCTCTTATTTCAGAAGAGGTTTATTGGTCATATATATAGCAGCTCATTTCAGGCACCTCTGAAAAGCAGCGCACAACTCTAGGCAACTTCAAAATAACGGGAATATCACTGATTAATTTGTATTTTGCCACAAATTGCCCTAAAATTTGATAGCTTAAAACAATCACTTTTCATGAGCCAGGAATAGCTAGAGGGGCTCAATGTCTCTTATGAGATTAAATCAGAAACTGGTTCCAACTACAGTCACCTGATGAAAAAACGCTACAGAATTTGCTTCCTAGGTGGTTCACTGCACAAGCTACAAGTTGATGCTGACCATTGGCTCAGGAACTCAGTTCCTATCAGTTCTTTGGGCTCTTTTCACATGGCTGCTTGACAGTCTTGACAGTGTGATTATTGGCTTTTCCCTGAACACATGATCTAAGAAACCAAGGCAGGAACTATAATGCCTTTTGAGATCTTGCCTTAGAAGATACATAATATACATTCACTGTGTTCTACTGGTCACACTGCTGCCCATGGAAATAAGATTCGTCCATGGAATCACAAGAAAAGCATTTCAGGGACCCACACATAGGATGATGTGAGCAATTGTGACAAGGTTCATTAGCATAAAAGAAAGGACTGCCCCCAGGTGCTCAATGTCTCATCCACAACCAGGCAGTTTAGCTAGGTCTTGCTGTGGAGTTAAGTCCAGCCTCCGTAAGCCTGAAGTTGTCCTCACTGAGCTCAGAAGGGTGTCCAGGGCCCAGAGATGCGGTTCCATAATCCTAGCATCAGCATTCAAATCTTCAGGAATCCAGGTCAGTCTCTGTTCCCATCCAGCTGGCTTTTGGGGCTGCACTTGGGCCGGCACTACTGTGCGGGTACTGCCATGGAGAG
The DNA here is from genome assembly GCA_004026585.1 of Noctilio leporinus. NCBI lineage: Eukaryota > Metazoa > Chordata > Mammalia > Chiroptera > Noctilionidae > Noctilio > Noctilio leporinus. The sequence continues at coordinate 72,789 of PVIW01002940.1, forward strand.
AGCCTGAAAGAACCCATAAAGGAACCTGGAGCCTTTGTTAAGCTTTGATTACACCCACTTGGGTCTGGGAGGGATAAGCTTTCTTTTGCACTAATCAGTATTCTTCCTAATTATTTGTGGGCTTGTGCTGAGCCCTACCCTCCTCCTCCTCTTGCAAGTTTTCATGCCTTTATCCTATCCAGTCTTTTCCCAGATTTTCCCAAGCTAGACTTTGTCCCTTCATGGTCACCACTTTGGCTCTTCCTGTGCATGCCACAAACTGGAAGAACCTCACCCTGAGCTATTTTGATTATTTATCTACTGTGCATGAGCCCAGCAGAGCATTTTCCTCCTTACTCTTTCCCCTGTCCTCTAGGTAATCCTCAATAATGGACCAGTTTTCCCTGTGTGATTGGAAAGCCAGTCCTTCTCTCTACTTTTGGAATGAAGTGATATTAATCTTGATGGAGAAATAGAAATGCAGCTGTCCACTGGGGAGCCTGTGAATTGGCTGTTTCCTAGTTAGTCAGGCTTAAAGTCTGATTCTATTTGCTCCCTTCCTTTGTTGATATGGGAGGGGACCGCACAAGGTATACATATCAGCAGGAGAGGATCATTGGGGAACATAATGGAGGTGGTCTAAGACAGGTTCTTTAAAGTTTGTTGTATTTTATAATTTTGAAGATTTTTAACCACACATAAAACATGTAGAACTGCCTAAAAAGCTAAAAATTTCCACTACAGGAAACAATTCTTTGTTTAATGTACTCTCAACTTTTTTATATGCATATATTTTACATAGTCACAGTAAATATGCAAATATAACATAGCTATACAATTTATGTGCCCTTTTCACTTAATATTTACTTAAAATTTTCATGTTCCGCTATTATTATATTAATTACATAAATTTCAAATAATAGAGTAAGTTTGTAAGTAAGCCACATACAGTGTGAAGATATTTGTATTGATTTAAATTATTAATCAATGAAAATTCATGTGACCACCAAACATCACTAGCTTTTCCTCTAAAAATATAATTTCTAATGCACAAAAGTTATACAGAAATATTTTTACTTCATTTAAATATGTAGTCTAATAGATAGTAATATCATGTTGTAATGTAGTTTTCTAAAATTGTTACTCTTTAATAAGCTTCCTTATTTCCAATTGTTAAAATATTCATTAAATTGGCAATATTTGCTTAATAGTATTCATACATAATTTTATGCAAATTAGCATTTTAAATCCCAGATATATATTTTTTAATTTCCTGAATGATAAACATAAGGGATTCTCAATTTAATTGGGAAGACAAACAGCACATGCTATAGACAAGTGACACAGACAAGAGACTGTATCAGCAGGGAAGAAGTAGTGTAATGAGGAAGAAACTCCCAACTTGATCTAATTTAGAGCCCAGAAGAGCTTTAGGAGTCTAAGAATTAATCTTACTATTTACTCAAAGTGAAAGGAGATAGAAAAGTTAAGAAAAATAGAATGTAAATGAGCAGACTTTTATTTTCCTAAGCAACTTTCCTACCCAGTTTCTTAAGCTTTATAAAGTCAAATATAGCATTAGAATATTTTGTATTTCTTTCTTTCTTAAGGAAAGAAGAAAATGTGATTTGAGGCTGCATTTTTAACTTCAGATTATACAACAATGTTTAAATTAAAATAAAAAGATAATCATAAAAGTCACCCTTGAAAATTAGATATTGAAAGTAATATGATGTTTTATAATTATTACTTTATATACCTTTTCTCCACTACCAACCTGGAGGGGTTCCACACTGGAAAATTTGTCTTGTATTTCTATCACTGAAAACACTGTCTAGCAGGTAAACACTTGAGAAACACTTGTAAATTATTTTCTAAAGTGTCTCTCAATTTTAATGGAAGTAGAGAGCATCAGCTAAATGCATATAATACCCTTCTAAATACTACCTAATTCTGTTAATTTTTAGCATCTTGAAATGTTCTGACTTTAAAGATTGATAAGTTTAGATGTCTCTTTTAATTGATTGAAGATGTTATTTCTAGTATTATTTTCTATAAGTATGTAAAACATATACATACCATGTCTAGAAAACAGTCAATAAAATACTCCACACACACACATGTACATACATGTGGGCATGTTAAAAACTTCAGTGAAACAGGATGAATCCACCCTCTCCCCCACATCTTCAAACTCACTTTAAAATCTATCTTTCTCAAAATATTTATGTTTTTAGTTCTTATAGATCACTGCTTCCACTTCTCTAAATAATACAGTTTTATTACTTTTTCCTGATTTGCTAAATTTAGACCATATTTAATCACTTTCAGTGATGTATTACTGGGGTTTTTTACAATGGATTTCCTCCTCCCATTGTTGGAGAGTCACATTATCATTTTTAGTGATTCTATTGATAACCTTTGGAATTTTAACTGATAAGCTTACACTTCTATCTCTTGTTTTAGTTTTGTTTAACTTCAGTTAGTATCTTGACTCCCTGTTGGGAGAGCAATTCTTTCACAGGTTTTCCATGCTATTCTGCTGGTTCTGCCAAGCAGACAAGCCCCGACTGCTCTTTATGAGGGTGGCACGTGCAGTGAGCAACCTTGAGGTATCACCTCTCCTCAGAAAGGGCAGTCTTGTTTCATGTCCCCTATAAAACACGAGAACTCACCAAGCTGTGTCCCTCCCTTGTGGTACAAACCCACCAGGTGAAAAGCATCCTACCAGATCCAACTACATGGGACTAGAGTGTAAAAGAAATTGACCCAAACATCTTGTTCAAGCTGTCTGCTGCGCTCCAAATTGGGAGTCGTGGGTCTTCAGCCAGCATCTGTGAAGCAGTAAAAGGCTAACTTATAAGTAAGATAAAATTGAAGGGCAAACCACACGCACACATATGATAATGTAAAATGTGATTTGTCTCCCTTTCTTTCTCCTCCTTCAGCTCATATCCAACACCCAGACATCCATCCTCAGTCAGCGGTGCTCTTTTATATTATTGAGGTGTTGAATATTTACTTTCCATTCTAAAATTTTAATCAAACTGTATTTAGTTCTAAATTGGCTCTGTAATCTTAAATCTGATAGTTTACATTATTAATAACTATTCAACATTTGTTGTATGTCTCGATGAGTCTGATGTCTCACTTTCTGATCAAACCTGAAGAGGCTTTATAGAGCATCAACAGCCCATTCAGCGTAAAGTGTGTCCTTCTTATGAAAAAAAATCGGTTTCCCTGATTTTCTTCCATTTTTTTGTTAGCCCTTTCTCTACTTCTTTAAGTTCATTACTGTAATGATTGTTTACCTCTTCATTTATATCTGGCCCCTCATTTTCTACTATACATTTTTACAAATTTGCTTGACTTATGTTGCATAGCTTTTAATTGAATTTTTGATATATATTTTCACATTACTTTTTAATCTACACAAGATTACTTTTTAATCTATACAAGAACTCTTTCTTGTTCTAATGTAGCTTTTACAATTACCCAGTTTTAACTTTGTTAATAGAATGGTCTGTTTCCACTCAGACTATGTGAGGTTGGGTGGGTTTGGTTTTTTTAAACTCTTATTTACAAATAGTTTTTTATTTGTTTTTTTTTAATCCTAGGGTAGTAGTTTTCATTTCATTTATTTTTCTCTCTTTTTCACACTGACTTTCCTCACACACATATGATTTAGAGTATGCTATGCTTTGTCATTCAGATTTCCCCATCAGTATGAGATTTATTCCCTCCCCTCCCCATCACTGGAATGGCCGGCAGCTGACCGACCATCCTTAGCACTCAGGCATTATTTGAAATGCCTCAGGGTTGTTCCATTTAGGCAAAGGTCTTGTGCTTTTCCTGGGGCAACTCACATACAAGGTCTAATTAACAATTGAATACAGAGCCCCAGGGGCCTTGCCTCAAAACCTTTGAGGAACTATCCCCTCTTCAACATTCCCTGCATTGTCAGCTGTGTCCTTTTTATAACTATCACAGCCCCATTTCTCCCTTTACCCAGTCCTACTACCTTTTCCTACCCTACAGAAACCTGCATGGCACTCTATCTCAGGGTCTACTTCATGGAAAACCCAAACTACAACATGTTTGTAAATGTTGGTTCCCCAATATTTAAGAATTAAAACAAAGGCAGGTGCCTTTGTAACCCTTTAGTCTGTGTGGTAAATAAACATTTCTGGGAGAGTGGTCTGGCATCTCATGAATAGGCTTCAACATATCAGATGTGCTGACTCTACTTTGGGCACAATAACTTCTGGAGCATTAACTCTCTCCCAAATGATGTTTAGATGAAATGCCATTGTTGGTTGGTTGGTTTGTCTGTGGAATACCCAGGTCTCCAGAAGATAGAGGAATCAGCCCTGGCTGGTGTGGCTCAGTGGATTAAGCACCAGCCTGTGAACCAAAGGGTCATAGGTTTGGTTCCCAGTCAGGGCACATGCCTGGATTTTGGGCCAGATGCCTGCATGGGGGTGCATGAGAAGCAACCACATACTGGTATGTTTCTCTCCCTCTCTTTCTACCTCTCTTCCCCTCTCTCTAAAAATAAATAAAATATTTTTTTTAATTTTTAAAAAGAAGAATCAATATCTCAATATAAAAATTATCAATTAATCCTTTTAGTCTCAACTTATTTTTAGAATCCCTTTCTCTACTATAGTTATTTTCTAAAGTTTGCCCATCCTTTTAATAGCAGATAAGTTCTCATTGTTACTGTTATCTCCTTTGGAATATTCTGGACTCTGATGTCCTGTGTTGTGTTTTCCTCTATTAACACCCTCCCAAACTCTTCCTGACTTCTAAAAATGTGTTGAAATATCCTATTCTCTGATAACACCCTCTTAACTATTCTCTTCATTATATTTAGTTTATATTATTCCCTCTACATTTTTCCAGTGAGCTCTAAAATTTGATTAGAAGTGAAAAGGTTCTGTTTGTTATCTTAAAACTGAAACTTCTCACTCAAATTAAACACTACACTACTTAAATTACATTTCATCTTTTGGCTATGCATTTGCATGGCATATATAAAATGTAGCCTTGTCCAGAAAATCAGCGGACTTGAATTCTAGTTCATATGTTAAATACTTAACCATGTGGCATTTAGCAAGTGACTTTACGGGGTCTCATTTTTCTTGCCCAAAATGTTCATTCAAGGATAGCTATTTAAAATTTGGGGAATATTCTTAAATATTTATAATGAATCCAAATTTAGATACAAAGCTATAGTAAAAAGAATCAATAACAAAGCCAAATCTTATATTTCCAGAACATCTGAAAGTTAATATTTTACTTTAATGCTTATTGAGGACACTGGAGATAGACAGCATGTAGATGCTAACTAGAACTAGTATCTAACTAGTATGCAAATTGGAACTGGCTAATTTCTAGGGAAATCACTCCTCTCTATTGGTCCTTTAAATTATCCCCTTAGGAACTCAAATTCCTCTAATTATATCCATGTTTCTCAATCATTAGTGAATTTATGTATTCGTGTATGATTTGGTAGAGAAGAGAAACACTGAATAAGCTTCATTTGCTCTTGATTTTGGCATCTCAAAAATGTTCTAGCCATAATCCCTATTACATGCCAATTAAGCTTATTTTGATGAATTTGACTCATTTATTGAACATAACATGTAAACAAATTATCTTTAAAAAGGAGCAAATTGGGCCATAGGTCAAATATGAACTAGGCCTTTATCTTTCTTGAAACATCTTTGTCGTTTAATGATTGAAGTATCTAACACAACTCCAGACCTTTTAAATGTTAGTCACCTGTGTTGGAAAACAACACTATAAAATTTCTGCTCCAGATTATTTGTTGTAAATTATTATAACAAAACTTTTGATTTTTATCGTGAGTAGATAGGATTCCAACACAACTAGAAATAGTGTTATAAAATTCCATCAAAGGGAATTTGATTATGAGCTGATAGAAGCTAATAATGACCTTCAACCGTATGACAGCATTAAGCACTCCAGGCTTTCAAATTCACTTCACAGGAAAATCTTTGCATATTTATTGTAATTGAATGTTATGATTATTTTTCTAAAGACATCAAATAGGAAATATGTAGAAACATTAAATGCCTTAATTTTAAGGAAACTTCTAAACCTGGATGATCTTAAAAATGTTGTTGTGAATAAGTATTTCTATGGTCATCTACTTTCAGATACCCTAGTAAGAGCCCACGACAGGCCCTCAGAGTCATTTCCAGCACCTGACACCTTTGGTATTTGAAATTAAATTATATGTGAATAGGATTTGAATATTTACAATTTAATTATGCTTTCTACCGTGGAACAAAAACTAGATTTGGAAAATCACACCACTACTTACTAAATATATGTCCCTGGGTAAAGTACTTAACCCTATTGGGCCTCAGTTTTCTCTCCTCTAAAGTGGAAATAATAATTATTCCTACCTTATAGAGTTTATATGAAAATTAAATGAGTTTTTACAAATTAAGTGCTCATAAAACATTTGACATTTAGTTAGCATATACGTATGTATATCAGTTTAGTGGAATTTTAACCATTCCTTCTCTGCATTCTTATCATATTTTTATACTGAAAGCATAGATTTTAATTCAAAACCCCAAAAGAGAAGAGGCAAGGACATAAATATTTATAGATATTAGTTTCACATCAAATCACTGATGGACTTAAAGATCAAGCTAAAGACTTTATTCTAGAGATAATGGATAGGCAACCCTTGAAAGAAAAGGAGCAGAAACAATATTTAGAAAAGTTAATGGCTTGTGTACACTACTCAGGCAAACCTTACTTCCCTCAGTACTTTCCACATGTATTTCTTTTACTACCATAACTTTTTTTCATAAGTCACTTTAACATTCAGGTTATAGAATGCTTTCTACACAGAGTATTATAATTTTATTTTTTAGTCCACAGATTGTTATTATTTTATGGAAAATACAACATGCAATATTTTTACATGAAAGGAAGCACATCATTACTTTAGTATGAAATAAAAATATAGACAAAATCTTCTTTCATTTAGTAACATTAAAATAAGCACATAACTTTGAAAGATATTTGATCCATACAAATCCTATTAGACATTTTACTTCTCTTTTAGCCACCTACTAATCATAGACAGTAAATGATCACTGTTCTATATTTGATAATTTAGCAACAGCAATCAGTGAACTCATATTCCACTTTAGAACATGAACATAATAACTTTGAGCTCTTTTTATAAAATCTTTTTTCTTTAATCCATAATTTATAAATATCTATTTTTTATAAAAAAAGGAAGACAATAAAAACAAAACTATCTATTCACCAAACTCAGTACCAAGACTAAGATTCAATATTTTTACACCAAATAGGGAATGAGATGATGGTTAAAAGCATTCAAGTGTCATATAGTCACAGCAAATCCACATGAGCTTTTGACATCTCAATGTCCGGTATTAGACAAAGCAGACAAAGTGAAGAGTTCAAGGAGAGGCGGCATGTTATTGTACTTACCAAGACTGACATTACAGTAAGAATGCTAAACCAGTGATTTACTGGCTAGATCTTTTATTGTTACCTAGGTCTTTGAGTCAGAAGTGGTTCCAAAGTCTGAATTAGAGAGAGTTAAATCAATAACTACAGATGAAAGTGATCTTGACCATATAAGAAACAGGGGATACAGCAGTAGAGATATGTACCCCAATAAAATATAATTAGGGTTTTTATTAAAATATCTATTATAATTATAAATAAATCTTTGCTGTAAAAGTATTCTATTTCAAGTAAAAACAGCAGTGATCCATCTGTGTAATTCAGAATTATAAGATTATATTCATGTCTCCTGATTAAGATTACCAGTTGAGGAAGCATGTTGAAAGACATGCATTTTTTTTGTAAAACAATATAGGAGCTGTCTTTACAATTAAAAGCGAAACATTTGGCATGTTTGTTAATTCTAGTTTCATTTTAATAACTTCAAGGCATGTAAGTTTAAGCTTTTCTTTTTTTAAGTTAATGGGGAAATTTTGAGACCCAATACCAATAATTTAGGGTTTTGGTCTTGGTATTCATATGAAATTCCGAGGCCTTGATTTAAATTTTTCATTGTATTGTGATTTCCTTTTAGGTGTATTGCGCTAAGTGAAAAGTCAAATAATCATGTAAAAACTGCAAAAAAAAAAAAAAAAAAAAAAAAACGATAACCAGTTGATCTACCAGGCTTCATTTCAAAGTAAGCTGGTATATTAACTAAATATCATAGATTTTTCTCTGCCTCATGTCTCTTAATAGCAATGACATAAATTTAGAAAAGACTAATTAGCTGAGGCATCAACATATATCTCAGAAGACTAAACTTACCACTTCATTTTCTCAGCCATATGGCTGAGAGATCGCACTAGGCATGACCTTTCCAGCAGTGAGATCAGAATTTCATTTATAAATAGATCATCGGAAATTCATCCATCTGAGGTTCCATGATGCTGAAAACACTAAGTTCTTTCAGAGAGAGCTATTTCAAGACCAAAGGAATAAAACCTATCTTCTTTTAGTAGCATATGAGCAGGTTTGAGAAGATTCTGAAATAGTTAAATAAAAATTGCATAAAGTATGTGTTTGTGTTTCTATTTTATTCTGTGAATATGAAAATTAGTTATGAAAAACTTAATATAACAGATACTTATCACATATGATTTTCTCAACAACCTAAGTGGCTTTCCAAGATAGTTTTATTCCTCTTATTTTCAGAAGCTCCAAAAAAATTACCTACTCTCAAGCCCTGGCTGGTGGCACAGTGGATAAGGTGCCGGCCTGTGAACCCAAAGGTTTGAATCCCCATCCAGGGCCCATAACCAGGTTGTAAGCCAGGTCTCCAGCCAGATCCATGGCTGGAGGCCAGTGAAAGGCAACCATACATTGATGTCTCTCTCCTTCTCTGCCTCTCTCCCTTCCCCTCTCTCTAAAAATAATAAATAAATATTTTTAAAAAATAATTACCTACTCTCTCAGGCCTGTTCTCTATCAATCCTAGTTACACAGTTAGAATTACCCTGGTGATTGTGTTAAAATGCTGCTTAGATGGCTTACCTTAGAGATTTGGATTAATTACAGTAGAATATGACCCTGGAACTGATATTTTTAAAAAGCTCTCCACATGATTCTAATATATGGCTGAAACTTATCTACATGATAAGTTATGTAAATGATAGTAGACAAAGAGATGCACCCTACCCCAGACCTTCTAAGAAAGGATGTTATCCAGCTATAAGAATTCAGGTCAGCAGGATGTACCTCATCTGTTAAGAGCCACTTTGTCTGAGGTCATGTCCTTCCCACCCACGGCAACCCATGGCAGTGACTGAGTTAAATGAGTTTTTCAGGACAATGCAGTACCAGTTGGGGGGTGGAGTTTTCTCCAGGTCCTTACTGAGTTGACCAAGACTTTATCAGATCTTATTATAATCTGAAATATTCTGTCCAATTCTGTTCCCATCACCAAACTTTCACAGGTATTGATCCATAACAAATAGATTATCTCTCAAACTTCATCTTAGCTTCTGCTTCAGGAGAACTCAGCCTATGACAATAGACTGTTGCATGCTCACAGATGGTAGTGAAATTTTTAAAGATTTTGTCCACTTCTCATTTTGTCCCTAGCATCACTTCATGGTTAAACATAAAAGTTCTAGAATAAAAATTTTTTGATTCAAGTTATGATTTCCTGTATCTTTGTTACCAGTTATTTACCTCTCTGTTCCTCAATTTTCTCATCTATAAAATGTAGATAATCATTCCTTCTTATTTGTACGATAAATGTGAGTATTAAATGGCATGATACAAAGAAAGTCATAAATTTTAGCCATTTCCCAGGGAAATTAATTTTATGTAAATTGGATGGTGCCATCTTCAACCTCTCCTAGATTCAGAGATGGGTTCGTGACTCAAGTCATTCCAAGTTCTTCTTGGGGGTGGGCTATTATATTTTGTGGGGGTTGTTATGTTTTGTTTTTCATTTTCCTTGGTGTAGAATCAGTTCCTTTGACAAGTTAAATAATAGCCCCAAATATATCAAGATAATAGTCCTTGGAAGCAGTGAACGTTACCTTTGATATTAAAAGGGACTTTGCAAATATGAGTACATTGTTTTGAGATGGGGATATTATCCTGGATTATCCAGTTGAGTCCTTCTAAAAGAGAGGCAGAAAGAAGGTCACATAACAATGAAGATAGAATTTGGACTGATGGGCCCTGAAAGTTAAGCAAAGGCCACAAGCCAAGGTATACCAGCAGCCACTAGAAAGTGGGAAAGGAAAAGAAATGGATTCTCTCCTCAAAGCTTCCAGAAGGAACCAGCTCTGCCCACTTCTTGACATTAGCCCAGTGAAATTGATTTTGAACTTCTCACCTGAACTGGAAAAGAAATAAAACTGTGTCGTTTTAAGTATCAAGTCTATGGTAATTGGTTATAGCAACTATAGGAAATCAACATGGTTGCCAACCACTCTTCCTATTTTGGAACAATTTCCTGTTGTATGGAAATTGTTGGAAAGGAAGGGCCTTGTCTTTTAATTCATCCTGGAAATGAGAAGGCCCAAGACACTGAGGATTCTTAATAGTAAATCACGGAGGTTTACATAAGCTAGCTTAAGCAGATATAAAGTTAATCGAAAGACTGCCAAGAAGCACATAGACTATGTTGGCAGGGAATGGCTCAACAACATACAGGTGCTGTCGTATAAGCTGATTTGTCTACCAGCCCAGTGAGAAACTAAAATACAACAGCGGCAACCATACTTGAACCTATCTAAGAGCAACCAATAACTGGGGACAAGGTCATTAATTTTAATGCCTTTCACCTTAGAGGAAAGTATTGTGTCATCACTAGAATAAAAATTGATTCTGATTTGGGTTTTATTCCTCAAGCCATACCAGCTGAAGTTTTATTTTGTTTTCTATGCCATCATTTCATATTAACAGGACTGTTTATGATCATGTAACTCCAAACAGCTGAGTTACTAGTTGAAAAAGGAAAAAGTATGTTTACTATAGAAGAGAACTTAAAAATGAGTTTCCAGCCTCAAAATTAATTTAGAAAACAAGAACTATAACTCCTATACATATTCACTTTCTTCCTTGATCTGTCATGTATGTATTTAAACACCCAAATCTATTTTCTCTTACTCTTTACTAAAAGGGTAGACTAACAGATATTTGTCAGCTTTTAACATACAACAATTGAAAATATTTCGTATTTGGATGGAATCCTTATTGAACGGACTTTGTTTAAAGGCAGGATCCACTGTGAGAAATGCTAACAATAAAACCAGGACACAGGACTTCAGCAGCAAAGCAAGGTGTTTATTCACGATTCTGCAGAATTGGGCAGGCGAGCCAATGACAGGCAGGGCATTCGCATTCAAAATGCTGATCAGACAAACATGAATATTTAAGCCTTAAGACAAGGATACCCTCCTTTTTTTCCCCCATTGGCTGGGTACTTAAGAGTTACAGTCTTAGCACAAGGTGTCTAAAGTTGATAGGTCATTTTAAGAGTCCCCTTTGGACCCTGGCTGGTGTGGCTCAGTGGATTGATGCTAGCCTGCGAACACAAAGGTTGCTGGTTCAATTCCCAGTCAGGACACATAACAAGGTTACAAGCCAGGTCTCCAGCCAGGTTCTTAGCTGGAGGCAGGTGAAAAGCAACCATACGTTGATGTCTCTCTCACTTTCTTCCTTACTCCCTGCCCTTCTCCCTGAAAATAATAAAATCTTAAAAAAAAAAAAAAACTCCCCTTTGGAAATCCCCTTATTCTTGGTTGAATTGCATACTCTTGGTCATGCCTGGTAATGTATAGCTTTCTCCCTTTGTTCTAGGAGGAACCCAGACTAGCTCAGTCACATCCTGATTTTGTTAATCCCATTAACCTCCAGCCTTATTGTAGTCTGACTCAGCTGCTAATCATTCCCTAAAGGGGTGTAGCCCAGTTTGAGAGTCACCTTTCTCCTTATTGCCTACACACTCAACTATGAAACTGAAGGGAACATAGCACCTCTTTGTCTGCTCTCTGGAAGTGAATACTTAGGCATAGAATATAGACTATTCCAACATGATGCCAGGGTCATGAATACTTAAGAGATTTGTATGTGTTTAGTTAGAAGAACAGGAGCTACTTTGCGCCAATACACCACTGTCCAGCGAGAGTACCAGCAGTGGGCGGTGAGGGGAGGTGGCTGCGGAGGCAGCATCTCAAGTAGACTTCCTGGGCTGTAATCTGGGGTTCTTAGCCACTATCACTTATGTCCATATCCCCAGGCCAGTTTCCTAGGCTACCCATGAATTTGGCAAAGTACTGACTACTTTTTTCAGTTCATTTATTTTTCTTCTTTACGTAAGTTACGTATTTACCTTCTGTTTTGTAACCAAGAATCCTTTTTGGCGCATAAAGTTTAGTAAATTGGCAAGATTTAATCCTGACTTGATAATAGCTTTTTTTTCTTTTGCTATTTAAAAAGATTATGTCAGAGACATGGAAAGAAAAAGAGAGAGAGCAAGTCCTGAGAATATTATAAACCTCTCTATCTCAGTGCCTGAAACCATCCACCAGTGGATTTTAAACTCATTTACATGAGCCCTTCCATGAATCCTACCTTTTTTGGTTTGTTTGTTTGCTGTAGTTAAACTCACTCCAGTTCCATTTCTCTCAGTTAAAACCAAAAGAATCTTGAATAGCAAGCACATAAAAGTTTACAGGAAACATAGCATTAAGTTTACAGTTCTAAGATAATAGTATTGCCTGCAGCTTGTAAATTAAGCCCTGTATAACTGTATGGAATATATCTCTTTCTCCCAGAAGAAAAATTAGGAAAAGTTTGTTCCTAGTAACCTCAGTTTCTTAAGTCAGAGCGAGAGTATTTTTTTCTTCAGAATTACCAGAATTTCTTCATGTCTGAGGGAATGAGCTGAAGAAGCATGTCCAAGGTAAGTAGTAAAAGCCAGCCTGTGTCAGATATGCAGGAAAGATAAAAGTAAGAAGCTATGGGATCAAATGAAAGAAAGGGAGGCTCCAAATACCAGTTCTGCAGCCAAGTTTTCCACTTGTTCCCATGAACATTTTGCAGGGATGTTGAGAGAACTGAGCTAGGAGGTGAAACTGTTATCAGTAACTTCTCACAGATTATTTTCTAACAATTTTGTTGAAATGTCCTCTTAAGACAGATTTATTTCTTATGAATTCAGAATTTCATAATTTTCAGCAGCAATCCCTCCCTCTAAATCACCCCAAAGCCTTTGCCTTACACCCACCGGGGTCTTTGTGTCTCATAAATCCTCTTCCATATAGTTCATCATAAATTTCCTTCTATGTACCATTATATGCCCTCTGTTAAGTGTTCACATGTATAGTCCTATCCTGCTCAGTAAACAAAAGGAATTTCCTCACAACTCGCTCAACTTAAGAGAGGAGAGTAATTAATAATTTGTGTTTTGTTTACTTTTATTTTGAGGAAAGCCTGTTTATGTTGTCACTTAAATATACACCAGTAAACACATTATAAAGATACAGATAATCATTATAAAGAAACAGATGAACATATATATATGTATTCATATATATATATAGGATGCGTGCAATACATTGGCAATAACTTTGCATCTCCTTATTTCACATGCTTCTCATTAATTTTGAAAAACTATATTTCTAAGGTTATGATTTAACATCATTATTTTAGATACAAAGTATTAAATTCTGAGAGCAACTGTCATGTCAAAGAAATACAGAGTTAGAGCAACCATAATTTCTGGACTGCCTGCAGGGCAAACTGCTAAGGAAATTGTGGACTTCAATAACATCCCTTTACATACAGTTTACAACCTGAGGAAGGTGTATGGTGCTGATCCTGATGTCACCACACCAACAAGGAAAATGCATAAGGAACACAAGGATCTCACAAGTCCAGATATTGTACGCAGAATTCAGGAGACCATCAATGAAGACCCAGAAAGTAAATGCGCTCCATAGCAAGAGAACTGCAGGTGTTGGATGCAACAGGTCACAAGATTATTGCTGCAGATGTAAGATACAGATCTTATGTTCTTAGAAGAGGCCAGTTTATGACACAGCAAAGGAAAGGTGCTTTGATAAAACAAGGAAACTGATAACAACATTGAAAAATCACAAAGAAAAAAACCCTCTGATTTTCTTCTCCAATAAAAAGAAGTTTCAGCAGGACCAAATAGTCAACAGAAGACACAGTAGGCGGCTCTGTGAGAATCTTAATGAAGTCCCAATTGTCACGAAAACTAAATTTCTTGCTACAGTGATGGTGTTAGGTGGTGTCAGCAATGAAAGTGATATCATAACCCCTCAGTTTTTTCCACAAGGCATGAAGGTGACTATTAATGTTTACCTTGATGTTTTGAGAGTAGTTGTACCATGGATGAAGCAAGTCGCAATGGACATCATTTTATCTTCCAACAAGATGGTGCACCAGCACATAACAGCAAAAAGGTGCAAGAATTTCTCAGTGTCAATGTTCCTGAATTCTGGTGAAAGGAAATCTGCCCACCCAGTTCACCAAATGCAGATCCTTTAGACTGTTATGTATGCAGTCTAGAGAAATGTTTGTGAGAGAAAAGTTAATAAACAACCTCATTCCAATAAAGAGACTGTTAAAGCTAAGATCGAAAACATGATGATGTCCGTGGATAAACAAAAGTTCATTAAAGTGCGCTAAAGATTCCCAAGTCAAATCAAGTCTATGATTACAGCTAATGGAGACATTTTTGAACAATTAAAAAAATAATAACTATGTTTATATATTTACATATAAGAATAAACTTATTTCAAAATATAACACTTTTGTGGCATGTTGCTTATTTTACTAAAATTTGCTACTTTATCCCATGCACCCTGTACACACACACACACATATACTTACACATGTACACATATGTATGCATATAGATCTTTACTGTAGACTAGCATATAAAAATCCAGAAGGCATAAGCAATGCATAGTTCCTCAGCTTTGGTAATCTCATCCTTGTGGAGTTGACTCTAGGATAAAGAACTGGGGGCCTGTGGATATCTATCAAGACAGGTGTGTCCATTCTTGTACTTCCCCTGACATCTATCTTAACACTTTGTGGCTATAATAACTAAGAGTCCAATGACTGAAATCTCAGGAGCATTGTACATGCAAACTACTTAAAATTTCAGATACAGGTTGTTAGTGAATGAACGGTATGTCTATATATTAAAATTATAATTGCATTTGCACTCGATGGGTGTTCATCAATAAGTTTTTTACTGGCCATTTTCTGAGTGGTAACATTTACTAGGTGCTAATGTAAATGAGGTGCCCTCCAATCTGTGTGACACCATGTTGAGATCCTTTGGGGGGATCTTACAATTGCCAAGTACAGTCTCGTGTAACATTTTGTGTCCTTTTACTAGAAGTTGCATCAACTTTAATTGGCTTTTAAACATGAGAAATAGAAATCTGTGCTTTATTTTTCTTGGTTGCCTATAGTTAAATCAAGGTTTTAGAGGAGTAAAGCAGTGGTTCTCAACCTGGAGCAGTTTTGGTCCCCAGGAAACATTTGGCACTATTTGGAGACATTTAGATCGTCATGACTAGGGTGCAGGATGCTACATGCTGAGACCAGGGACACTGCTAAATGTCTCACAGTGTGCAAGGTATCTACAAAAACAACATTAACAAAAAATTTTTAAAAAATTATTTGGTCCAAAGTGTCTACAGTTCTGAGATTCAAAAATCTTGGCTTTGAGTAAGGAATAATATAGCATAAATGTACTGTTGCAGTGAAAAATACTTCTCTTTGTGTATGGATGAAAGCAATTCAGCTATTCAACTTTCTTCTGTATGTGTTCTTCGACCTGTTATACTGATTTCTATTCAGTTCTAAAATGGCTTTGACTTACTTATTCAGATTAACCAGGTCTGACCACATGTAATTAACAACTTAAGGAGACAAAGGCAGCCCCTAAGTACAAGTAAAGAAAAATCTTTCTTTAGATACAAAAGATTAGATCTAAAGCATCAACTGTAACTAAGGAGAAAGGTGGAGACAGGTTACATAGAAGGATCAGATATTAGAGATGAGCATTCTCTCTTTTGTCATTAGGAAATAAAACATGTCTGCCCAACAAAATTAAATGATCTAAAGAATAAAATACATTACAAAGATCATGAATTGTGACGCCATGCTACAACTCAAGCCATCGTTAAAACCAGTTAGCTACGTTAAATATTTATATTGAGCTGGATTGTTACACCAAGAACAGCTGACCAACTGACATTTCCCCAATATGTTCCTGTATCCAAATGTATATGTGCAGCATGAAAAGAAGGCTGCTGTGTTATAATAAAAATGGATGGAAACTGAAACCAGACTCTGCATCCTAGTTTTCCAAGAGCTAAGCCAGGCTGAATAGCAACATGACACAGAAAAATAAATAAATTTGTTAAGATGTTGTCAGGACAATTATACACCCACCAGATGAATATGTTGTGCCCTAAAAGGAATTAAAATGTCCAATTCATCCAAGAAGTGCCAACCTACTCTTAGTAGTCATTAATTATTTCTATGCCTAAAATGTTCTGAAGAATCTAAGATACATGTTAAAGTAATATGGCAGATTCTGCCTTCTCCAGTTAAAGAAATGTACAAAAATTCTTTGGATACTCATATTCCAGTTACAAATAAACAGATTTAAAAAAATAGATTCTGTTAATTGACACACTCTATATAATAAAGCCAAGCACCTCATTTAGATATCGCTTTAGAATTTTATTTTGTTTTAGTTGTTGATGCCTATTAAATGAATCATGTGACACTGCCATTTTTATGTCAAAAAGTATCCAATTTCAGCAACTTCAATTGGTTTCATCTACATTTCCATATTGCTAGTAATTTTGTTCTATTTCTCCTTTCACCTTTATATAAATTTGATACTAACAAATAAGCTATTGATTAAAAATACTACTGTACACTCTCACATTTTTTTAAAGATTTTATTTGTTTTCAGAGAGAGGGTAAGGGAGAGAGGCAGAGAGGGAGAGAAACATCAGTGTATGGTTGCCTTTCACCTACCTCCAGCTACAGAGCTGGCTGGAGACTTGGCTTGCAACCTGGTTATGTGCCCTGGCTGGGAATCAAACCAGCGATCTTTAGGTTCATAGGCTGGCACCTTATCCACTGTGCCACCAGCCAGAGCCACTCTCACATTTTACCTAGATATTTTATTATGCTGTTATTTGGGGAAGGAGAAAAATGGTGTTGAAGATTGTGGTGTGTGAAAGAAAGTAAGCAGAAGCTTGGTTGTCTATTTTGACACTTGGATTAGTAAATGCCTCTCTGAGCTACTACAATCTACTCTTTTTACATGATTTTATGATAAGGTACTGAAATTTCTTATCTTTATTAGAGACTGGCAATACCTTTAAATTTTTTTTCTAAATCATACTATTTCTTCCATTTGTATTTACTATAGAATTTTAAACATATATTCATTTGATTCTTCCTCTGAAGGCTTTCTAACATTTTCTGTATTTTTATTATGGTAGAATATGTATAACATAAAATTCAACCAGCTTAACCATTTTTAAGTGTACAGCTTAATGGTATTAAATAATACTGTGTAACCATAACTGCAATCCATATCCAGAACTCTTTCAATCTTGTAAAACTAAAACTCTGTTCCCACCCAACAATAACAACCATTCTTCTTTTCCTCTTTCCTTTGGTAAATACTATACTACTTTCTCTTTAATTTTGATTAAGTACCTCATATAATTATAGTCATACAAAATCTACCCTTTTTGTGATTGGTTTATTTCACTTAGCTATGTCTTTAAGTTTCATCTATGTTGTAGCATATGTCAGAATTTCCTTCATTTTAAAGGCTGAATAATATTCCATTACATGTAAATGCCACATTTGTTTATCCATTTATCCATTGATGGAACTTGGTTTGCTTCTACATTCTAGCTATTGCGAATAATGCTGCACTGAAAAAGGGTAAAGAGGTATCTTTTCAAGATTCTGCTTTTAATTTTTCTTCGTACAGACAAAGAAGTAGAATTGCATAATCATATGGTAACTTAGTCTTTAGCATTTTGAGGAACCATCATACTTTTCCCTATTGTGTCTGTACCATTTCCATAACCACCAATAGTTCAGAAGCATTTCAATTTCTCTACATCTTCACCACCCTTGGTTTTTTTGTTTGTTTTTGTTTTTAAGTAGATGTTTTTAAGAGTGTTAGGTGGAATCTCGTTGTAGTTTTTCTTTACATTTTCCTAATGATTAGTTATGCTAAGAATTTTTTCATGTGCTTGGCCCTATGCATCTCTCTCTCTCTCTCATTTTTTTTTTTTTTTTTTTTTTTTGGAGAAATGTCTATTCAAGTTCTTTGTCTTTTTGAATTGGGCTGTTTTTGTTGCTTGATTTTAGGAGGTCTTTATATATTCTTGATATTAATCCTTTGTGAGATGTATGATATTCAAATATTTCTCTTATTTTGTAGGTTGCTTTTTTAACTATTGATATTGTTTTTGATGCATAATTTTTTTAATGTTCATTAAATCAAATCTTTTTTTTTCTTTTCTTGCCTATGGTTTTTGGTGTCCTATCAAGAAATCACTACTAAGTTTAATGTCATGAAAGTCTTGCCCTATATTTTCTGTTAAGAGCTTTATAACTTTAGCTTTATAAACTTTTTTATAACTTTAGATTTTTGACTCTTTTTGTATTAATTTTTGTATATGGTGTTAGGCTCCTTATAGCATTTTATTGCTCTTCTTTTATGTATTTTATTTTCTGGTTATATTCTGGTTACTCATTCACATATCTTTACAGAATAAGCTATACTAAGATAGAACATATACATTTTATCTTTGTATTATTTTCCACAATTATATCAAGATATACATAATTTTAAAATAATTTAATTAATGAAGAAATAAATGGATACATGAATAAATTACTTCCCAAAACTGCAAATCTGAAGTTCTAAAATCCATTTCTTTGAATCTTGTTTAGGTTTTAACTCCTATTCTATGGACCTATTCATGGACTTATCTGGGGTAAAAGTGAAGCAACACTTCAGTAGGTGTTATTCTAAAGAGTACATGTATTATGGATGACATTGGGATATTTTTAGAACTTGATGGAAAGAAAGTTATATCAAGGGAAAGCTTTTCTCACTTCCCTCCCTCTGACCTTAAAATCTGAAAGAAGAGAGAAGTTGTAAGGTAGTAAAATCAAGACTTGTTTTTTGTGAATAAAAATTATTATGAATAAATAAAGACATAAAAATAGGCTGGAGGTTTGTTAATGGCTAACAAGATGCAGTTTGGCATATGAGGTCTGGAAGGTATCCAGCCATGTAATATGTAAAATAGAAACATTTATTGAAGAATATACAAGATACAAGAAACATTGCACATAGAACAACAACATTGTACACAGAATAATGACACCTCAGTCCCCTTCAAATTAGGCACCATGAGACCTCACAGAGTTTGCCCAATCATCATCTACTGTCCTGTTGTATTTTTCTCGAATCTCATCAGTCTGAAATCTCTTCCCTTTTAAAGGTGATTTTAGTTTGGGGAAAAGTCAGAAGTCACAGGGTGTGAAATATGAGCTGTAGAGGGATTGAGTCACCTGAGTGATTTGCTGTTTCACCAAATATCTCTGCCCAAGATCTAATGCATAAGCAGGTATGTTGCCATGATGAAGCTGCTAATCACCAGTTACCCATAGCTGTGGCCTTCTGAACTATCTGAATAGTTTCCATGGAAGAATGGTCAAGCTTAATGCAAAATCGGATGCAGATTTGTTGCTCTACTCGCTCACTTTGAATGCAATAGCTGCACAATATGCACATGCTCTGTCAAAGGTGTCTACCACCCTCACTGACTGGTACAGTGATGTCACCATTGTTCGTGCATGCATATTCCAGTCTACTCTTCTAGGCTGCTAGGTTACATACATGGATATCACACAAACCGTTCTATGTAGTTATATTAACAGTGGCTAGACTTTTCCTGGACAAACTTTGTATATACAGATTCTCCCTTAAAGTCATGATTCTCATTTAATTAAAATTTATTTTCCTTATATCTGCTCATTACATGAAATTAAGAATACAAAAATTACAAGGAAAACAATGAACATGTAGCCCCAACAATAAACATTGCTATCACCTGGGTATAATTCTTTCTTGTCTTTTTCCAATGTAAACAAATGCATAGGGTACCTAAGAAAAATATGTAAAGAAATAGATATTTATGGAAAGACAGAGTTTGAGGATATGATCATAATAAAATAAAACAATAAAGAGCACAAAAAATTTTAAAGAAAAATCAGAATATCTTCCTGCCAGATTTGTGTTTTGTTTTTCTTTAACAGCATACTTTAAGAATCTCCTTTGTCACTGAATTTTTTTGGGCATGGTTTCAAGATATTCCTTTTCATACACAGATAACATTTTATTTGGCAAACTGTGTATTGCTAAATGTATAGATTTCTAATTTTTCACACTTGAACTCATGTTATACTAAATTCTTTATATATAAAGCCTTTTTCATAATGATTATTTTCATGAGAGTTTTCTATAAACAGAATAAATGAATTCAAGTATATAAACTCTTAAAATTTTGATACATATTACCAAGTTATTTTTAAAATGGTGCCAGTTTGCATTTTTAAAAGTAATGAGTCTCTTTATTCTTAACAACACAATCTTAATATATTCTTAAAAATGTTTGCTAGCTTGGTCCATGTAAAGCTCTGTCTCAAGGGTTGGTAATGCTAATTTAATGTTTCTGATTAGAGCTCAGTACATTTAAATACCATCCATCCCCAGAATGGAAAAAAAAACAATAGTAAGCCCTCCTTGACAAACTTGCTTTCCCATTGCTTTCTGAAAAGTTTTGTGTCTGATTATTTCTGGATGGGAGAGAGAAGAGACAAAAAAAAAAAAAAACTCTGGCTATTACAAGAGTATCCATATTTTAAAATTATGGTTTAATAGTTTTATGAATTATGTAGATCACTTGGTACAGGGAAAGATGGACAAAGACCAAATATCTTTCCATCTTATTACTCTGAGATGGTGTTACAATGTTTTTAAGTGGAAAAAGCCTGAGTGGGCCATTGTTTGTTTATACAACCCTTTATAAAGCTTGCTTTAATTTTCTGGTCTGTGAATTTCAACATTTTTTAATCTTCACAAGAACTCCAGTAAGAAATTTATCTCTTTCTTTTTTAATTTCGGTGGCATTAGTTAATAAAATTATATAAGTTTCAAGTATATAATTCTATAATGCATTGTTTGAAAACTTAAATATACTGTATATAGGTTTTGGATCAGTCAATGTACAGCTGCAAGTAAGAAACCCCAATGACAATGACTTAAATAAACACACCTATTTTTCTGCCATAAGTAGGAATCTAGACTTTTATGGCCACTGACACTAGTTCAGCTGCTAAATATAGAAATGATCTGACATGCTAGATGCATTGACCAAATTTGTCTCATCATCTATTTTATTAGGTAAAGTTGATTGGAACAGAACCACATCCATTGATTCACGTATTATGTAAGGGTGCTTTAAAAATTGTAAAGAGTGCCCTGGCTGGTGGCACAATGGATAAGGTGCCAGCCTGCAAACCCAAAGGTCTCTGGTTCGATTCCCCAGCCAGGGCACAAAACCAGGTTGCAAAGCCAGGTCTCCAGCCAGGTCCATAGCTGGAGGCAGGTGAAAGGCAACCTATATTGATGTCTCTCTCCCTCCCTCTCGTCCTCTCCCCCTCTCTAAAATTAATAAATACAATCTTTAAAAAATATCGTAGAGAAGAACTGAACATTTGTGGTGGAGATGGTATAGCCTGCAAAGACTAAAAAATTAATTACCTGGGGCTTATGCAAAAAGCTTGCCAATTGCTAAAATAAAGTATGGAATCTCTGTAATCTCTTGACCTTTACTGGAGGTTTTTAAGAGGGCCGCTACAGCCATCCCCTTTGATCCAGAAGAAAGTAAAAGAAAAGGGAAAATAGGCAGAACTGGCTGTATCTGGCCTCTATTATCAAGAAAAGGTAAGATCTTTCCCAAAGATCCCATCAACACTTGCCACATAAGCCAGAGCTTAGCTATAGGAAAGGCCATGAAAGTGCCTATTTTTCTGACCAGTGAGAAGGGGTTGAGAATTTCTGTCAGCTATGCCTATTATAGACTGTTAATAATTTTTTAAAGATTTTATTTATTATTTTTAGAGAGACGGGAAGGAATAGAGGCAGATAGGGAGAGAGACATCAATGTATGGTTGCCCTTTACCTGCCTCCAGCTAGAGACCTGGCTGGAGACTTGGCTTGCAACCTGGTTACAAGGCCTGGCTGGGAATTGAACCAGTGACCTTTGGCTTTGCAGGCTGGCTCCTTATTCACTGTGCCACCAGACAGGGCTAGACTGTTAATAATTTTAAACAAAGGTGTTACTTCAGTTGGGTTTCTGCTTATCTGTGTTTCCTTTGTAATTATATAGGCAATATTATTAGCAAACAAAGAGAAATGACTAAAATATTGTAAGATCATTAAAATATTTAATGTTAATTGTCTTCCAGCTATGTTTTGGATTGTTAATAATTTAAATATATCATGAAAGTCTTCTGCTTTCTTCCAACTTTGAAGAATTTGGAAAGTTGAAGTCCTGGGACAGACATATAAAACAGACATACAACTAAAAAATGAAGAAAATAAGGCAACCTGGCTAAGAACCTGGGGACTCAAGGAACAACATAACAGCAAGTTCTCTGTTTTCTTCTTGCCTTGAGTTTCAGACAAGTAGCTAGAGAAATGGGCATCCAGAAACATGGAAAGATAACTCTTTCTATTCAAAGAACCATGGAAGAGATAGCTTAGTATGACAGAAAACTATTAGCCAATAACTGCTCTATTCCAATTAAATACCATAGAAAAATTTCTGCTCCCACCCAGCACGAGGCCAGCTTCCACTTCACCAAGTTATAATTAAGTACCATTACTGGTCTGACAGAGTGGTGTCAGCAAAGACCAAGTAAGGAGACAGGACCTTGATCCCTCCCTGGGCAGCCCCCAGGTATCAGTGGGAACAACACGGACAGCCTGGATTTCCACCACCACCTGATTGTAATGAGGTGCCCCTTTGCCCTTGTGTGCTGGGGTGAAATCAGAGAAGTAATGGGGAGCCTGCACTTTTATTACTGACCAGCTAAAGACATTATCCCTCAACCCACCCACCAGTGTCCCACGAGGTCACATGGAAAGCAAAAACAAGGCATCCATATACCTGCAACCAGTGATTTCAGCAGAGAGCCCATTGGAGACACTGACAAACCACGTGCCCTCAGCAACAATGGGCAGACTTCCCCTCCCTGGATTATAATGGAGGCTAACTGAGGAACCTGGGTTTCTCCTCTGGTGTGGCATTGAGGAGATGATACCCCTCTTCTCCACTGGAGCAGCACCAGAAAAAGTCTGCTATCAGAGTCAGTCACCTAAATAATTCCCCAAATGTGGGGTTTCAGTAAAAAATTGCTTATCATTATATCGTTACCATCTTAGTTCAATGTATGTATGGCTGCCCCTGATACCTTTCATTTCTATTTTTGCGGGATATCTATCTTTAGCTTTTAGCCTGTGTGTGTTCTTAAAGTTGAAGTTAGTTCCTTGCAAGCAGTATATAGTTGGATCTTATTTTTAATCCATTCATCCATTCTGTGTCTTTTGATTGGGAATTTTAATCCATTTACATTTTACGTAATTATTCATTGCCAGGTCTTACTATTCCATGTTCTTGATTGTCTTCTGGTTGTTCTTTAGTTTTTTTTTTTCTTTCTCTCTTACTGTTCTTTTGTGAATGATGATCGTTCATGGTAGTACGTTTTCACCTTTGGTGTACCAACTATAAATTTCTGTTTTGTGGTTGCCATGAGACTTACATAAAACTTAACTATTAAGTGAAATTAGCAATGTAACATATTAATTTTCAAGATTAACATACAAATATCAATCGTGTCTATTTAAAAGCAATGAACACATGGAAACCATTAAAGTACCATTTAAAACAGCTAAAAAGAAAGTAATAGTAATAAATCTAACTGAATATGTACAGTATTTATATGTTGAAAGCTACAACATTTTAAGAATTAAATTATAGGGGATTTAAATAAATGAAAAAATATAACACATTTGTAGACTGAAGAGTCAACATAATCAAGATGTCAGTTTTCCCATATACAGGTTTACCTGAATTCCTATAAAAATCTCAGCAAGGTTTCTTTTAAGATACATTCAAAATTATTCTAAAATTTATATGAAAAGGCAAAGGAACTAGAATAGCTTAAAAACTTTGAAAAGAAATATAGTGGTTAGCATCAGTTCATTTAATTTCAACACATTATTTAGCTATACTAATCAAGATTGTGTTGTATTAGCACAAAGAATAGACACATAGAAAAATGGAACATAATAGAGAACCAGAAATAATTCATTAATTGCAGTTAACCCATTTTTTAAGAAAAGTAAAAACAATCCAATGGAAGAAGGATGTTCTTTTTTAACAAATGGGAGTGGATTACGTGTGTAGCCAAAAATATAGACTTCAATCTAAAATTCACACCTTATATGAAAATTAACCCAAATGGACCATATTTTTAAATTTTAAACATAAAACTATAATATTTTCAGGAAAAAAACATGGGAGAAAATTTTCAGAATTTAGCACTTGGTGAACAGTTCTTAGAATTTATATCAAAAGCATGATCCATGGAAGGAAATGATGGTAAATTGATCATTATCAAAATAAAAATATTTTCTTTAGTAAAGACCTTGTTAAAACACCTTGTTAAAAGTAGTTTGTAACAACTGACAAACTGGAAGAAAATATTTATAAACTACTTAGCTTACCAGGGGTTCATATCTAGAATTTATAAAGGACCCTCAAAACTCAATAGCAAAAAACAAAGAAACAATACAATTTGAAAATGGACAAAAGATATAAAGAGACGCTTTTCAGAAGAGGATCTATGGATAGCACAGGAGCACATGAAAAAATGTTCAACATATCTAACCATCAGGGAAATGCAAATTAACTGTGAGATATGACTACATAACTATTAGAACAGATAAAATAAAAAATAGTGAAAGTACCAAATGCTGGAGAGAATTCTGAGAAATTGAATTTCTCATGCATTGCTTGTAGGAATGAAAAGTAGAAAATAAGAAGTTCCTTTAAGAAAAAATCTAAATATACATTTATATAACACAGAAATCTTACTCCCAGACAAATGAAAATTTGCATTTACTCAAAATGTACCCACAATTATTCATAGCACCTTTATTTTCAATAGCCCAAAACTGGAAATATCAAAATGTCCTTCAGTGGGTGAATGGATTAACAAATGGTGATACAGCCACACCTTGGGATAAAAAGATAATTCATACCAAGCAATATAAGAAAAACAAACTATTGACACAGGCAACAATTTGGATGGTTCCCAGGTAATGATTCTGCTACATTTAAAAAGCCAACCTGAAAAGGTCACATTTTTCAAAATTCTATTTGAATGACATTCTCAAAATGATAAAAATTATTGCTCTAGAGAACAGATTAGTGGAAGAAGGGGTTGAGATGATGGGGGATGAGGATATGGTGAAGGAGCTAGTTGAGTAAAGCAGTAACACAAGGGTGATCTTTGCCATGAGCCACTAGTCCTCTACCTTGATTGCGGTGGTTGTTACACAAATGTGCACATCTCATAAAATGACGTAGAACCATGAATACACAATATACTAAGGTCAGTTTTCTGGTTTTGATATTGTACTATAGTTATATAAGAAAGAAGAAAACCAAGTAAAGGTACAGAGGGCCCTCTGTATGATCCTTGGAAATTCTTTTTAATCTGTTTCCAAAAAATTTAATCATGTAGCCTAAAGTGTTCTGTGCTTTTCCCTATTTAAATACCACTTACTTGACATTTAAAATAATCTATATATGGATATAGAAAGAAAGAAAATATTTTTTATTTGATTTTTCTGAATTAGAATATGAGAATTTAGAATAGGCCTACAAGTGAGACCCAGGAAAAATCTTTTGTTCTTAAGGCCACAATGTTGACATATTTTAAATGAGGGGTTTTGATCATTAGGAACAGGATATATTTAAAATTGAGATACTTGAAAAAAATCTCAGGTAGTCCAAATTAACTTATGTATGCTTAGAGTAAGCATAATACATACAATTAAAACATCAACTTGATGCATATGATGGTTTTTTACAGTCTACTTATTTTTTCATATATTCATTAGAAAATTCCATCAGATTAAATTAAAACACATAATAATTACTATGTTCTATTTAATTGCATAACAAAGCTGTGGAATTTTATATGTTGATTTTCCATGTGACCAGCATATTAAACAAACTGGAGTTCTTTGTTTTCACCATTTTCTACTTTGTTAATTCATTGAGAATCTTGGTATCCAACTCATTTACACTTAAACCCATTTTAACTTCCAATACTCTAATGAAATTTCTCTTCCTAGTTACAATTGTTTTTGTATTGGCATTCATGGTTACTTTTTCAATAGTTCTTCTACCTGATTTTTTCAGTTGCATTTCATAGAGATGACCACTTATACCATCTTGCAATATACTGTTTTGTTTGTTTCAGTGATACCACTCTCTTTGATACTTCTTTTATTTCTTTAATCACTCTGTCATTGTCTCCTTCTCCATCTTGCTATTGAGCTTGGGGATCCTCATGATCTGTCGTCACTAAAAACTTCCCCTTGAGAAACTGTATAACACCCTTGAATTTAAATACCATCATTTATTAGCTCCTAAATTTGTATTAGTTTGCAGTGACATATCAAAAGTGGAACAGCAGAGAATCTGCCCCATACAGGCAATGAAAAGATGCATTTATCTATCAATAATTTATTTTTTATTTTTATTTTTTAAAATAATGTTTTAAAGATTTATTTTATTTTATTATTTTTAGAGAGAGGGGAAGGGAGAAAGGCAGAGAGGGAGAGAGACATCAACGTATAGTTGCCTTTCACCGGCCTGCCTCCAGCTCTGGACCTGGCTGGAGACCTGGCTTGCAACCTGGTCATGTGCCCTGGCTGGGAATCGAACCAGTGACCTTTGGGTTCACAGGCTGGCACCTTATCCACTGTGCCACACCAGCCAGGGCATCTATCAATAATTTAAAATAATAGCAGCAAATATTGAGAGTCAGCTTGCTTCTTATTATCCCCAATTGCGGACAAATTTAAATAATGTTATAAAATTTGCAATAAAATAATCCTCCCTCAAACTTGGATTAAGTTCCAAACTAGTTCTTATTAAATTTTGATGATAGATATGTAAGCTTCAAACTAGTACATATTTATTTCATACCTTTTAATAAATAATATATTCTAATAAAAAATAACAGGAGAGACTGTTATGCAGTCACCCCTAACTTACTGGACTCCCCTACACATATTGGTTTTAATAATTTTATAAAGTTTAAAAATAGTCTGAGATGGCTTTATGCCCACTCTTCAAATCCAATGATGTTATATGTTTCTGCTATTAAATAATAAATTCCAAATGATCAGTAATAACACAGTAATTACAAAGATAAATATGGCTTGAGTTTTCCTCAGTTCTGTCATTCTGTTTGACCACTTGACATTTTTATTTGCGTTTGAAGTTTTTTCAACTTTAGAAATATTTCAAGGCTACTAGAAAGACATGAACATTATTGTAGTTTCTGGAACTTATTGTGAATTTGGATTTTATGATCTATCCTAAATTTATTATTATATTTAAGTTTTATTTGTATATCTTTTCCTTCATGTGAAAGACATTTTGTAAAATTAAAATGAATAAATAAGTATTCTTCAATTGTTTAGAAAAGAAGATATATTGATAAATTTTAACATACTATTTATTAAACAGAAAATATATGATAAAATACATATTTTCAAAAGATTAGTAAAAGATTAGTGAAGGCTTAAAAATAGAAACTATAATAGTATAACTATTATGGTAGCAAAACAATGGATAAGTATTATTCATTCTACTTTTTTCAAAAGACACATTAATATAATTAAAATTATTGTTTCATTAGTTTTCCCTTTTGTGTACTGGAATACTTATTTGTATTAAATATATGTACTCAATAAAAATCAATTTCTTTTGCATTTTCTTGTTATTTTTATTATGTTTTTATTATGTTTTAAATCAGAATTATTACTGAAAATAATTCAGCTATATAAGGAATAGGGATGTTATATATATATATATATATATATATATATATATATATATATCCCACTACAGTGCTAAGAACTCATGTCTGGGCTCAGGATTGTAGTTTCCAAGCTCCCTTTTTGACATTTCCATTTGAATGATTCTAAATTATTTAAAAGACTAACATATCTTAAACTGGACATCTGATATTCCTTCTAAAACCCCACCTCTCCTGTGTGTTATATAATCTCAGTAAATTATATTTCCATCCTTCCATTTTGAGAAGGTAGGGAGACATTACTAACTTCTGTTACTTCTTCTTCCAAAATAGACCTGGGGGAGGGGGGTAGGTTGGGGACAGAGGGGAGCAAAAAGGGGATGGATGTAATACAACAATAAAATTAAATTTAAAAAAATGAAATTAAAACAAACAAACAAAAACAAAATAGACCTGGATTCTAATTCCTGTGTCCCCTACCTTTCTCTCATCTAGTTTTCAATCTAATAAGTCTAGTCTAAAAAAATGGTGGTAATAAGGTAAAATATAGGTAAAATAGGAAAGCACATTATAAAAAATTATAAGTAATCATTTTACAAAGCGCCATTTGAGATCCATAGCAATGACAGGTCTGTAAGGATATACTCATGGCAAATAGTGAATGTGGGTGGGCACAGGGGAAGGTGAATTAACCTTTCTTCCCAAAAATGCCTTGTTCTTTCCTCTCCCTAGTTTCTCCTTGCCCATCCACACATACCTGAAGCTTAAAACCCCTTTTAGACATTGACATAATGCCTGTTGGAAAAATATCACTCAAGTGATGTGAAAAACTATACAGGAAAGAAGAAATCAGTAGAAATGAGGATACAAAGAACAGATGTGACAAATGGGAAGGTAATCCATGATACTGTTGTGGGGAAATGAAAGTTTTTAGAGCTCATGATTTGTACAAGTGACTTGCACAGGAGGGTGAGGTATTTCATATAACTTGAGAGTTCTTCACTACTCTGTGCTGGATTGACTGTTAACTGTGCCTGTGCACTGGAGACAAAGACTGAATGGTTTTAAATGCCTCTGTGTTTCTGCAAATCAAAGAAATAAAACAATGTTAATTGCTCTTACAAAATACCTTATGTCTAGCCCATTGTAAGCATCAATTCTCCAGGCTGAGCTTTAAATCCTCATGTATTTCAATTCTGCTTCAACTTTAGCCACCTAAAGCTCCACTGGCCTGAAATGAGGTTGTGCATATTGATAATGAGTCTCTCTGAAAATTCATAGACAATTACCTAGACTAACTTTGCTATACCTTTGACCCAGACATTAAGCTGAGGGATGACTCTGAGGGATGTGGCATGGCTTTCAGAAGCTTTAGGTGTTTATCCATCTTTCCCTATGGATCTTCATATAAAGAGAACAGCTGCATCAACTTGGAGAAAACAAACTTCTCAATCATGAAATCACTAGACAGTGGATGAGTTGGACCAAGATGCTAAAAGACAATTATAAATTCAGACAGCATTGCTTTGACCCTATTCAAATTTGCTGTGTATTTTATGGTTTATAATTAAGAGCATGAATGCATTTATGTCGTCAGAGATCACACATTTAATTCTAAGTAAACATTTGCTCCTAGAAATCAGATGCCCAGATTTGTCAGGGCAGCCTTGCTTGGAAAAGTCATGCACACAGACTGCTGTGGAATCATGCAACAGGTTTATCGGAGGAAGGAAAAAATGGGGAGCAGCAAGGGAAGGGACTTTAGAGAAATCATCTTTGTCTTGACATTACCAGGTTTCAGTTACACAGGTATACACTTTAAAGGCAAATTAGCTCATAAACAAAGAGCCCGTTAACAGGAAGGTGATAGGTAAGATTATCTATTAGGCCATTTGCTTTATTACTGCCTCACCAAGGATCGCAGGACAAGTTAACTTCATTAACTCATTCCCCAAAATTTCCTGGACAGGCTCCATCATCAAGTTTTGGCCAGGGTGGGTTTGTAAACATTGACTATTACAATTTTAACTAAAGTGTAGATACAATCAAAAGTCTAAAGATACATGCTTTCTCCATGCTAGCTGCCCCCACATCCGGACAATATTAAAACTTAATAATATAGCAAATAAAATGTTGCATTAAAAAAAATGTTTTTGCCTTTTTTATTATTGTTCTTTTACAGTTGTCCCAATTTTACCCCATTGTTTTCCTCTGTAAATGTGATATATTTTTAAGAGTGTATATTGCTTAGCCCTGGCTGGTAGCACAGTGGTTAAGGCGCCGGCCTGCGAACCCAAAGGTTGCAGGTTTGATTCCCCAGCCAGGGCACATAACCAGGTTGCAAACCAGGTCTCCAGTCTGGTCTGTGGCTGGAGGCAGGTGGAAAGCAACCATACATTGATGTCTCTCTCCCTCTCTGCCTCTCTCCCTTCCCCTCTTTCTAAATATAATGAAATAAAATCTTTTAAAAAAATTAAAAAAAAAGAGTGTATATTGCTTGAGGAGAGAGCCTTAGAAGAATACTGGGTTCATTTACTCCTTCTGCTTAAATTTGCTAGACCTTTCTGGTAAATTACCACACACACAAAAAGGCCCAATCCTCCATCCTCTATATATCCGTGACCTTCACCATCAACTCTGGAGGGCTCTGTGACTCTGCCTCTGAGTTTAGTCATGTAACTTGGTTTGGCCAATGGATTTTAGCAAATGTAACACAGAAAGAGGGTCCAAATAGGTTTGCATAACTGGGCTTTTCTGTCTCCCTAAGATTTCCATGAGAACACCCCATGCTAGCTGGCTGGATAATGAGAGTCACTGCAGAGATGATCTAGATCTGCTAGTAGGCAGGCAGTCAGCCTACGGACACATGGGCTATCCAGGCATCCATACAGGAGCAGCAGAGCTGCTGGGCCCACAGCCAACCCAGTCAGGTCAGATGAACCCCTCAGACTCACGAGCCAAATTTACACTTATTTGTGTGTGTGAGTGTGTGTGTGTGTGTGAGTGTGTGTGTATGTGTGTGTGTGTGTGTGTGTATGTGACTGAAGTTTTGTTGGTGTTACATAGCATTATTATGACAACAGATAACTGGTACCACCTTCCTGTTTTGTTTTTTTGGTTATTTGTTGTTTTTTATTTTAAATATTTTATTTATTATTTTCAGAGAGAAGGGAAGGGAAAGAGAAACATCAATGTATGGTTGCCTTTTACCTGCCTCCAGCTATGGACCTGGCTGGAGACCTGGCTTGCAACCTTGTTATGTGCCCTGACTGGGAATCAAACCAGTGACCTTTGGGTTTGCAGGCCAGCACCAATCCACTGTGTCAGGGTCTTCTTCTCATTTTTTAAACAAATTCCAAAATGCCATGGTACCTTCTACAAGGTTAGTACAATGTAATAAAGACACTGATATTACAGGAAAATCCAAAGATCTTAAGTCAGAATATTGACTTTGAGTGCCACACCTATTACTTACTGGTTTTGAAACAGGGAAAATTATTTAAATTCATTCACAAGATAACTGGGTAATTGTAGGATAAAAAGAGATGTTATGTCAAACTTGTTCTGTGACCTTGGGCAAGTTACTTAATCACCTTCATTTCTATTTTCATTAGTGAAACGAGGTTTGGAATGGTTGTTCTATCTCTAGAGGAGAGCTTTTCAACCTGTGTGCTACAAGAATTTTTAAAACAAGCAACACCTGACTATTCAGTCAGGGACACTGACTTCTTTTCCCTTAAATTGTCAAATGAAAAAAATGACAGCCAACATAACAATAGCCACCCTGTGTGAATGAATCAACATTATACCTTTCGGGGGTGGGGGGTCAGATTGGCAAAAAATGTATTTTTCGGTCTGTCACAGAATTTTAATAATTAGTTTATGTGTGCCATGAGATGAACAAGGTTAAAAATCACTGCTCTAGAGTAATTATGAAGGCTTTTAAAAAAGAATATAGAGAACTTAACAGACAACTTAGTAGTTAAAGTGTTCAATCCATATTAAAATATTTTCTTTTACTCTGAGTTATACTTTTAATTTGACAACAAAAGGGAAGCATTGTGGCTAAAGGGGTTTTTTTTTTTGGTAAAATGCATATATTATTTAAGGAGGCTCTCAGGGCCCTAGGTGCAATGACCTCATTTTTTATTAGCACAAATTAGTTAACTATCATCTAAGGAAGTAAAAAAAGTCTTCATAATTTGGTGAATTTTAAAACCTGGTAGTTTAAGTCGAGAAGGTGAAGGAAGCAGAGAGAGAGTCCATATGAAATACCTGGCAGGGAGCCCCTGAAGGTGATGGGCACTCGACGGCTGAGATCCTGGATGGAAAAGACCATCCTGAGCATTAGGATGCAAAGAAAAGTGCTGCGTGAATTAAATAAAAGTTCTGGTGAACCATTTTAATTAAAGTTTTTAAGCTGGTATTCCTAAAATTATGTGACTTTCTTTTATTCTGTATAAAATTAGTCAAGTTGTACAATGTAGTGAGCTCCCATGAGATGGTTGATTTGTACTGTAAGTAACAGGATTTGGACCCACGAAGTCTACACTAGTAGCAATTTAAAATACAAAGACAAGTGTCCCAAATCAAACATAACTGAGAAGGAAGAATGAGAAAGTATATAGAGTGCAATAGAAGCAGAGATAACACAGGAATCTTTTTTTAGTGTGAAAGCAGCAAATTGTTACGGTATTCAACAGCTCCGGGAGCAAAAGGCAGACAGAAGCAAAATCTCTGGCAAATGACAGCAGCTAACTGAGCTCTGAAAGACCTTTAGAAAGGATTTCTCCATGTTTCTTTTAGTCTGAAGATAATGAATATAAATATTTCAGGATTTTTTTCTTTATTAGCGTGTGGCAATAGGAGAAATAACGCCATTTGTAAGACACAAATACCCAAGAGAATATCTTATTCCTCAGAAAATGAGCCTGCATCTGCAAAACCCTCCCTCAAGCACTTGGTGCCTCAGGCACCAAGAACTTCCAAGATGAAAACTAGAAAAGGGACCTTCCTCCAGAGACTTAAAGACTCATTCTGAGTTAATGGACACAAACATAAGGAGCCCAGAGGTGAGGATGAGGAGGAAACCAGCAAGGCCAATGAGAAACATTCTGTGAATAAGCAATGAGCAAATTATAAGGCACATGGCAGTGAGACAGGTGACTCAAGAAAAAGCAGTCCCTCTTTTCATAAGTTCCCTTTTGTTTGTGTAATAAAAAGTCTTCGCCTGTTGCTGCCAATCAGTGACTCCATGTATCAGAATAGTGTCAACCATCACTCCATGTCCAATGCTGATGAGCCATCGTCACCTCATCATTTCCCTAAAAATTAATTTTCTGTGTCCACCATTAGAATTTCCTTAATTTGATGGTGGGAATAGGTGTCACCAGAGGAGCTAAAGATAAGCAGAAGGGGTCCTGAATCCTAGTCCCAGGGCTACTGCCAACCTGAATGTGGGAATTTAATCCCTCCCAGGTGAACACAAGGAGGCCCAATTAAACATACTATTTGCTAGCAGGTTTCTGTGAGAAACATTGCTCTATAAAATAGTGCAGGACAAAATAAAAGCAGCACAGATATTGTATCAAGAGAGCATAAGAGTTTCTTTTTACAAAGATATGAACACTGCAGAAGTTACTTTTTACCTTCAACAAGATGGCCCTGAAATTTTAACATGGATTTCCTAATCTGATACTGTCAAATGCACTTGTTTCCCAAAAGGACCCAAATACTTATTTTCCCCAAGATTATGTGTGAATTAACGTTAGTATTGAAACCATTGATAAACTCATTCAATAAACGTATGTTTTTGAGCACCTGTGATATAGCAGGTATTTTTTAGATGCTGGGGATAGAGCAGTAAAAACAAACACACACACACACACACACACACACACACACGCACACACACAAATTCTCAGTCCTTATGCATCTTGCATTCTAATGGGGGCAATGGAACAACTATTAAAGAATTAATTAATTTAAGTAAGTGTCTATGTGTGTGTATGTATACGCATATTAGAAGGCATAGGTATTTTGGAGAAAAATAGGCAGAGAAAAAGTCAGGAAGAATACTAAAGGCTCCAAATTGCTCAAAGTGAGTTTCATTGACCTTTGAGTAAAGATCCCCAAAAGGTGAGGCAATGAACTTCCTATGCTGAAGGAACAGAACAGTAAGAGGCTACGATGGCCCTCAGCCAGGTATATGCCTACGTATTACAGGAAGAGCAAAGAGGTGGCTGAATTAGAACGAATGAGGGTGAGAGTGGTAGATGATGAGACCAGGGGAGATATGGGGAGCACAGCAGATTAAAACTATTGGCTATTGTAACATTTTGGCTTTTTGCTTGCATTAGGAAGCCATTCCAGGGGTGTAAAGGTTTTTTGTTGTTGTTGTTGTTTGTTTGTTTATTGTAATGACATATTTTACATGCATTCTCTGGTTGCTACAGTGAGTATATAGATTAAAAGTTCAGAAAGCCATGGCAAAGGCAGGTGATTATTGCATAATATAGGCAAGATCTGAGAGCAAAGTGGGAAAAAGTGGAAGCAACGATACCAGGAATAAGTGATTGCTTCCTGGTTATGTTCTGAAGGTAGAGCTGGCTTCCTTTTTGTAGACAGATTGGACCAGGGATGTGTGAACAAAAGAAGACTCAAACATAGTCAACTACAAAGGTTTTGAATTAAAAAAATTGATAGATGGGGTTGCCATTAGCTAAAATGGGGAATGTGAGAGGCCAGAACATGCTTGTTTTATGGGGAGGGAAACTGAGATCAAGTGTTTAATTTTGAACATGTTAAGATTGGATATCCAAGAGAAAAATCCAAATAAGCAAGCTGATACAAGTCCTGGAAATGTCCAGATTACATCAATAAACATGGGAGTCTTCAGCATAAATTGGTGTTTATGGCCATGAAACCAGATAACACTAACAAATGAATGAATGAATAAAAGCGGAAAAGAGGTTCGTGGAAATGGGTCCTGACCACTCCAATGTTAAGGGCCTGGGGAATGAGGTGTTGTTCACCAAGGCAGCTGAGGCAAAGTGGTCAGCAGGACAGGAGGAAAACCAGGCAAGTGTAGGCTCTTAAAATTCAAGTAAAAAGTGTTTCAAGGAGACTAGAGTTCTCAGGTAGGCCAACTGAGAATTGACTATAACTGACTATCTGATTTAGCAAAGTGAAGCAGGTAGAATAGTGATAGAGTATTAAAGAAAGGTTATCAGTTGAGAGGGAAACAAGAGAAGAGATGTCTGGTGTTTGAGGAGATGTTTAGCTCACAGCAGTTGCCTTTGAGAGAGAAAGAGGGAACAGACAAGGTGCCTACAGTTTGATTCCTGATTCCATAACTCCACCTGTGCCAAAGATCAAGAACTTCAAGTGGAATTAGTCAACCAATGTATGTCTTTTCCTTCAGACACGTTGAGCCATGGCAAATGCTACCATAGAATAAGCAGAGAGTAGGAATTAACCAGGGTTGTGGGGAGTACAAGGAAATGGGAGAGGCCAAGAAAGTGTGCAAGGGAGTTACATGACTGAACATAGGATTTAAGGTTGGAAGAGGGGGATAAAGACATGAAGAGAGCAAAGACAAGTAAAATTGCTGTATTTTAAGTTGTGTTGAGGAAAAAAAATAGAAAGATTGTATTGAAGTAAGGGGACCTGAGAAAGTGAGCTAGAAAAATAGAACACGATAGTTATAATGTGGGACATTTAAAATTAGAATTGTGGAGTCACATTTACTAGGAATGCTAAAACCTAGGGTATGATGATGCGTATGAGAGGGTGAAGGAAGCTGCTGAACAAGATTAGAAGAAGAAAAGAAGTCAAAGAATTGACTGTTGGGGTACTAGAGGCATAATCTCCATAGGTACTGAAATTGGGATGAATTATATCAAGAGCAGTGTTAAAGAGCACCAACAATGTTTGGGGGAAGAAAAAAATCAAGTTCTTGAAATTTATTTTTATGTGTGCCTAAGAATTTGTAAAATGCCTTGAGGAAATAGATCAAAAAGAAGTGCACGCTATATTTGAATTGATTTATGGGAGGAGCTTTCACTTGTACTCAGATGACTAAGCATTCGAAGCTCTCTTGTGCTTCTCTTTGCATGCTCTAGGCAGCATGTTTTATTTTATTGACCACAACCTCATTCACAGTTCAATTAATGCAGTGGAGAAAACATGGTACATGCCAAGCCCTTCCATTCTTTATGATGTGCACTGTGATCTGGCAATGCAAAACCAATTAATTCAAAAGAGAGAACAAGAGAAAGCAATTTAGTTCATTCTTATTAAGAGCTAGTAATTCTTTCTGCTCATGCCAAATCTGGGGAAATGTTGATATCCAAGTAACTATATCTTATAGTCCAGAGCCCTTTTGAAATTTCATCTTTTGACTTATTTTGAGATTTATTAAATATGCCAGTAACAACATTTAAACACACATATTTATGTGTGTAAGCGCAAATAGAAAGCACAATTTTACCAAGAATATGTCATATTTTGTTCTCATAGCTGAATAAAATCTTTCACCTACAGCCTTTCAACTTGCTAGTATTTCCTTTCAAAGCCACTGGGCAGTTTGCAGTGCCATCCTGTTTCTAACAGGCACACGTACCTAAATCAATCATATTCTGAAAGTAGAGTGTTGAAAATGTGAAGGCAGGATGGGGTGCTTGATATCATTCTGCAATGTAGCCTCCTTTGAGTATTGTTTGATTTTATTCATCCTTCACTGGAGATTATAATCTACTATATTCAATGTGCTATCAATTTTGGTGAAAATTTCTTGTCAAGAGGCTTCTCACAAACTGATACTGTAATATGACTGATTTATTTTCCCTCAACTAACAACTATATAAAATAATAGGTTGCTCTGCTTCTCTTCTGTATAAAGGAAAAAGATATGATTTGGCATAAACAACAGCTATCTTTTATTAATGCATATCCACTTAAAATAAAATCAACATAAGCTGTGAATAAATATATATGCTAAGGCTATATGTCCCTGAACTTTAAAAGTTGATTTGACAGCCTATAATAAAACCTTATTTTCAAATGTTTCTTTGTGATATAGACAGTGTCACATAATTTTTTTTAATGGCCCCAAAATAAATGGCAGTATATTAGGTCCAAGGTCAAGTTGTTGGAATATCTTTTCTTAATTTATTTTTGTTTGTCAAAAAGAAGGGCTCTTTAACATTTAGATACAGTTGTTAATATAAGAAGGCTGTGAAATTACTTAAAGCATTTTGAGTTGGTTAGAAACAAAAAGAAGTAAGTTATATTTTATCATATGATCCATAATAGTGAAAAGTTAAACAAAATGCAGAGGATAACAAAATTAATAGATAAAAAATTATAATACTATATGAGGTTTAAAGATGACATCAGGGAGAGATCTGAAATATTATTTAGCAAATAAGGACAGTGTTCACATTTTTTCTATACTTATTATTGCTCTATATACATCTTTTGCTTTCTGATTTGATCCAGACTATGATCCAATTCTTAAGTCTAAAATCTTCAGCTATAGATGTTCCTTTCTGTTTGTCATAACTGTTCTTTCTCAAAGTATAATAGCACAACAGAAGAGGCACCTAAATTCTCAGGTATCTGACATCACAGTTTACTAACCACACTCTACAGTCCCTGAAAGCTCCATCAAGCCCTGAGCCACTGGATGTTTAATTCATGTATCTTTGGCAAAGATTATCTCATCTGCAACATGAATAATACATTCTCCTACAATTCAAATTTGTATTACTACTACCAACACAATAGTAATGTAAGTTTAGCATCTGCTGTATGAAGTGGAAAGGATCTAACAAAGAACAAATAAAAACTAGAAGTACAAAGTAAAAGATCTCTACAGTTTCCTGTAATCTGAGCCAGGGCTAATGCTGGGTCAAGTGCAGCTGCCAACCTTTCCTGCTTTTGAAGTTCTACAGCATTTTATCTCTTCTCTCTTTTAGCAGTAAACTCAGTTCCATCTTACAGCTCCCATAATGAGAGTAAAGCAAAAATGAAGAATCTTTACCACTCTCCAAAACTCACTCTCTCTGAATTTCTATAGCAAGAATTCCACATGGAGACCAGTTCTGAGTAGGGAACTACTACTTAAACTCATAGCCAACTGAAAATATTCATCACATTTTTTTCAACGCTGTTCTCACTTCCCTGAATGAGCAGTGAAAGGGGAGATAGCAGGTGGGCACAAAACCAATGGTGATGTTCATTCTCTCTCTAAGTGCTACTCCATTTTGAATAAGAGGCTAGAGAAGACATTCCAGCTCCAAAATATATGAATTCCAAGTGAGTCATTACATTTCTGATATGGAGCATGAATCCCTAATTCCTGTTCATGCTAAGAATTGCTAAAAATAGGAGGAAACCCTAATTCAAAAAGATAGACTCTTCACAAGTCATAGTGAAGTATGTAAAATGAATAGTTATGTGATACCATTTCTCCTCTTGTTGTTGTGAAATGGGACCTTCAAGTGCTAATTAAGCACAAGGGCACCCAAATTAAAGACCACACAGACCAGACTTTATTGTGGGTATATATCTACATTCTGGCCAAGGCAATATATCTAGAAGTGGTGGTAAACTTTTAGGAAGTACCCTGCTGCTCATATATAGATGAAATGGCTTAAACTGAAACGAGTACCTTGGATCACAAAACAAAAGTCAAACATTAAAGCCAGTGAAGAAATTAGGTAGAAAAAGCCTAGTTCTTTATGATTACAGAGGCCCTGTACATATCCATACTTTTATATAAAAATAATTATCTCTTATTTCAAGCCATTGTCATATTATTCTTTTTCCTGTCACATGCAGATGAAACTAATCATAACTAATAAATTAGAGAAGGCTAATTATCTCATTTTATTAGAAGCATTCAGAAATAATTATGAAGAACTCCCTTTCACAGGTGTTCCTATGAGATGATTTCAATATTATATGCATTTCAAGAAGCCTAATAGCATTGGATAATGTAATTAATTCAATCCATTTTGCCCCCTCAACCATTTCCTCTGAATCCTACAGTTTTCTTTTAAGCTTTTAATATAGTGTTGCAATCATTAAAAATGGTCACAAAATTTCTGGTCTTCTTTACAGCTACCTGTAGGGTGGCCCTTCCCTGGCCACTTGAAGTCAGATGGCTATGCAGACTAGCTTGGTCAATGGCACAGGAGAAACAAATTAGGCCTGTCAAGATAGTATGCAGTCATATACTATGAAAAATAGAGACATTTATTGAAGAAGATACAAAATATAAGAAGTACCATACATGGGACAGTGATACCTCGGTCCCTTTCCAAGTAGGCACCTTGGGACCTCACAGAGTTCTCCCAATTGCCATCTGCTGCCCTGTCATATTTTCCTGAATCTCACTGACAGTCTTAAATCTCTTCCTTTTCAAAAATGATTTTAGTTTTGGGAAAAGCCAGAGTTGCAGGGCACCAATATGCTGTAGGGAGGCTGAGTCACCTCGATGATTTGATGTTTCACCAAAAAACTCTGCATGATTTGTGATGCATGAACAGGTCAGTTGTTGTGAAGAAGCTGCCAATCACTTACCAGTTGCCCATAGCTGTGGCCTTCTGATTCATCCAAATAGTTTCCAGGGAGGAATGTTTAAGCTTAATGCTAAATCTGATGCACTTTTGTTGTTCTACTCAGTCATTTTGAATGCAACAGCCACATAGTATACATGCTCATTCAACAGCTTCTACCACCCTCCCTGACTAGTATAGTGAAGTTGTCATTGTTGGCTTATGCATAGACCAGTCCACTCTCCTTGGCTGCCAGTTTACATGGATATTGCACAAACCATTCTCATTACATTAACAATAGCTAGACTTTTTCTGGACAGATCTCATATTATACTTCTATGAGCAAGTTATATGAACCCATGAGATTTATGATGCTACTTCTCCCCACATGGTAATTACAAGGGTACTTGTCAAGATAGAGACTTTATGATTCTCGGGCCCTGAATAAAGGTTATAAATGATCCTATCAACTCTCACAAAAAAATAAAGCAGAACAAGACATAAACTTCATTTCATTAAAATACTAATTTGTGAGGCAGGAAGTTGTTTCTGCAGCAATAATTAACATATCCTGACTAATGCAAGTAGCTCTCTGAGCAGTAATTATGACCCAAACCAGGCTGTACATGACTTGATACTGAGAGAGAGTATTTTCTTAAAGGTTGAACTAAAATGTCAAAATTTTCCTTTGCCTAATGATTTTTCTCTCTCCATTGGACTCCCCAGTATATTTATATTCAACCACTCTAGACTCTTCCTTTCTAAAGCATCTTTCTCGCAACTTTAACTTTTTTATTTAATTAATTAATTAATTAATTTGAAAGATTTTATTTATTATTATTCTTAGAGGGGAAGGGAGAGAGGCAGAGGAGGAGAGAGACTTCAATGTGTGGTTGCCTTTCACTTGCTTCCAGCTACGGACCTGGCTGGAGACCGGCTTTCAACCTCATTATGTGTCCTGGGGAATCGAACCAGTGACCTTTGGCTTCACAGGCCAGCACCTTATCCACTCTGTCACCAGCCAGGAGCCTTTATTTTTGACATTACATATGTTTATTTCATTTTTAAGTGTAATAGACCTACAACATTCTATTAGTTTCAAGTAAATAAAAAATATATATGTATATAGATTGCAAAATGATTACCATAATAAGTCTAGTTAACATCCATTAACAATATAGAATTATTCCTTGTGATGAGAAAAAAATCTACTTTCTTAGTAACTTTCAAGTATGAAATACAATATTATTAACAGTAGTCACCATGCTGTACATTGTACCCCATGTCTTACTTATTTTATAAATGGAAGTTTGTAAGTTTTGACTTTTTACCCATCACACTGATCTCCAATCCTTAGCCTCTGGCAACCTCCAATCTGTTCTCTTTATCTCTGAACTTTCAAATTGTACCTTTTCAAGATAGTAATTAACCATGCATCTCCTTGATTCTGTTTCCAAACAGCTATGAAGGTAAGTTTATACCACTTCCCTCCACCTCACATCTTCCTATATCCATAATCACTCCTAAATCCCTGCAAGTCTTGTCCCTACTGTTCTATTGAAAATGCTGTCTGTAAGTATACTATCACTTCAGTTACCAAAATGAATGGCTTCACCTTCCTCAACCACTTTGCCTCTTGAGCCTCTGATGACATTTTCCCATAGCTTAAATGATAAAGCTCCTCTAGGGAAGCTTTTCTTGGCCCTCTTATATCTCTAATTTCAACCACCACCAAGATACCCAGTCAATCTCAGCTATATTTACTCTGTAAAATTTCTCCAGATGAGCTCAACAATCCCATAATTTTATGAGCTGATGTCTCAAAATTTGTACCTACAGTCTCAAAACTCAATGAGCAATTAGTCACAAACTTCTGAGCACACTAGTTCTTATAACCAACAGAAATCATTATCTCCTGTCTCTGTTCAAGGCTACCTCTTCTACTTTCTACTATATCTCAACTTGGCATGCTAAAACCCCTCAATTATGGACACACAATCTTCCTGACACACACCCAGTCAGTTCTTTCCATCTAGTTTTTCTGCCTATTGCTGGCAATTCCTTTGTTCATATTTGTAGCCTCTGTACTTGCTCTGTGAAATAACCTCCTTACTGATCTACGTGCCTTCACTGCCTACTCATGCTACCTTTTCATTCATGAGATCTCCTGAATTCTTTCTCTAATTCTTTTTTTTAAAGATTTTATTTATTATTTATTCTTTTCAGAGATAGGGGAAGGGAGAGAAGCAGAGAGGGAGAAAAACATCAGTGTATGGATGCCTTTCACCTGCCTCCAGCTCTGGACCTGGCTGGAGACCTGGCTTGCAACCTGGTTATGTGTCCTGGCTGGGAATCAAACCAGCGACCTTTGGGCTCACAGGCTGGCACCTATCTACTAAGCCATCAGCCAGGGCTCTTTCTCTAATTCTTGATTAAGTCATTTTATCTCTACAAAAAAAAAAAAAGAAAGAAAGAAAAAGAAAATTATTGTATTATAAAGCCCACTAAATATGATTTTATAAGTATTTTAGTTTTATGTAGTACACTACCCAACTAGCTCCATAATTAAAATCCTCAGATGACTCTGTATGCCTTAAATCTTTTCCTTTACCAGATTTCTTCTTCCCTGTTACATTTCTATTTTTATTTTCTTTTTTGAAATATAATGTCACTTTTATTAAATAGAGGGAAAAGGGAATTTGGCTGCATGATACAAAGGACCCAGTCTAAGCAGATTCTATAAGATCCCTTACCTTCTCCACGGTCTCTCTATCAAGGCAAATTTGGCGGGGGGGGGGGGGGGTCTCCCCGGTCCACAGGTACATGCAGACAGTTACTGTTTCAAGGAGCTGATCCTCCTATGGAGCATGTGACAATCCCCCATCAGTCCCAGGAGGCAAGGTCAGAGGGAACAACGGTCCTCAAAGAACCATACCCCAAGTGAGCTCGGGGTGACTTTTCAGGAATCTCTTACAACACTATTTTAAAAGATCTGAGCAGGAGGTAGGGCAAAGGGCCATGTAAGCACAGTTATGTGGTAAACGGAATGTCCCTGTTCATGGAATCACAGTGAGTGACCCAATTCTAATTAGATGTTGTATAAAGACAAC
Source organism: Noctilio leporinus (assembly GCA_004026585.1). Classification (NCBI taxonomy): domain Eukaryota; kingdom Metazoa; phylum Chordata; class Mammalia; order Chiroptera; family Noctilionidae; genus Noctilio; species Noctilio leporinus. The sequence goes on from PVIW01002940.1 coordinate 115,744, forward strand.
AACACACTGCCCCCACGGCCTGTCCAGTTAGTGTGAATAAACTTTCCTGATTTGGCTAAGAATTCATAGGTGTGAGTCCCAAAGTAATCCTGCTGAGCCAGGATGCGGTTGGGGGGCAGCATATTATGTCTGTAGCCATCACAGAAGAAAAGAACAGTGGTGAAGCCAAGCCTGGGGATACCCACCTGGACCCCATACTGACTGCCCACCACCAGGAGTTCTGGTAGCTTTGGACAGCTGAATTAAAGTAGTCATCTAGCAGTGGGTTCTGAAGTTCTGGGTTTTGATCAAATGCATCTTTTATCTTTCCTAGAAATGTGCTTCTGATGATGCAGCTCCTCAACACTAAGGTGATGCCACCATAGTTGAAAGTCAGCTCAATTCAGTGGCTTCCTGTCTCAGCAACATAAAGCCTTGAGCATAAGAGATGCTTTTGAAAGCATAGAGGGCCTTTCAAATGCATGATTTCTTATTACCTTTAAACTGCATCTTTTGAGGTCCTTTCAGCTTCTTGCTAGCTTAAACCCTGTCATCCTTCATAGATGATAAGCATCAGCTAAGGTGATTCTCCCATGAGGGTGACAGGCACACCATACTCCAGGGCTGAGATGACAACCTACTTCCCTGTGTCCTTCTGCCCTGCACGATCTCTGATCCTTGGCAGCAGGGGTGTGCTGTCGCTGTCTTAGAATTTGATAATGTTGGCTGTGATGTCAATCAAGTACGAGCCTATCTCTGTCTTATTCCATTCCTCAAATGCCTATGCCATCTCATTGTGCTCCATGTCTAGGCCATCCTTGGTAAGCCTCACAGACTAGCTGCATGTCCCCATACTCAATCCCATTATGCACCATCTCCACAAAGTGTCCTGCTCCCTCCTCTCTCACTTAGTCACAGCAGGATTTTCAGTTTTCTACTTTTGCAGTAATGCCCTGGAAAATCTTGATGTAGCACTAGGTTTTTTTGTTCCCTCCAGGCATAAGTGATGTGCCATGTTGGGCCCCCTCCTTTCACTACTAACACCACTCCTTACAAACAAGAATCCATTGGCCTTGAGGTCTAGACGTTGTCCCACAATAGCCCTGTATTCAGAATTTCCTCCATCAATGATGATCTCACCAGTTCCCAACAATGCTACCAATTTTTCAATGAAATCATCAACAGCTTGACCAGCTTCACAAGCAGTCTAATCTGCCAAGGTTCCTTCAGCTTAGACACTACCTCCTCTAAGGGGTGAGCACCAATCACTTTGGTTCCTTTATCAACTTTGGAAACTGCCCTATTAAAAGCACAGACCACAAAGCAATGGTCATTCACATTCAAAATTAAGTTCTGGACCATAACAGCCCATCCAATCAGGGCAACATCAGCTTGGGCCACAATGGCAACAGACTTGGCAAGAGCAAAGAGAGGTGGAGAAGACAGAATGGACAGACCAGTGACCAAGGCTGAGTTCCAATGTCCCCTGATACATTTCTTTAAGATACTTTGTGTTTTAATTTCCCCAGTGGACCATAAGCTATTCTCTGTTTTATAATGTTGGTATTTCCAGCACCTAATTGATAGATAGATAAATACATGGATGAGAAAAAATATATATATTATATATTCTCATATTCTGAGATTATATATATATTGCAATTATATTCAAAGCTTGTATCATTTTTTGGTACAAATCAATAGACCTGCTATAGTTTCTTTTACCTTTACTATTATTTTCCTTTCAGTCAAACTCAGGGTAAAAAAACAGTTTTCACACTTTGTAAAAGTTCACGTTATCAAAAAGCAAATCTTTCATTTAGGCAAAAAGTGTTTTATGATCTTTTATAGAAGAGGAAAGTCAGTGCTAAATTACTTAGAAACAGTTTCGGAATGCTGTAAAGTAAAAGCTGTAATGAATAACTTGTCCATACTTTGTATGCCGAGTCATTTTTGAGCAAATCTTAAAAGCAATGCATAGGGATTTAGTCATGAGAATTTCAGCAAGATTAATGGAAGCAATGTTCCTTAAATCCCCTGGCACAGCTCTGAAAATTTCTCATGTGCTATCAGTGATGTCTTTGTGACTTAGAATTCTGGCTTTGGTTTCAAGTTGCAGATTTAAGGAAGCCATGAGTGTGTTTCATATTGAAAACCTTGTAGCCTCAATTATATGATAACAGGATATCAGGTTTTGATAAAAACCTGGGGACTCTCTGTTTCATCTGATACTTGAATTCTCTTCATAGTGCTGGTCAAGTAATTGTGTTATCTCCATTTAAGCAGAAAAATCCTTGTCTGCCAAATGTTGATTTCATTTAAATAAAGATTAAGGTAACTTAATTTATCATGGCAAGAGATATGAATTTTAGAACTTTAGAAAAAGAAAATTTAATCATTACATAGCTTTCCAAATACCCCAATGAAGCTTGAAGCTCCTAATGATAATAGAAGGAAATTCATGAAAAAGAGACTTCACATCTATTTAGTGTGGGCTCATTAATGTCAGAATATTCTTGAAAATGGTCCCTCTACAGCTAGCTAGTCATGGGATAGCTCTTGTTTACAGATATCCTTAAGATGGGGCACTTGTCAAAATCTCTCCTCAGATGGGAAATTTTTCATGTAGAGACAGAAATATTCAGGAGGTCTAAGAATAAATTTAACCACAAGCAAACAAGGTATTTATTTTGAAGAGTGAAAATGCTCTGGAGGTTTCTAAAACTTACCTTTTTTTTTTTTTTTTTCAGGGGTCTTCCACATCACCAAAACAATCTTTAGATTTGAAGGGTTATTTTTTTAAGTCTGCATCAGTCCCATTCTTGATTTAAATCTGTAGAGTGGCCCAGCTATTGTTAGAGACTTAACAAGTAGTATGCTAAAAACTCACATTTTTCTACCTCTGTAGTTAAGAGCTAGACTACATTAATCTTTGAAAAACTATTTCTTTGTTATAATATTTATGGCATCATTTTTTCCTTGTCAAAATTATTTTAAGCAACTTCTATAACATTCAACTTCCACTAAATATGACATCATTTTAAGCCAAAAGAATGTCAACAGCAAACATATTAACATGAACTACAATCTATATCTTCATATACCTACCTCACTGTTTCTAATGCAGAATGCTACCAGGGTGCCAACTTAAGAGAAAGGAAACGAAATCTGGAAATCTGGTTTAAATGAAAAAGACAAGAGTTCAAAGAGTAGCAAGTCACAGTCTAGGCATTTTACACTTTGATTCATAAAGTAACTACAGAGTATACACACATTTGCAGCACTATCCTTTCCACTGGCACTAGGTAGACTCTTCCTATCTTAAAGGCATTTATTAATTTAGCTGGCAGTAAAGATCATAATCATTTAAATATCTAAAATGTTTAATGAAATCATTTTGGGAATGAAGCAGGAAACTCTAAGATTGGAAGTTTATATGTTCTTGCAGGGAAAACAGATTGAGAATGTGTATTAAAAATCTATGTGTTCCTTTGATTCAAAAAGACAGTGAAATAGGTCTGAGAAGAACAACCTCTGCATGGTGCTGACTTGATAGGTCATGCAGAATCTTAAATAATGCCTCTGGGAATACAGAGGTAAGGTGGCAGCAGATGCTTTCCAGAATTTCTGGAGTATTTAGACACAGAGGTGTCAAACTCATTTTCACTGGGGGCCACATCAGCCTTGGGGCTGCCTTCAAAGGGCCGAATGTCATTTTAGGACTGTATAAATGTAACTACTTCCTGGCAGTTAAGTGAGCCAGGTAGACACAAGGCCCTGGGCTGAAGGTGCTGGGCCAGATAAAACAAGGTGGAGGGCGGGATTCAGCCAGAGGGCTTTGTGTTTGCCACCCATGCTTTAGAGTATGAGAGGCAAGGAAGACGGATGAAGGACTGGACAGTTTATTCTTAGACCTCAAGAATGGCTGAAGAGAGGGAAAATATGTGCTTCTAAGATGTCAGAAAAGACTTACATTGAAACTGAGATGCCTGTGAGGAAAAGTTGGCATCTAACATTGAGAGGGTAAATAGTTTGAGACACAAAGGATACTGCATCTTTAGGAACCAAAGTAACTGAGAGTTGGCACAGTTTTAGCCACATTGTCTTAAAGTTGATTTGATTCAGGGTCACAGGAACCACAACGTGTTACAAAAGCTTTAATCAACATTGCTTTTGGTTCTGATAGGGAAAACAGAGGCAGGCATTGTTGGAGAAAAATGGTACAAAGATTGGGGATCAATTTTTAAAAAATGAAAAGATTAAAATTTTATGTGATTAATTCTGTTAATATATGTCTACCTTTGTGTGTGTATGTATGCATGAGAGAGAGGGAATTTCTAATTTGTGCCTCTCTGATGTATGCATATGCATATGATTGTTGTTATTGTTATAGATATTATCATGTTTTTGTGTTCAGTAGGTGAAGAGCTAAGTTAACGTGCAGAAAGTATTTTAGACAGACCTGCCAAAGACAAAAGGTGGAGTGTCATTATTTCAATACTGGTGACTGGAATGGAAGCTGGACATTTGTCCCCTGGATTTATGTGGGAAACGACTGGCTTTCTTTGAACATAATTTTACCTTTTATTCTAGGCAAACAATTAACCTTCAAGGTTGGAAGATTGTGTTTGTCATTATGTACTCTTAGACTTGTATGTCTCTTTTGCAAGTAACCACACTCTAAATATTAAAAAAATGTAGATTAAAGCAAGGAAAGTTATTTGTCCATAACCTCGATACACTTGAGTAGCTTTTACATGCTACCCAGTTTTAGCAAAACCAAAGTACAGAAGTTCAAAGAAAATATCTAACGTGTATAATTATCTTCCTCTGAGATTACACTCATAATTACATAATTGAGATGAAAATGTTCTCCATGGCTATGGTGGATGGCCATTCCATCCAAAACTGATCCAAAATCACTTTTCTGTATAAAAACTTTCTCTAGCCACTCTCCATAATCAAACAGGAAAGTTGTCTAATTTAGTCTAGATTGTAGCATCCCTGAATAAAAATAAACTCCTTTAAACCATAGTTCTGGAAGACAGCATTCTTCCTAGGTTTACACAAATAGCATCAGAATCTTGGACTTGGCAGTCAGTCTGATTCCATCTGTAGTAGTGCCTAGCATGGGTTCTTTAAAATGTGACATTATGGACACAGCAAAATGAAGTCTCAAGAAGAGTTTAACCCACAATTTTTTGAGAACAATATACATTTTTGTATGCCATACAAAGTGAACTATAATAAATACACTGAAGGTTTTTATAACAACTTCCAGTTTTTCTTGCCAAAAGCAGAGAGTAACATGTTCAATCCTGTGGCTAATTTGTAATTTGCTGGCTGTTCTTCTGTGTTTAGAGATACCAGTCTTCTCCCATGGAGCCCAGTCTTCTCTGAAAAACAAACTCTGCTGATCACTAACTGTTGGTGTGATAGAAGTTGTCTAAAAGTGCTGGATAAATATGTATGGCTTGCATCTCTCTGTCATTTTAAGGTGTTTCTTTCTTTGCCCTGTTGGCTATAATTGCTCTCCATTGTTAGTCACTGTACTCAGTCATATGGGAAGAAAAGCTTTACAGAAAAATAATCACAAGCCTCTCTTCAGCCTTGGAGACCCTCCAATACTCTTCTCCTCCAGGGATGAATTGGTCTAACGTTACTAGCAAACAAAAGGACCCAAATAAAACACTAGCTCATAAAGCCTTAAAAAACAGGATGTCCTGCTTTGAAGCAAATGGCCCTCACTAGATCCTGGCCCTAAGTACCCTGGACCTCCTTTTCCCTAACTCAGGAGATGTTCCTGACTCCTAATGAGCAGGTGCTGGATGCACTGTCAGCCTTGGGTCAAGGGTTATCCCCACAGGCTGAACTGTACTGCCCAGAAAGAGGCTGTGACAGGCACTTCATGGTCCCATCAGGTCCAGCGCTTCACTCATAAGTTGACAGTACTTAAAATATACTAATTTACAGTTCTTATCAAGGTAGCCTGAGCCAAGCAGTTAAGTGAATTCTCAAACAGAGCCCCAGGCAATCAAAGCTAAGACCTGATGGAAGATTATGTGACATAATAAATTTCATACAAAGATGTGTGTGAGAGAGAACCTAAGCATCACAGCAAGTTTTACTGCCAAACACAGAATACTGCTTTATTTTATTAAAATACTGATTTGTGTTTAGATAATACCTTCTTGACCTTTTCTAAAATTTTCCTTTTTACAGTTGCTTCTGGTTGCCTAGCTACTGGTTATTCAGTACCTGGTTCTTTACAGTGCTACTCTTTAAATTTTTCTACTTGGAGAAATTAAGGGTGAATCCCTGTTTTATTTTGTTTTTTTTGTTTTTTTTAATTTTTAATTTTATTGTTGTTGTATTACATCCATCCCCTTTTTGCTCCCCTCTGTCCCCCTCCCCACCCACCCATTCCCTCCAAAGTCAATCCCACCTGTTGTCCATGTCCATGGTTCCTTTATACTAGGAATCCCTGTTTTATAAGGTGAGGCCCACAACAAAATCCCCTCAATCCCAAGAAGCAATTGAATGTGGACTTAGAACACATAGATGAGAGGTAATACTAACTTTAGTGACTTACACATCAGAGAGAGTGTTAGCATTATAATTTGGGGTTGTGAATACAATCTGAGGGCTCTCTCCAAATATTTTCCTTTCCCACTGATTTATAGAAAATGCCCCCATCCTCTTAAGAGCATTAATTAAAAATGAAAATTCCAAAACAGGGTATGTTTTAATACTATTTTCTATAATGCATATCTTAATGGAAATGGATGATTTGAGCAAGACTGTTGGAGTAAGAAGGGGGAGGTGGACCACATACATATGTAGATGGGGAGTGGAAGGTGGGAAAGCAACACCAAACAGGAAGGCTGGGTTTGCCAAAAACAAAGCCTTTCACTTGATTATTTTTTGCCAGCTAACAAAAACTTAAATGGCAATGTTGATCATTTTATGTATATGAGTGGAGATTTTGAACAAGATTATTATTTTTAAAAAGATTTTATTCATTATTTTTAGAGAGAAGGGCAGGGAGGGAGAAAGAGAGAGAAACATTAATGTATGGTTGCCTTGCACCTGCATCCAGCTAAGGACCTGGCTGGAGACCTGGCTTGCAACCTAGTTATGTGCTCTGCCTGGGAATCAAACCAGTGACCTTTGGGTTTGCAGGCTGGCACCTCACCACTGAGCCACCAGCCAGGGCTAAAAAGATTATTTTTGTCTTAAATATGATATTAAAAATAAATCCAAAACTTTTAGTGGAATTATTTTTAGTCTTAGTTCTTCTTAATCATAATCTCAGGTCTTTTCCCTACATTTTTACAAAAGCAAGAGCTATGAGAAATCTTGCTACTCATTGGAAATGCAATCTTCTTTGAAGGTTATAATATTTACAAAGGTCAAAAAGTTAATATGTGCCTTTACCAGGTACCTAATATAAAACTCTTAGTCCAGTTTCTCAAATTTAGATACAGCTATCAACCCTCTGAACACTGAATATGATTAATCACTCACAAAGTTCATGTTCTAAGAAACATAGCTTGAGAAATACTGATTGACATTTCCCTACGTTTTTTACCAGGTTACTTACCCAGATACCTTGGTACTTTCCTCCTGAATTTCCAAGGCTTCTCTTCTTTCTTAACTGGAACAAAAATGATCCTCACCACCATCCTATCCCATCTCAGGAAGGGACGCCCCATGGTTGTGCTAAACCAGCATGAGGACAGATTTTCTTCCTTTGTGCTCTCTGCTCAGAAACTGCACCTTTCAATAAAGACATTACACAAAGCTTAATTTAAGCATAAATGTTTTCACACTTTAACATTAAAACTTAGTTTTATTAAGGGGTATAACTTATAAACATGCCTTTAATTTTTAGCATTACACAGTCATTTTTTAGCCAAACATTTGTGAGCATACCATGGGAATGACAAATTTGAATAGCTAAAATCTCACAAAGACTCCACATCAGCACCATCTATACCCTCTACCCACCCTTAGGAAGCTCATCTCCACATCTTCATTGGATGTGGAGTCCAGCAATGCCTTCTGTACCGAAGTTGTACAAATGAAGGAGGCAGGCAATGCCGTGTCCTCCAGTAATTTGTACTACAATAGTGGACAATTAACAAGGAAATAAACCTTCTGCCCTAAATTTTCCAACCCAAAATCTATTCCCAGGGAACACTGTTTGCTTACAGGATGGTTACATGTGGTCACATGGCTTCTGTTATTTTGAGATCTTAGAATTTTCTTTGCTATCATGAGCGAGTTTTGTAAGGCCCTCTGGTACTCTCAGGCATGGCTTTTGGAAGAGAGCTGCTACTTAAGTCCCTCAGAGGTGCACTCATGCATTTGTTAAGAATTTGGCAGGCAGGGTACTCTTTCTTTGAAATTGGTCATCAGGAGAGATTTCAGCCTTGCTCATCTGAGCTTTTTGAGTTTTCTACTACCACCTTCTGCAGCAATTATATTTCACAGGGGGCATTACTTTCTCCAAGATTTCAAGAACCAAAACTATCAACACGTTAGGTCCTTGTCACGTAATTAAACATTAAGTATTAGAAAGTGCAACCATATCCACAAACTTTTCTTTATCCAATCTTCCATAATGGTCCTCTTGATCCAGTATTTTCATGAGCCAATCTTACATATATCTTCTGACTCCTGCCAGCATAGCTTGGCTAGATCCTTCAGCTCTCTATTGGTACATCAATTTTCCTTGCTTTGCAAACTCAGTATTTTACCTCTTAGTTCAGCTCATACTGTGCCTTCCTTCTAGTTTCTGGGACATGTATCATTTTGTAAGGCAAAGAGCTTTCATCTTGACCTTTTGTAACTGTGAAATCATTGGCTTGGAGAATGGGGTGGGGCAGTTTTAACACCCCAGGAATCTCCTTTTGTCTTTCTCAACCTTGGTGTAAACACAGTCATGACTGAGAGAAAGGCCCATGACTCAGGGAAACCAATCTTTTCCTTTTCTTTAATTCATTTCAATTTTACTTCAGAGAAGCCAATCTTAATGCTTAAGCTGCTGGTTACACTGATTGCTCCTAGGCTACAGTTTTACCAATCAAAATCTTGCTGGAGGTTCCTAAACAGAGCTGGCTGCAAGGACTTCTTTTTTCTTTGGTGACTGAACTATCAGTTTCTGGATTCATGGCCCCATTCATGTGGAAGTCTATCTTTATAACAGAGAATGAGCAACCCACAAAAAGAAGCAGAGAAGAAATAGGAAAAGGAGACTTGACTGCATTCCAATCTTTGAATCCAGCTGTCACTAATGCCAACAGCGACCACACCTTTCATAACTGGGCCAATACATTTTGCTTTTTCATATTATTTTATTTTTTTAACATTCTTTTAAAATATTTTATTTATTATTTTTAGAGAGAGGGGAAAGTAGAGAGGCAGAGATGGAGAGAGACATCAATGTATGGTTGTCTTTCACCTGCCCTCAGCTACGGACCTGGCTGGTGACCTGGCTTTCAACCTGGTTATGTGCCCTGGCTGGGGATCGAACCAGCAACCTTTGGGTTCACAGGCGGGCGTCTTATCCACCGTGCCACCAGCCAGGGCCTGCTTTTTCATATTATTTTCATTCAAGTTAGATATATGTCATTCACAACCAAATCTACTTAAGCTATAGATAGATTTAAAATAAATACATTTCAAATAGTGGGACAGTGCCAGGTCTTATTTGTGAAAGTTTTAAGTAAAATGACCTTGAAAGGTCATCTAATCCATTTTTTGTCTTGAAAAAGAATGACTTAAGCCATTCAAGAATGCCTGTAGATTTTTAATAAATACCATCTGTCGGTGACATATGCCTGTGGGAATTGTATGTGTAAATTACAATTATGAAATACTCAAAAAACTAAAAATCAATTATACATTTATATCACCTTCTCAGGAAAATGATGAATCATATCAAAGAATACATACTTTGTTTCTCTTTTTGAAAGGGCATTGCTAATTACTTTTAAAATGATTAGGAGAAAAAGCTAAAACTGCCTTAATGAGACTTCTAAAATTTTCTACTTTTTAAAAATATATTCAATTTCATAAAATTTTTAGTTTTTAAAAAAGTCTTGCCTTTGACTAATACTTTTTCTGCCATTATCAATGCTGTATGAAGAAAACAGCATAAGTTCATGATAAACACACTCTTGCCCAACCAGTAACGACATCATCTCTGACTTTACCAAAGGTGCTTCCAGCCAACACACTCCACCAACCAGGACAACGTTGACATTTCTTCCATGAGAGCCAGAAACAGTGATCGATGCTCAACAAATAACACAGGATTCTCTCAAAGGTAAAGAGAGATTTGTTTAGGATCCTAAAAGAATACCACCAATAGAAGATAGAAGAAAAAGAATGAAATCTAGATCAAATCATAGCACATTAAGCAGCTTAACATTTCATCATCAACCCATATGAAATTGCAAGTAATATTTGAAACTAGACAAAGTCTACTAAGGATTACATATCCAGACCTAGAAAAGAGTTTATGTCAGGCACAAGTCTGAACAGGGTACATATGGTGACTATTCATTGCAAGACAAAACAGTGACCGAGAAAATCAGTGGAGTTTGCCCTATTCCATCCAGGTCCTTTCCATAATGTACAGAGCTTATTAACTAGGATTTTATAAAGTAAAAAAAAAAAAAAAAAGGAGAAATTTGGGGGACAGATGGGAGCAAAAAAGGGATGGATGTAATACAGCAACAATAAAAAAAAAAAAAAAAGGAGAAATTCAGTAAAATTTAATGATGTGTTTCTGTTTGTGCATTGTGCCTATGTATGTCTCCCTGAGAAGTAGAGCTATTTTTGTGAAATAGCACACTGGGAACAGTGTAACAGACTATTTTTCTCAGGATTCTCTGGACCAGAAAGCACTGTGGCACTTACTCTATAATAGCCACCAGTCACTGGAATGACATAGCAGGAATAAATTGTGATATTTAACTCAAATGAGAAAACCTGTTTTAGTATAATTTATTGTGCACTTTATATCTCTATCTGTAATAAAAGGAATCATATTTTCTTTAAACACTTTTCTTAACTCAATAAACAACTCCTACTTTTGGTTAAAAGGGAAGCCAAATTATTTCACAGTCAATAGTTCCAAGAAATAACACTTTACATTTTCGTTTTCATTTTCATTTTTATAAATATAGCATTTGTTAAAGACTTAAATATTGTATCTGTTTTGAATTCTCCTTTGTTACATGTATGGTACTAAGATATTAGCAATTGTTAAAATTTTTGATTTAAATATTTACCTTTATCACTATTTCCCAAAGTGAATTCCATTAATCTCTACTCAAAGGGGTTATGTGGTACAGCTTTTATTTAAAAGTAAATTTTAAAGGCTCCCATGAATGTATTTAAATCCCTAAAACAAGCACCCACATGCAAATTTATGTAATTTTATATAGTAATTCAACACACCTAAAACTTGCATTTCTATAGAACACACTAAGAAAACAACATAGATAATAGAACATCCTGATGGAAACACCATAAGAAAACCCCAAATAAAACACCATTTCTATTGAATTAACATTAACTAAACAGGTCTATTAATACTCACATACATGAACTGCATGTAAAATATTTAAAAATTGCCCTCACATATTCACATATGATTGTATAGACATTCTTTCTCATGGAAAATTGGGAAAACCCTTGGCCAAGAATGGCTGAGGAAGGGGACTCTCCTCATCATTTTTTTTTTTTCTTTTTTAAAAACTTTTATTGGCCCTGGCTGGTGGCTCAGTGGATAGGTGCTGGCCTGTGAACCCAAAGGTCGCTGGTTTGACTTCCAGCCAGGGCAACATAACCAGTTGCAAGCCAGGTCTCCAGCCAGGTCCATAGCTGAAGGCAGGTGAAAGGCAACCACACATTGATGTTTCTCTCCCTTCCTTCTCTGCCTCTCTCCCTTCCTCTCTCTGGAAACAATACGTTTTAAAAATCTTTAAAAACGAAATAATTTCAAAAAACAAAATTTCTATTGATTTTATTGAGGTGACACAGTTGTTAATAAAATTATATAGGTTTCAAGCATACAATTCTATAATACATCATGTGTATAGTGTACATTGTTTGCCACCCAAATTCAAGTCTCTTTCCATCACCATGTAGCCCCTCTTTACTCCCTTCCCCTCTGATAATCACCATATTATCTGTGTCGATGAGGCTGTTTGTTTTTTTTAATCTCATTTGCTTTTACCCAACCTTCTAATCCCTGTCCCCTTAGATAGCTATTGGTCTTTCTCTGTATCCATGGGTCTGTTTTTATTTTGTTGGAGTTTTTGGTTCATTAGGTTCCATATATAAATGGTGAAATCATATAGTGTTTCTCTTTCTCTAACGATTATGACTCACCTCATCTTTATTCCCCTCCTCGTGTCTCTAGCTCCATGTGCTCTGTGCATCATTCCTGATATACTAATTAGAAAGAATTCTCAGATTAAATATATTTAGTTGTCCTGAATTCACTGTCTTTGGGGAAAATTTTCATTAATTTAACTGAATACCAGTAGGGACAGAGCAATATGGAATCCCAGAGAATACCAAGCTGGGTTTTAGGTGAGATGCTTAGTGTAAAAGCTACTGAGGCACCAACAAGCAGCTTTTAATCACACAAAGATTTAAGCCATGGCCTTTAAACCAAGATGACAAAATATAAGTAGAGCTCTTTTTCTTGCTCTCAAAAGACTTTAAATGCATCTCTTTTCCTTACCATTTTTCTAAAGTATTTCCCTACTTTGGACTTTCTGATAACTTGAATGAACTACGCATATATACCATACTTTACCTTCATCTTATGTTCTTCTTACCAGTTTTTAAATATAAAGTTTCAAAATAGCTGATTATCTGAGAGCAAACTATACAACCAAGGACCTCATCAAATATTGTACCTTTGACTTCTCATAATTTCCTTTCTGATTGCATTCCTTCTCTGTTTCTAAGTAAATCATTTCATCCTCACTAGCTTTTGTGATTTTAATGTTCACCCATCAAACTTTTACTTAAAATGGGATTATCAGCAATATAAAATTTGACTAAATGGAAAAATAAGTAATAATCACCTCCAAAGAAAATGAAATGTCTCACCACAGAACCAAAAGCTTCAAAGTTAATTTTCAGGTTCTGTATTACTTCACTGTTTCATGTTTTTCAGTCTAGGTAAGCTCTTCCAAAAGATAGAAGCCTAAAGCGAAATAAAGCAATGTATCAATAAATAATAGTCATAAAATTATTTCACTACATTTTATCAGGTAAGTAAACTATATCCTGAATGTAGTTCTGTTTGATTGGCTCAGATATTTAGTTCTTTGTTAAGAAAAGGATATTTTTGGTTCAAGTCTCATAAAGGGCTAGGTAACTATGGACAGTTTTCTAATCAGAAGCAGATCCATAATATAAGTCAGCCTTCTCATAATTGTCCACTTTGGTCAGCTGGTTGCCTGGATGAGAGAATATGAATGGAGCCCCACAAATTTTTTTTGAAATCCACTATAATAACTCACTGAGTTAATGATGTCATTTCCATACATATTTGCAGAGATTTGATTCATTCAAATCGGACACTTCCAAATTGTTTCCACTGTCTCAAACACAATGGAATTTGTACATGTAAATTTCCCTAGAAAGTAAGCTCTCCTTTCTTCAAGAAGAGTTCAGCATAGCCTCTCCTTCAGGAACATATTCATGACCTGCTCCCTGCCTTCAATGAGGGTTAGAACTTCCCAGGAAATCTTTGCTGATACGTCCCTCACCCTTCTTACCCAGCTCTGGAAAAGGAACCTCTTTGTACCCTGCATGTAATTTCTGCAATGACACAGAACAATAGTATCATCATGACTCAATAACATTCTCTACTTGTTAAGTCTTGCCCAGAATGCAGTGCTTTCTGGATGCAAAACTGGGTATTTTCTTTCTGTGTTTTAGGTATGTGTAGTCTATAGGAAGGTTTCTCCAAGTAATTGGAAAATAAGATAAATGTTACACCCCTACATAAGGGTTTAAATGATCATCAATAGAAATTAATGTATCCCTTTAGTTTGCAATATCAAATCAATGAACTCTGAGACACACACACATACACACATATGAGATCTGTCCCAAAAGGTCGAGCCAATGTCAACATCCTTAAAACAGTTTGCACGGCCAATACTTTTGGGACAGACTTTATATGATTGCCTGAAAATTAGTAATTAGTAATTTTTATGGGGGGACAGAACCTCTCCATCTCTCTAATATAATATAAGTCTGAGGGGTTTTAGATGAATCAAAGCATTCTGGTACATTATGATTTCCTGTATACTTTGGATCCTATTAGCACTTCCTGAGCCTACAGCACAGTTTTCTGTTCCCATATTAGGCCCGGGCACAGAATTACCTCACCAACAATTACAAGGCCTCAGCTACTATCAGGCCTCCTGCATCCCTGTGTGATTTTAGGCCCCTTAAGAGGCTGCCTGAGAGCACATCCCAGGGACCCAGCACACCCTAACATCACCACCAGGGTCCAGAGCAGGGGATGCTTAGAACTCCTCCACTTGAAACACTAACCTCACTCACCCATTTCCCTCTAACTTCCCTCAAAATGAGTTTTCCCCTGGGGAGAGAAAGTAGAACAAGGACAATTTACCTTTAATTCTATGATACTTGCCCTTCTTTGCTGAAGTCCAACTGGGAAAGGAGATGCTAACACTGTTTCTTTTTTGTTTCCAATTAGCTCCGTGGTTAAGCATCCTCCAGAGGAAAAGATTAGTCAGCCATGTCAGCAAAAACAAGGAGTCACTGAAGCGAAGGCTGTGAGCACCAATTCAAGAACACAGCCAGGAAAAAACAGCCTCCGCTCATGGTCTTCTGTGCAGTGCTGCCACTAGTTGAAGGAGGGTGCATCTGGGTATCCTTGCTGCATTAGCACAAATCACCTGCTTCCTGTGATTCAAGTTCCAATTTCACCTGAAAATCTTTGTAACTGTAGCTTGGCTTTGCATGTAGTCCTGCCAATGACGGTAAAATTAACATGCTTGTCTGTTTATTTCAGCCTGCATGGTACTTGTTCCTTTTTCATTATAAAAGAAACTGGTGTTCTGGTTTTTGGTTTTTGTTTTTTTTTTAAATTAGTCTCAGGAGTTCTGGCAATGTGTATTTTTGGCTAGAGAGATTGATCTGTGCGTTATAAGGAAGGTGAAAGGCCAAACTGGAGTCACACTACTAGAGACAGGCTTGGAATCCACCAGGAAACGGTCCCACAACCTCTTCTAGGGTCAGCAGATGCATTCCTCTTCTATATTCAGCACTGAATCCACATAAGGATTCAACAGCTCTCTGCTGAGTGACTGTAGGATTACTCTGGAAGGATGCTAATTTTAAAGGTGGGAAAAGAACTCTAGAGTTTTGGTGAGTTGTTTGAGGTAACAATGAGACTAACCAACCAAGCCACAATACACTCAAAAAAGTGAATTTTACTATTTATCACCAAAAATATGTCATCCAAAGCACATATAAACTATAATAGCTTACAGTTACATAACTCACGTTCAAGGTATTGTTCTAGGCAATTTACTTAATTAGCTTGTTTAGGCCTATGAGAACCCTCTGATGTTAGGTGAAATTATTTTTCTCATTTTACAGCTGAGGCAAATAAATAAACATCATAGAAATTATATGGGTGTCCAAGGTCACTCAGGTAGGAAGTGGCAGGACTGGGAATCAAACCCAGCACCACTGCACCCCAAACCTTTGCTCTTACCCTGTGCCTGGTTGGATACCATACATTTTTGGATGAAATGAGCAAATACATAGTAAAAGACTTTTTAAAGACTTCACATGCCTTGAAATGATGTCTAACCTGTCTATGCCCTTTTGTATCCAAAAAAAAAAAAAAAAAGGATTTGACACATTCCATGTGTAGCGGGAAGCTCACTTGGCTTCAGCTCTTTACCCACTCCTGTGATCACAATGGCCTTTCCAGCAGACACATCACACTCATAGCTTATATTAATCTTCTATTTCAATAATACCTGCATGGCTATTTCACATATACTACAACTGCCAAGCCAGGCCTCCTGAATCCTGTCTTCATGCAATTGTTATTTTTGTTTTTTAAGATTTTATTTCATTATTTTTAGAAAGAGGGGAAGGGAGAGAGGCAGAGAGGGAGAGAGACATCAATGTATGGTTGCATTTCACCTGCCTCCAGCCATAGACCTGACCGGAGAACTGGTTTGCAACCTGGTTATGTGCCCTGACTGGGGAATCGAACCTGCGACCTTTGGGTTTGCAGGCAGGCGCCTTATCCACTGTGCTACCAGCCAGGGCTTCATGCAATTATTTTATTCCCTAAATGTAAAACTTTACATCATCTCTGCCAAAGTAATCTTATTAATTTCAATCAATTTTTTCCTTGTAGAGATCCTTATAAAAATACTAATTCTAACATTACCTATTCACTATAAATTGCCTGAGAATTTGATAAGCATTAAACTTATGAGTAAAAATATCTAACTGGGTTAGAACAAAAAAGAGTTTTAATTTATATGAGTATACCTTTATATGCCACCTCTAATTTATTGATCCATTAATCAGCACTATGAGGCTATGATAATTCGACTCGCTAGATTTTTCTTAATATTCATATGGATTTCCTGCTCAAAAGGCTATCTTGAAACATTGGATAAAATACTCTGCCAAAATGGGATATAATTTATCTGCCCTGTTATTTATAATAAGGTAAACATTCTAGTTCCCATGTCTTTTTTTTGGGGGGGGGCATGTTGATTTTGCATGATCACTGTTTTCTTATCCAAACACTTCCCAAATATTTGCTTTATATCCATGCTTTTCTGTAAGTTCTCAATGTGCATGCAGAAGGTTTTCTCACCAGGAAAGATCTGGCCAAATATCAGTACAGGAGGATTTCCTGGGAAGCCACTGTAGATTTTTGAACTTACGTGTTAGCTGTGTGGTATTATAAAGATGGAGCAGAAAAGAGCAACGCTTTGAACTACATCTATTTAATATATCATGAAATGTGTTTAATTATAAAGGCCTTGACAGGACATATTAAGGAGTTCAAGTCTTTTATGCTAAACTATATTAAGGCAGATTTTAATATATTTTGCAAGTGAGAGAATATTTGCTAAAGCCTTACATTTACTTTTTTATGTGACTCTATCATGTACACAAAGGAAGAATACACCAGCTAATTTTGTTTCCTGAAGTCATTTCACTTAAAACAACAATTAGAAATTTCATTATTTCAAATAAGCATTAGCAATTAACGGTATATTAAAAAAAGAAACAGCAAGAATGAGAAGATTCTATTCTGCCCAGCAATCACAAGGAGTCGTTCAAGCAAAAGGAACTGAGAGGGACTTCTTTTGACCTGACCACCAGTTTCATTTGCAGTTCATTGTCCCAAATCTCTTGTTCTAAAAAGCTTTCACAGAGCAAACACCTTAGCAGCTTGTTCTGTCACCTCTCCTGCACTTTGTCCAATAAATTGGGTCAATATATTTCCTATTCTCAGCCTTTCCTTTGGCTCAACGGGATGCTGGCATCATTCCAAACCTGCTGGGTTCCAATCCTGATTTCATCTAAAAAAAATTTTTTTTTAAATCAATGAGAGAAAAAAATGTTTCTGAATAGCTCAGCTGACATAGCCATAGGCAGGAGCTGGCTGGTGTTTTTCAATATTATCCACATGACCAGCCACACACAGCCTTGCTTATTTCACAGTTCACCCTGCCAAGCAAGTCACTCAACTGTTGCAATCAGTGCTAGTGCTTCGGGGTAAAAATAAATAAATAACATGCAGACTAGAACATCCTAGCTGGTGCTGGGAATACCCAGAGAACAACAGTATAGGTAGATTCAGCCTGCCAGGGTCTAAATTGCCTAATCAATTCCTGATTTGTGGGTATTTGTTTGTTTGTTTATGCTTTGTCAGTTAATAGATAGTGACTCATGAGATTACTTCTTTGAAATGAAGCTTGCTTTAGGTGATATTCTTATTCCTAAAAGAAAATCTACTGACTGTTGGATGAGAGTACCTACTGCAAGTCAAGAGACAAAAAAGGAAAAGTGATACTTATGTAATAAAGAGCGACTCCTTTCAATATGAACTCCTTCAAAGGCTTTAGAAGTGACCTTCCCATGCAGTAGCCTAGAGATGGTATCATTCATCTGAAGAGCCTCATTCAGAATGGGAAAAAATAGAAATATAAACTTATCCAACTTGGCATGAAAAAACATAAATGGCTTTGAATAATTGAAAGCAAGCAGACTTTACCATATTGCAGCCAAAATGCAAATAGCATGCTGGCTCCTGCTATACCAAAAAGCAATCTAAGGCATTATCTCATGTGTCATTCTTTCTCCTTTTCTTTAAGAAACTATAGCAAAAAGATTTGTGTTTTAAAGTTGAATGCCAGATAGGAGCACCGTGAAGAATGAGTGGGCATATATTTAAAACATTGGAGAGGCAGATATTTAGAAGAAAATAAATGTAGTTGTAATTTGAAATTCTGTCCTCCCTCTGTTTGTGCCAAGTCCATTACAGTAGCAGCAGATAGTTCCATGCTGAAAAGATAAGAGGAAAAGGTGTTGCAATAGGCATTTCCATTTCTATCTATATAAAAAAGAATAGCATCATATTCTAAAATCCTCAATGAACAATATGTTTTTCATTGATTTTAGAGAGAGAGGAGGAAAGAGGAGGGAGGGAGGGAGGAAAAGAAGAAGAGGAAGAGAGACAGAGAGAGAGAAAGAGAGAGAGAGAGAGAGAGAGAGAGAGAGAGAGAGAGAGAGAGAGAGAGAAACATCCATGTGACAGGGAAACATTTGCTTGTTTTCCTCCCATACATGTCCCCAACCAGCGTCAAACCCACAGCCTAGCTATGGGCCCTGACTGGAATCAAGTCAATAACACAGAAGCTGTATTTTGAGTATCTCACATAACAACAGAATGGAAATTCTCAATGCAAGGAGCTGTCTGCAAAAACATCTTTCTAGTAGCCTAAGAAAGTCCACAACATGGAAATATTCGGGTGTGGGGGGCATAATGATGTAAACCATAAACAGTCACTAGTAAAATAATTAAAATGAACAGAATGACATGTCAATAGACAAAGGGAATACACCAAAAAAATCTGTCAACAAAGTAAACAAAATAAACTTAGAGAGTTAAGGAAATTAAGAAAGTAATCACAGCTTTAGAGAAAAGCATAATCTTAATAGAAAAAGATGAAAAAATCATATGGTATCAAGAAATTATAAAATCAACAGACTGAGGAAAAAAACCAAAATATAAAAAATAAAGAGTAAATATATAGAAATGAATGTACAAAAGCCAACTCAAAATGAAAAGAAAATTGCCCTGGCTGGTAGCACAGTGGATAAGGCATCAGCCTGCAAACCCAAAGGTTGCAGGTTCGAATCCCCAGCCAGGGCACATAACCAGGTTGCAAACCAGGTCTCCAGTCAAGTCTGTGGCTGGAGGCAGGTGAAACACAACCATACATTAATGCTCTCTCTCTCTCTGCCTCTCTCCCTTCCCCTCTTTCTGAAAATAATGAAATAAAATCTTTTAAAAAAATGAAAAGAAAATTTATAAATATGTAAAACAGAAATAGAAAAGAGATTAAAAGAAATTTCAAGTAAACTGCTGAGCACAGCCATCAGCCTGCCAGACCAGGGAACTTGCCCAGAGAACCTGAGCAGCCATGAAGGTCATCTCAGGGCCCAGTTCAAAAAGGGAGAAAATTCAGCAGCCTTATCAACTGCTGAGCACACCTTATCATTTCATCTCATCACGGAGTCCAAAAAGTAAACTCCCTCTGGAAGCCTCAGACCCCAGCCCACAGCACCTGCCTTGGTCTATAGCCCTATTCTTCACCTAGGCAGGAAGCCAACCAGTGACCCCACGTAACATGCAGCATAGCAAGAGGTCAGGTTCAGGGAACCAGGAGAAAAGCATCACCTAAAAGTGGAGGACAGCCAGCAGGCACTGAATTGCAGAACCCAGCCTGAGGTCTGGTCATACAGTACAGCCTGAGGCTGTGCCCAACCAGAAAGCTCTGGCCCTGTCTGAGTTATATGAGCATGTAGCCCAGCCAGCAGACATCTGATGTGACATCCATCACTTTTGCTATATTTTATTCACTGGAAGTCAAAGCATTAATTCTAGCCCACTTGCAAAAAGAAGAATTAGAGCCCTGGCTGGTGGCACAGTAGATAAGGTGCTGGCCTGTGAACCCAAAGGGTGCTGGTTCAATTCCCAGCCAGGGCACATAATAAGGTCTCAAGCCAGGTCTGTAGCCAGAGGCAGGTGAAAGGCAACCATACCTTGATGTCTCTCTCCCTCTCTGCTTTTCTCCCTTCCCCTCTCTTTAAAAGTGGTGAGATCTTTAAAATAAAAAAAATAAAAAAAAAAGAAGAAGAAGAAGAATTAAGTTCCACCTTGTAAAAGAAGGACTATCAAAAAATTTGTGGGCATATTTATAGAACACTATAATCACCAACAGGTGTTATTTTGAAAATAGACTATTTGATTTTAAAATTAATATGTAAAAAATAAATAAGCAGGAACACCTAGAAAAGTTTTTAAAATATAAAGGATATTTCCTACCATATGTTGTCACATTATTGTTTCTATAATTTAAAAATGTAATAACATATAAACCAGTGGGGAAACAAATTAAGTCCAAAATCTTCTCAAGTACATTTGGAGATATACTAAATGGCATCCATATCATATCTAAAAGGAAAAAGTGGACTTTTAATAAATGGTGATCAGAAAATTGGGGGTGGGGGAAATCACTGGAAGGAGAAACAAGCAACTACTTTTTAAAAATCTATACAGAAAGACTAGGGGCCTAGTAGAGAAGACACAGAGAGAGGTACACTTTCACTGAAAATGTGTTGATATGCAGCATTAATTTTTGGAGCACACATTTCACATATTTAATAATAAAACAAATTAAATAAAGAAAAATCTATCTTAAAAGCTACAAATACATTTAAACAAGTACATTCAAGTTTGTGACTTTCACATGGAGAAAATCTAAAACATGGGACATTGCTCAAGGCAACTAACCTTGTTTTTACACAATGACGGAAAATGAAAAAAATAGGTAGAGCCTATTAATTCTACTAAAAAGTATTTGTGACCCAAATGATGACTAGATATAGAATAGATAGACGTTGTTTGAATTTTGAATTGAACAAAACAACCTGTAAAGTCAAAACAAAACGAAACAAAAAATTTGAAACAGTGAGACACATGCACCTCTAGACTGAAACCAATTGTATCACTCAAGATCCTTGTAGGGAAAGAAGATGAGGGGAAGAAAGTGAGATATAATATGAAACAGAGATTTTAAAAGTGTGGGCTGGGTTGAGAGATAAAAACAAGAAATGTGATGCACCCCAGTGCTGCAACTATGAGCAACAGTGGTCACCATTAGGTAAAAAGGACACAGGGAAGGGAGTGGACACCAGAATCCAAGATCCATAACCGTAAGCCAAATCTGCCACCATCATCTTCACAGTCAGGCAGCCCGGCAGGAGGGACCAGGGAAATAAACACCTGGGGCTCATTATTCTGCCCTCCAAACAGGCAGTCCTTACAAATGGGAGCCAGAAAACAAGGCAGGGAGCTTAATGATGCCATTCTGTGGGGTGAATTTCCCACCAGGCAGAGCAGGGTAGTGAAAGACTTGAGAACAAATGTGAAGGGGCAGAGAAGATCCGTTACCCAAAAGAAGCAGTGTTAAATTATTAGGCGAGCTAACGGCATTAAGGTTATACAAGAAAAGGATCCTAATTTCAGGAAGATTCAAATCAATTTAAACAAATATTAAAAATAAAATAAAAATCTATGCCAGATACCCCCAATTAAAGCTATTCTGGTTGCTACTTTTGTTTGCCTCATAATTAAGGATGGATTAAGTATTCTGTTATGGAAAATTGTCGCAGTCTTGCTGGAAAGTATTTGGGAATATGTATCAAACATATTTGTACAGGTACAAAAACTGTTTACATGTTATACTTCTCCCATCTAAAAATAAGTAGCTATGAAAACAAATGTACTCACAAAAACAATCCTTCATGGTTGGAGTATTTTAAAAGATAAATTGTAAAATACTTAAAATTAAATGACAGGAAAATATTACATAATCTTAGGTAGTAATTCCAAATTAAACGCACAAAGACGTAATGACTTGGGAAAATGCTCCGCAGCCCTTGGGCTATTTCAAGTCATGGTGTGACAGCTCTAAAATTTCTGTTGCTGTGCCCCCCAATTTAGTTTAATCAATACAGAACCACAGCTACCTGTTTCATAACCAAATACCCATCAGGTAACCCTGAGATGATCTCTCTGTGCCTCTAGAATAAAAGTCACCTCCACTCATTCTTCTGAAAAAGCTTATATTTTAAAATTTACTTTATTGATGATATTTTCTGTAATAAATGTTTAAAAATTTTTATGAGGTAAAATTTGCTAGTCTTTTTTAAAGGCTTTTAGGATTTGGAGGGGGCAGTTTATTGAAGAAAGATTATCCCTGTTATTTTTTTTAAATGATGGCATTATTGTCTCCTGGTACTTTTATTGTTGATTTTCACATTATATTTTATAACTGCTTATATACAGTTCCTAGAAAAATGTCCACTTTTTAGTTTCCTATTTGTTGTACACAATTTGTCCATTATTTTAAAGAGTTTTAATCAGTCTCCAATTCCTCATGTTCAGTAGATGTATTTTATAGTTAGATCAGACTTGCCAAAGTTGAATCTAGTTGTTTTTTGTTTTGTTTTGTTTTTGAGAGAAGGGAAGGGAGAGAGGCATGGAAGGAGAGAGAAACACCTGCCTCCAACTACAGATCTGGCTGGAGACCTGTCTTGTAACCTGGTCATGTGCCCTGGCTGTGAACCCAGTGACCTTTGGGTTCGCAGGCTAGCACCTATCCACTGAGCCACCAGCTAGGGCTTTATTTCCATTTTTAATAAGTTTTATAACATTTATATTTATTGTACCCCACAACCTTTATATTACTTCATATATCTTGGCCCACACATTTTTTATCTTTATTATTTCATCTCTTTTCTAGATTGTCATATATATAACATTCCATAAAGTTTGATTGGGTTCAAAAGTTTATACTAACACTACAATAAAATAGGTATTTTTATTATGTCAGTATTATTTATCCTTTCTTTTTGTTACCAGATCTCCTCATTAGCTCCACATTGTTTTGAGTTTCCTTCATATTTGCCAGAAGGTGATAATTCTATACAGGCATCTATTTTTCAACAAAAGAGAGAACTATATGATTTCAGAAACTTTGTATTCTCTAATTGAAAAGATTTCCTCTCATTTGACCTGAAGTTGGAAAATTGGTTCATTGCTTATTTTTTCAGTTATCTAGATGCCTAAGGAATATGGACAATGAACTGTAGTCAGTGGGCAAGCTGTCTTTCTGTGTTTCTATAAATGGAACATATAAAAAACATCTTATCTACACAATAGATACAGTATACTGGTACTATAACCAACTACCTCAAGAAAGAATTTCTGTGTTTCTCTAAAAAAAATTTTTCTGTCACTTACCTTTTACCTCTACCCTCCACCCACGCTCAGGCTTTGTGGCATATCTGCCTTCAAATTCGACCTGGTCTGCTTCAAGTGGGAAACTTCAGGACTCTTCACATCAGTGAAGAGTCCTGAAGCTTCATGCAAATGCTCAGCTCCTTCCCAAAGTAAAAGCGCCAGAGCACACATTGAGGTTTATGTGTAACCCAGTTCCATGTTTTGTTTTTCTTCACTGCAGGTAACCAATTCTCAGACTCATATGAAGACATTAAGCATAAATATGAAATCTGTCCCCTATCTCCATCGTGTATTCCTACACATAATTGTTGTTCAGTATTTACTGGTTTCCTTGCCTTCATGACAGACAGACTTATTAGAGGACCCCTATTACTACAAGGAGTCTAGTATTTGAGACCCCATTTCAAATGATCATCCTTATGGCTGATCGTAGAGATATTAAAATTTGGAATATACATCATTAGATTACAATACATCAGTAAAAGAAAGAACATGATATCCATGTCTCAATACAAATCCCAACTTTGTTCTATTACATCAAGGAAGATTTTTGTATTTCACTCTACCTCATTCAAGGTGATATGAAGATAAGTAGTGAGTGAGGAACCTGTTATCAGTTATAACATGATTTTAAAAACAGAAGCGTGGATGGGTAGCAGGTCAGAACTGAGGTCTATTCAAGACCTTTCTTTATGAGCAATTAGGCCCATAAAATCGAATCCAGTGCTGGCCAGCAGAACTTTCTGCAATGGTGGACATGTTCTACCATCTGCACATTTGATACATTAGCCATTAGCCACAGATGGCTATCGAGCACTTGAAATATGACAGAATGTCTAAGAAACCATATTTTTGCATCTTAATTTTAGTTCATTTGAACTTAGTCACACATATTATACAGCATACACCTAGTAAAAACATTAACTTCTCTTTTAAACTCCCTCCACTAATCCAATTCCCTGATTTTCCCAAGAGCCAATGGGAGTTTATTTCAAGGAGATATTGAAACAAATATTATCTTTCTTCCATTTTTCCTTAATATATCTCTAGATTTTAAAGGACCTTATGTATTAGGTCTAGAAGGTTAAAAGAAGCATCAAACCCTTCCCTCCAGGAACTACGAGCCTTGTCCCAAAGCTTACTGTCGAATAAACTGGGGAACTTAGGAATCCTCATACCTTGACAAGGATTTAGGAAGGAACTGGGCTGTTTTACCTTCACAGTGTCTTTTCTTTTCCTTCTAGACTTGCTTCATGGAATAGTTCTAAAGAGTCTACCATCAATAATCTTGGCAGTCCTCACCTCCCTCCCCAAGAACTAACAAGATCTGTCCTCATAAAAACAAACTCCTAAACCTCATGCAAGTTTTTCAAGTATGAAGTATATTAGTTTAACGGATATTCAACTTCCATTCTCACTGGGTCTGTAAAATAGTGCATTTTTACTGCATCTTATCATATTTTTCTTATGAGCTTAAAAAAATAACTTTTGCCTAATGACCTATTTTATGCACAGCATGTGGTTAAAATTAAAGTAATACTGTTCATTCTACATACAAACTATTTTTCATCTTGGGAAAAACACTGATTACTCCCAGAGAAGCCTGCTGCACAATCATTATTTCACCATTTCACAGCTGAAGAGTGGGTGGGGGAGCTGAATAAAGACTGAAGGAAGAATATTTGTGAGGTGCCCTAGCCAGAATCAAAGTTAAACTTTTAAGGTCTGTGATTTTTCATTTCAACCTCAGACTGTTGTCTCTCTATTTAAGTTATAACCATAAATCACCATCGATTAACTGTGAGCATTTCTTACATAGTAAATCTAAATTCATACCAGCAAACAGTTTTCCATAGGAAGTAAGAAACAAAGGAAGAAAACTTAAGACTTTGTTATTAGCCATATAATTGTTTGTTATTATGCTGTTAATTTAATCAAATATTTTGTTGACAGTTCCAAGGGAGGAAACTGAGACGTAGATATTTGTGAAATAAAGGCATTGTTACCCACCCTCACTGCCGTTTAATAACCTGGAAAAAAATGATGCGGTACAACACATGGTTTAGAAACCATCCCCACACAAATACGGCTGCCTCTACAGAGCCTGCCCTATCACACTATACTTGATGGTGTGTAATTGGATGGGGACGTTTCTCTTGGGAAACAACTTCGAAAATTTTACTCCAGAGTAAAATCTCAATTATAAATATTTCTCCATGTGGTTTTGCCTATCCTCAATTCTTTTCTTCCTAAATATATTTATATCAGAAATCCTTTCTCTCTGTCACAAGGCCTAAAATTCTGCCAAAAAGAGTTGCATTTTAATTAAGAATAATTTCCTTTTAAAGTCCAAATATCATTGAAAATATTATAGATGTGTTCCTTCAACAATACCTCATCAAGGAGTTAGAGAAAGTAGATATTTAATTTGGGAGCAAGTGCATAAAAACAATTATGTGCAGCAAAGCAAACGTATATAACATGCCAAAGGTAGGCTAGTGGTCCATACATCTTAGTTTATGTGACGTCAACTTCTAGAATTTGGAAGAAATGCAAAGTTTTTGGTCTCACCCAGGAGATTTGAAATCAGTAATCTGAGATAGGTATAGAAATTTGCATTCAAACAAGTTCTCCCAGGCAATTTTGATGCATGTGACTCAATTACCAGAAATGTTGTCCCCATAGAGGTGTGCAGAGAACAATTTGCACCTCCTACCCTGGCCTGTGCATCACCCATTTTGATAAGGGTTTAGGTCATTTGAATACATGGAACATTAGGGATCATGGGGAAAGGGCCAAACTGGAAAGATTGATGAATATTTGAAAATGACTGAATGCCAAAGGCAAATTTTTTCTGTTCAAAATTTCATCAAAGTTTGGCTCTGCACCCAGGAGAGCAGCAACCTAACACTTTCTTCTTTTTTCTCCTCCTCCTGCTCACCTTCTTCAAAAGTCCCTACTCACA
Source organism: Noctilio leporinus (assembly GCA_004026585.1). Taxonomy (NCBI): domain Eukaryota; kingdom Metazoa; phylum Chordata; class Mammalia; order Chiroptera; family Noctilionidae; genus Noctilio; species Noctilio leporinus. The sequence goes on from PVIW01002940.1 coordinate 142,341, forward strand.
GGGGCTGGAATCTATTTTACATAGTTCAATATCACATGGACAAAATCATTTTTATATGCTGCAGGGAGCCCACCTATCCTTAACATTACTTCAAGAAGAAAATGTATAAAGTACAAACAATTCAGCACACTCCTTCCCTAAGACAGAAATTAAATGTATACTGACAAGGAAACCAGATAAACAAGGTTCCAAGACAAAAATAAAGCAACTCTTTATTGCCAAGAGCAAACTTATTGATTATATTGCCTCTCAAAAACAAAATTGCAATGATCAGGAGGATCATATAGGGAATGATGGCCATTTTCAAGGGTTTCCCAAAACTTTGTGCTTTGTACAAAGAATATTCTAAAACCAGTTATGAATGACTTTTGGATTAATCATCTGCTTCTCTCCATTAGGACAAACTGTTATGCCCTTATCCCTTCATTATATAAAGTGGAACTCAGACTTGCTGCATCAGCATCACCTAGGAACTTGTCAGGAAAGAAGAATTACAGGCCCCAACCCCAGACCAAATGAATTCAAATCTAAATTTCATCAAGTTTCTGTTGACTCCTTATGCACATCAACATTTGAAAAGAACTATTATTACTTCACATCAGAACTTACCTCTGAGGGAACTCAGAGCCCATCTACTATAAATACTCTCTGATATTGGTGACATTAAATTTTTTGAGTCTGGGTCTTAAATACTCATAGAGATTATGAGTTTATAATTACCTTTCAGAAATAAAACCATTTTTATAAATGGAAGTTTCTGTAAAAAATTATATTATCAACATTTTGATTCCTACCAAGGATTTTATAAAACAAGACTAAAGCCCCCAATTTGATAGATAATGGTAGAATCTCTTTCAATAAAGTAGATTCAAAAATCATACTAATTGAAATTTTTAAAATATATGTTTAAGCACCACATAATAGGACTTTTGGCCAAGAGGGAGGTGTAGGTAGACATATTTTACCTCCCTCCACAACCATAAGAAGAAATACAACTACCTCAAAACTAAAATCAATGAGAACTTCTAGAAAATCGAACTTCATGAAGTCCAACAAAGATATAAAGAAGTAATACTCATCCAGACAGGTAGAAGGGGCAGAGCTGGGGTGGACAGGATGCTGTGTGGTGGTGGCAGCAAGGCAGTGGCTGTGGCGGGCCAGTGGAAAGAGAAGTCACACATTATAAAAGTTAGGAGGGACACTTGGGAAGAGATCCCAGCTCCAGACCTGACCTCACAGCCCATGAACCCAGTGTCCAGAGATAATAAATCCTCATTGCTTCTGACTGAAAACCAGTGGAAGTTGGAGCAGAGGAAGAAACTGCCAGTCTCTCAGCAGAGTCTGCTTGTTTAGAAAACCCCTATGGTACTAGAATGTCCTCAAACTCACCCACCCTAGGGTACCATATGAGGGCAACTGCTAGAGGGGTCCCAGTCCCATATAGGAAGCAGGAGAGGTGCCTGGAAAAGGGGTGAGTGCTGAGCAAGCAGCATGGTTTCCTCTCAGACCCCTTCCTCCCATACAGTGCCACAACATGATGGAATTGGTTGCCCCATACCTGAAATCTAAGGTTCTGCCCCTTACAATGTAACAGATGCAACAGCTCTACCTAAGATACACAGACAATCACAAGAGCCTATCAAGTTGAGGAGACAAAGGAATATGGCCCAAAAGACAGGGCAAATCAAGGTTCCAATGGGAGAACTTAGTGACAAGGAGTTAGCCAACATAACAGATGTAGAGTTCAAAACACTGGTGATAACGATGCTCACAGGCTTGTCAGACATGTTTGAATATAGCAAACACAGAATGAAAGAAGTGAAGTTTATACTAAGTGAAAAGAAAGAAAGTTCACATGAAACCAATGATGAAGAGAAGGAACCATGGTTCAAATCAATGATTTGGAACATAAGGAAGTAATTAACAGTCAACCAGTGCAGAATGAAGAAACAAGAATTGAAAATAATGAGGAGAGGCTTAAGAACCTCTGGGACAACTTTAAACATACCAACAACTAAATCATAGGGGCGCTGGAAGAAGAAAAGGAAGAGCAAGAAACTGAAAACTTAAGTGAAAAAAAGTAATGAAGGAAAATTTCCTTAATTTGGTGAAGGAAATAGACATGCAAGAAGCACAAGAACCCCAAACAAGCTAGACCCAAAAAGGACCACACCAAGACACATAATAATTAAAATGCTAAAGATTGAAAATAAAGATAGAATTGTAAAAACAGCAAAAGAAAAGAAGAGATTTACCTAAAAAGCAGCTCCTATAAAACTATCAGCAGATTTCTCAAAAGATACTTTGCAGGCTAGAAGGGCCTGGCAAGAAGTATTCAAAGTGATGTAAAACAAAAACCTGCAACCAAGATTACTCTATCCACCAAAGCTATCATTTAGAATGGAAGAGAAGATAAAGTGCTTTCCAAACAAGGTAAAGCTAAAGGAGGTCATCATAACCAAGCCATTAGTATATGATATGTTAAAGAGACTTATTTAAGAAAAAGATCAAAACTATGAACATTAAAATGACAAAACAAACAAACAAACAAACACACACACACACACAAACAACTCACAACTATCAACAACAGAATCAAAAAAATAAAAACAAAAACAAACTAAGCAAACAACTAGAATAGGAACAGAATCATAGGTATGGGAATCATTGGGAGGGTTGTCAGCAGGGAGGGGGGAGGGGGAGGAAAGGGGAAATGGTGCAGGGATTAATAAGCATAATTGGTAAGTACAAAATAGACAGAGGGCTGTTAAGAATAGTGTAGGAAAGGGTGAAGCCAAAGAACTTAACATGCATGATCCATGGACATAAACTAAGGAGGGTTGGAATTGCTGGAAGGATGGGGGCTACTGGGTGAAGGGGAGCAAAAAGAAAAAAAAATGGGATAAGTAATAGCATAATCAATAAAATATACTTTAAAAATAATAAAACAAATGAGAGCTCTGAACAAAGTAAAGGCATAATACAGTAAAACAAATGCTTGTTCCACCACTATTTAGTTAATAATCCAAATTAGGCTAATTGATATTTGGCCACTGTGAATGAAAATGCAGAAGAGAAAACATATTGAGCATCCATAAATCCCTCTAAATTTCTTTGATTATGAAACACAAAAGCAAATTTTAAATATCATTACTCTCCAACCCAAACATTTTAAACCCTCAGTAAGAGACATCAACAAAATTATGAAAACAATAAAATGGAGGAAAAAATGGGAGAAATGCACAAGAGGGTTCATTCATTATTGACATTTGTTAATTTCTCCTTTTAATTTAAACTACTTATTTTTTTTTATTCATTGGTTTCCTAGAATTTAGGCTCCAGACCCTTGACACTGGGTCTTGATTTCTGATAACAAGCCTTTGATATAAAATTTACCATGTGTCAAATAGAGAGTTCTGAGCTTTGACAAAATTTCCCTCACTTTAATCTTTAACTGTAACTGCAGCCTGTACCAAAGCCAATCATCATGAAAACATATGCAGAATTTTGTAAAGCAACATGCAAAAGAGTAGGTAGATGAACACAAAGCCATCAGCATAATCAAACTATTTAAAGCACATTCCTTAAATGAATTCATGATGTATGTGATGAAAAACTTATTTTTATTCACCATAATAAAACACTATACAACTCTGATGACTCAATTTTTGTTCATTTAAATTATTTTATCTTTATTCTGATTCACTGATTACTTCTGGCTACCTTTGCATTATTCCAATTTATGACAGTCTCTAATTTTTTCTGTCATTTCATAAAATTTCATATTGCAAAGGTCTCTTTTTTAGCATTTTGATATTTCACAATTGACTAATAAGGTGAAGGCCAATTAGCTTCTCATGAACAGGACTTTGTGTTACCATTAGTATAAAAAAGGCCATACATTCAGCAGGAAAAGGTTGCTGCTAGTATTGTTCTTGAAGAATGCATACCCTCAGTTTTATGAATAAAGGGAGACAGATATTTGTGACTTGGCTTGAATAACTATAGACATATAATTGCATATACATTTAGTTTGGCTAACAGATGGATGGTAAATGAAACTAGACATTACATATAAACAACAATATACAACTTGATTTTATAAGACTATGCTTTTGCTAGAAGTTGGGTGCTTAGATACCTCTGTAAATACACAGATATAGACAACCTTTTGCAGTGTGTGTACAGTTCAATATCTATCAAGTACCTTAATGCTATTAAAGCATTCCAGGGATAACAAAACTCAAGACTCAAAGGACAGTGTGAATATTATTCTATATAATGTATTATGCATCAATAGTTTCAGGCAGGAAGATTCTACAAGCCTCTCAGACCATCACAGCAGTGAGTGAAGAGAATATTAACTGATTCAAGAAATGGAAAAATAGAAGGAAGAAAGGGAAAGCAAAGAAGGTAAAAATGTACACCCTTTTATATATATTTTTAAATCTCTGGCCATCTTTTTGAATCCACCCTGAGTTCTGCAGATTTCCTCTGTGGAATCTGCTCCTACTCTCCATTTTCCAAATCTTCATCTGACCCTTCCTTTGCTTTTATTTGTCAAATTAGAGCTCTTAATTCAAATAAATCCATTATTATGACCACATTCTAATTCCATCCCTAATTAATATGCCTATCGCACAGCCTTGACATTAATTCCACCTGAGCAATTTATTTTTTCTGTGTAGGAAAACTGCTCTCTTGGAGCAGCACATTTTTAAAAAGATTTTTATTCATTATTTTCAGAGAGGACAGGGAGGGAGGAATAAAGGGAGGGAAGCATCAATGTATGGTTGCTTTTCACCTGCCTCCAGCAAAGGACCTGGCTGGAGACCTGGCTTGCAACCTGGTTATGTGCCCTGACTGGGAATCAAACCAGCAACCTTTGGGTTCATAAACCGGTGCCAATCCACTGAGCCACCAACCAGGGATGGAGCAGCACATTTTAAAGAAGAAAATTTGCTGAAGTCCCTTTGCCCTGTAATAGTCTCCATTTGTCATTTAAAAAAAGAAAAATTGTGCCCATTATTAGCAAATAGTTGCTATTGCCAATCTTTTTAACCTACAACCTGATATTTAAAATCCCTTTTGATTGATTACTCCCATACCATATTGTATTAGACACACATAATTTAGGCAGTTTAAAACCCTTTCTCATCATTGCATAAGACGCATACCCTTAGCATCAGGCATATTACAAAAATGCACAGGTAATACTCAAGAGGCTGAAGCAACAAAGAAGGAAGTTTTTTCAAACTGACTGTTTTCCAAAGCAGTACAAATGACCAACTTCGAAAAACTTTTCTTGTTCTATTTAAACATACCACATGTTCACATTTTAACATGTGGATTTTTAAGTACAAAGGAGGACTTGTCCCTAACTATCAGGGATTTGCCTACTTCATTAAACTATCCCAATAGTTTAGCAAAGATCCTTTAGGAATTTTCCCCTGGCTTGGTTACCCACTTCCCTGCAAGTCTTGTATTTTGAAGGTTTCTTACAATCTGCATCCTGACTCTGACTTACAATCTGTTCAGAAGTTTCAATACAGGCACTTATATCAGCAGGTATGTGCATATGTCTGCTCATCTTTTTAATTGTTTTCATCATAATGACATGAGTCATATTTATTTAAAAATGGTTACAGGAGAATATCAGTTAAAATCTGGGGAACATCAAACTTCAAATAAATTCCACAATAGGAATGCTATGGATATCTTATAAAATAAATGGGGTGGATCATATGGGAAATTTCTCATCTGTTGTGTTTTTTTTTTTTAAAGCCTAACATTTTAGGGAAAGTGACCCTAAATGAAATGAAACACTACCACATGATATATATACATATATATGTACATGTCTGCATATAGGTATATACGTATGAAATTATTTGATATGTGTACATTATTTAAATGTGAATGGAAAGGGAATTTAGATGGAAGACTCCCTACTCTTTTGCCCAGTTAGTACCTCAGCTCACCTTACAACACACATTACTTTCCAGATCACAGCTCTTGCCCACTCCTCTCTGTTCCCTCCTTGAGGTGGGCCAAGAAAATTTAATGTTGCAACCCTGGTTGCCTGGTACACAAATAATGTCACTGTAGTTATGGGGAAAATATCATCAAAAATATAATTAATTAGCTTCCTTTTGTCACTGCCATATGATGGCATTTGCAGCAGTCTTTTTATGATGAATAGAGTCTTCAACCTCTAGGTACTTTTTTTGAAAGAGCTCAATTCAATAGTCAGGCTTTAACAAACTTTTGCAAGCGAGACCTTAAATTATACTTTGAACCTAAATTATGTTTGAAATAAGTTTTTTTATAGTTCAGAACAAATGATTTCCAGATGAGAGTTAAAACTCAAAAATAGAGCCTAGAATTCAGAACTGTTGGGTTGGATTAAGAAATTTGTAGGCTAAGACAAAATGAAGGCTTGAAATCTGCTAAAATCATGTATTTTTGGTCTCTGCTCCTTGGAGAATGTTCCTCATGAATGCTATGGAATTTCTCTCAATTCCAAGAAGAAGCAAATATTCTACTTTCGGAAACCTAAACTAAGTAAGAAGAAACACAATTTTATTTTTAATGAAACACAGCATAAAATTTATAATGAAAGCTTGGAGATAAATCCATTTACTGGAAAAATTCCGATCAGATCTAAGAAAGTCAGGGACATTGCTTCTGTGCTACTATTTCTTTCTATTTTTTTAGTTCTTTTCCCCACCCTGTATAACCAGATACAGTCTCTTGCCCTAGGAAAGGAAACAATGAAAGCAATACATGTGCTTCATTCTTTCGCAGAATGTTCTTTTTCCAAACCAGAAACTATTATAGAATCATGAAATAATTTCAGATTCACATTTTTTGTGACAATTCTATCTTTATGTCAGTGCAGTGAATGTATGCAGCAGCTTGCTGACATAGATAAAATGTAATATAGAAGAAAAAGACCAGAATTTTGATTTGGAAGAACCGTGTTGAATTCTAACTTTAATGCCTGCTAACAAGTAAAGATCTCTCTAAGCTTCGGTTTTCTCCTCTGCAAAATGTGAGTAATACCTAGTTTTAAAGGAAGGGTCAGAAGGAATGTATGTAAAGTTGGTAATAGAGTCTTTGAGTCGTACTGAGCAGTCAATGTGAGACCTGTTTATTATATTTCTAGTATTATAGAAACAGAGAGAATTAGCATGTCAGCACACAGAGTTATTCAGCAATGCCTTCCTGGATTTGCAGATATCCCAAAGATCAAAGGTTGCATTCTAATTGCTAGTTTTCTCTACTCTTTCTCTAAGAAGAAGCTTGGTTTCACTATGGCTTTAGGTATGCATTGTACTTTTAGTCACAATGATGAAATAAATGAAAACTAATGACTGGTACACGAACCAGCAGAGCCACACAGGCTCTTTTCCACTTTTCTAATACATTTTTAATATGCAGCGTTTCTTTGACAAACCTTATCATAGTTTATATTTGAAGGAGTACCAATAAATTATAGATAAATATGTACATGTGGTGCAAAGTAGGTTTGGATAAAGCTAAACTCACCAGGAAATAAATCTTTAACAGATCTTTCTCCCCTTTCCTATTATTTCTCCTGTCTTCTTCTTTGCCCTTCTTATCACCAGAAGTCCCAATTCTACCCATTCAAGTCCCAGCTCAAAGGTCACCTCTTCCACGAAGCTGAGAGAGCCAATTCCCGTCTCCTTTATAACTGTTGTTGTAGTGTGGTTGCACTTTTTTCTTTTTTACAGTAATCATTATGAACAAACCAATACAAAGCTGTCATCCCTGCAATTACACATGCTGAAAGTGTAAGAATAGCTTTCATCTCTATCTCTAGCCACAACTCAGCCCAGCAGTCACCTTGGGCTCCTATGCACTGTCTATTCTCTCTGTCACGCCTTACTTCCTGACCTTTCATGACCTGACACTCCTCACTTAGCCATCAAAGACTTTCAAATGGTCTCCTGCCTCCCAGCCTGCAACTCCACTATTTTTCCAACTGTTAATAGAATGTTCTTTTTAAAGTAAAGGTTTCGTCACAGCACCAAATTTGTACATCTTTTCTTCTTTGTCTACTTAATAAATCCAAGTCTGGAGCGTGATGGCATGTTCTTGCCTGAGAAGGTAGGTTTGGGCCAAGAGCTTGGGTTTTCGAGTGGCACCTGCTGGGCTTGCAGCCAGTCTCCACCACTCACTCGCTACCTGTGTGATTCAAATCCTTTAGTTTCCACACAGCTCCTTAAAATGAGAATTGTTGGGAGCATTAGATGCAATCATGGATTTACAGTGACTAGCAGAGGGCTTCCCACACTAAGGTGGATCATTGATATTCATAATGGGATCCCCTAATTGCAGATGCACCCTCTTCTAAATCTCCCCCAGTCAACCCCACACTCCTCTCTCAGATGCCTTTGCCTGAGAACATACTGTTATCTCTGCCTGGTGGACTTTATACCTACTCACTTCATCAATAACTGTAATAACATGTAGTAAAAACAACTTAGTGCCCATGATCTTGGACATGTAAGAAATTGTATTTTGTAATAACTAAAATTAATTTTCTATTTTAAGCTCCATTTTTCTGGGAAAAGTTACTATTGATCAATTGTTGAATCCACTTCCCTTTTACCATGTCCTTAGAGCTAGGTCTAAGTTCTGAATCACTCACATCACAACTGAGGAGCTGGAAGGGAGATTGTGCAGTGACAGTTACCATGCTTGCATTCTTGATAACTGTGCTGTCTTCACCTAGTTCTGGTCATTGACAATGCAATCCTGGGGACTCTTCTTGCTATTTTCATGCCCTTCTTGGCCACTCAAGTATGCATTCTGCTACTTCTCATTCATTCTAAAACTGTGAGACAGGCTCTGAGCTTTCTGGGGCCTTGTGGTTTCCATGAACATCACTCTATCTGTTTTCTGTGGTTTTCTGTGGAGGTTCTGTCCACCTCTCCTCTTAGTGCTGGGAGGTGGGGGAAAGGTGCAATGTTTCTTCTGAAGGTTACTCCAACTGAAACTCCATAGATCCTCCTTCTTAACTTTAGTTTGACTCATGAAAGTGTTTTCTAAGTCTTAGGTCCTTTGGAGTCTATTTCAGTTTTCTCTCTGCTGATGGCTGTAAGAAACTTTTTAATGAGACAATGGAATCAGCAGCCTACCTGCTCTAATTGGGCATAATAAAGTGACAATAGGCATATTGGAAAAAAGCATTGTTTATATTTCAAAATATTAAAAATAGCTAGCATTTATTGAGTGAGTCAGCCAGATATGGCCTCGTGCAATTTACAGCCTGTATTAGTCAGGGTCTCAGCAACCAACAGATGGTACACTCAAATTAGGATACTTTGAGTGGGATTTATAAAGGGAGAATTTTGCAAATCTCTGAGAAGGGTGTGGATAAACCAAAAGAGGTATTGCAGTTCCCTGGGGCTAGGGATGGGTTGGGAGGATTACCACCCCTACACCCAAAGAGATGGGACTGGGACCAGACAATGGAAGCAGTAAGTGGAAACCAGGAGGAGAGAATGGTAGCAACCCGGCACTTCTAGGGGAGTACTGACCTTTAATTAAGAGCAAGGCATCCAGAGGGAAACCTGTGAAATAAATACCACAACCCCCAACCTCACGCTTGGCTCTCACTCACATCTCCTGCCAGGGCTCAGCATCGTGAAGTCAGCGCACAGGGGAGACCTGTAGTTCACGTAGGTTTGGTTTTTTTTTTGGACTAGGAAGCAAGATAGAGAAGAGTGGAGATCAGATCCATGGTGTCAAATGGAAGATACCTGGGGCACAGTGCATGAGATGACTCCTATGTATTAATCAAGTACGACTCTATCATAGCTCTGGTTGCTATAACAAAATACTATATGCTGGGCTGCTTAAACAACAGATATTTCTTTTCTCTCAGTTCTGGAGATGGGATGTCTGATATCAGGGTACTAGCCTGGTCAGCTTCTGCCGAAATCTCTCTTCCTGTCTTAATGGTCACCTCCTAGTCACTATGTCTTCATATTGCCTTTCTGCTGCAAGGACACAAGGAGAGAGATCTCTCTTTCTTAAGGCCACTGATACCATGAGGGCTTCATCCCTCATGTAATCTAACCCTAATTACTTTCCAAACATCCCACCTCCAAATATCATCACGTTGGAACGTAGGGCTTCAACATATGAATTTGATGGGGACACAAATAGTCCACAACAAACTCAGACAGTATTTTTGTAGTGAAGTCACCCTCATGTAGCAGAATCAACTCTTCCTCTATTTTACTCCATGCTTCAATGCTTTGTACAAACCTCTGTGAAAGACATACAGATATTGCATTGTATTTTTAGCGTGCATGTCTTTCTCTTTCACTGTATTCAGTGCTTTAAGGAGAGAGAACAATTTTGCTTATTTTTTTTGACACCAATGACAGCGCCTAAAATATAAAATACAGTATACTGGCTGAACGAACAGATAAATGAATGCTCACCTCTATTCCACTGCTCAGGATCGAACTTCGTAAATACACAACCCTTTCACAGATAAAGTAATTCATGATATCTTCCCTCTTTTCCTGATAAAATATGTGTTGTTTCATCCTGGCATTCCATAGGTAATACTTCAGCTTTTGTCAAATACCCACTGATTTGCTCTGATACTGTGAAATTTCGGCACAGCAAGAGAAAAGAGAAAGAAGAGTTTACGGCAGGGTGATAAAATATACACTGTATGAATCTGGAGGCAGGAAATATTTAGGCAGCTCCTGGCTTGTCAAGTAGAGCTTACTCAAGTTGAATACAAAAGTTAACAGGAACTCAGCAGCAAATCCTTACTCACGGTTCCATTTACAATGATAGTACTACTTAATATATATTTTTTGCCAGAAAAGGGTTTTCTGGTTTGAAAGAAATAAATAATGTATCAGTAAATTGGGTTAGCTAGCAATTGTTTGTCATGCTGTGGTATAAACAAACACAGCTGAGCTCTCAGAGTGCTTCCCAAAGATACCTGATCCAGCAAGGGAACGAGGGGACCTTCTACCTAAACACAAATCCTGGTATGAGGTGGCATGTATCTGAAGAAAGGGTATTTATTTTTTCTTCACCCAAAGGTATAATTCATGACCCAGAATGGTTTGACACAGACGGGAAACCTTTTGCAACTTCCTGAGAGGCCTCTTTATACTAGCAGCCTCCCAGGCCTCAAACTCACCTCAAATTCAATACAGGTGGTGCTAGAATGACAATGAGATTAGAGGTGCTGACTCCCTGAAGTCAAAAATCTGTGTATAACTTTTTACTCCCCCCAAAAAACCCTGTTGCCCTCTGTATCCACAGTGTTTGCTATTCTCATCTATAGCAAAATCAGTAAATGGTCAAGTCATACACAGACACACACATACACATACACATACATACATACATACATATATTGTATCAATGCTTACTATCTACCCTCCGCAATGCTGATTCCCATGGATGAAAATACTGTTTTCAGTCTATGGTAGGTTGAATCTGCAGGTGTGAAACCTGGGGATTCTGTGGATCTGAGAAACAACTGTATATTTGTAGGAAAAAGATCTGCTTATATGTGGACTTACACAGTTCGAACCCGTGTTGTTCAAGGGACAGCTGTGCAGACAAATAAACATGCCTCTGTCTTCTTTTCACAATTGACAATCATTATCCTCAATTTGTTTGTTCAAGATCAAGGTATTATTTTGGACTCTATGGGCTTTAATAAATAAAGTTATGTTGTATAATAAATATAGTATATTATATCTCTGCACCAGAGAGTATAGTAGCTGTCTAGAAAAAGGAAAAAAAAATTCTCAAAAAGCAAAGCATTTAGCTGAACAGATAAAAATATGAAGCCATAGAATGACATGATGGAAAAGGACAATAAGCTGGAATTGTCAAGTGATAAGCACAGAAATAGTCACCACAGGGCCTGTGTGTCCTGCCTCCAGTACCTCTTCCTTTTCTGCCAACCTCGTGTCTTTCAATCTGCAAGAGGTAGACTGAAGTGAATCTTGTAACCTCCATCTCTACTAACCCCCTTCCTCTGTTACCACCCAGTTCATGATATCAACAAGTTGCCTACATCTAGTGCAAAAAGTGAACATGGGCAGTTTTAGAAAACTTGATTATTTTTCTAATAATGAAATACATACCTTCTAAGTAAAAACAATGTGTATGACATGCAAATGCCATTTTAGAACAAATCCCTCTAAATATTTTGTTCATATACTTCCAAAAATAGTTTTTAAAAGGTATACAGCTCTCTCACATTTTTAAGTTGACATCTAAATTTTTTCAACATATTTTTCAGTAGGTGCAAAAGATGTAATTTATGCCATATTGTAAATGTTGGGTTGTTTAATGAAAACTGTTACCTAGCTTATCTAGCTAATGGGAAATAATCATAGCAATTTGATACCCTCCATCATCCATCTCAAAAGATAGATGGCTGAACTGTATTGTATATCATTTCTTTATCTTTTTGAGTTCATATTTCCATTTCATTTTACTACAGAATTTTATCTTTAGGTATTAGTAATCCAGCCATATTTGTATTTCATCTTCTTTATTAGTAATCCATCCGTACATTTCTATTATCCAGGACCATAAAACTCTAAATATTTTAATCAAATTAATAATGTGATAGTACATAATTATCCATTATGTAATGTATGCAACATATACATTATGCATTATGTAAATACAACATAAATGCATTCAATATTTGAAAAAGTAACATACAAAAAATTAATAATCAATCGTCAACCTGGTTAGGTTCTTTTTTACATTTTGTTGAAAGAAATGCCTTGGAAACCTCTGGCTGCCACTTTCCTAACATCAACAACAACATTTTGAATTGCCTTCCTATTCTGTCCTCCCACCATGACCTCCTTCCTGGGAATCTAGTCACACTCTCTTCATTTTCCTAGAATGCCTTTGATCATGTGACTTTCATAGTTTCCAGTGCCTCATTCTCTATTATTTCCTATCTGAATGTGGTCATCCTCTTAGTTCCCTTCACTTGAAAATTTTCCTTCCCACTGCAGATAAACTGATCTCTGAACTCTCATGGACCTATATACAAGATATGGAAATAAGTATGGGGGCTATTTTTCTTTTGAGGAAAGGTGGATTCATAAACATCAGTTACATTGCATAAACATATGACCTTTTATTGTCTGTTACTCCTCATGTTTATTAATTTTGCATTTCCAATCAGGCAGTGATGGGACAGTGCTACAGAACAGTGTTATATTTCCATATCTCTCACACTAACAAACTAGATGACCAAAATAGGAAGCAAAAAGACTATTGATTTGATCCTGACTCAACCATCATAAATAAATTAGCCATTTCTTTTAAATTGCTTCTGGTCTTCCACATTTCTTTCCAAAAATCCTTAGGGTATCAAATAACTAATTAAATCTTCTAAAAGAACTGTTGCCTATGAGCCAAATAAGTACTTATTTTCTACAAGTTTTACTTGTTATTTATCTGCTGGTTCCCCATGGGATAGAGGGAGCAGCTAATACTAGTCAGTTGATAGTGTAGAATTCTACCAGACAAAAACAAAACAAAAGGAAAACCCTCAACTAAGTACATGTATAAATGGGTTGTGAAATACATTTTCCCCCTATAAAACAAGACTTTGTCACAACACCTTGAGTTGCTAGTCTTGGTGAAGAAAATCACACTTTACTATTTTTCACATGCTATTGCCAGACTGGAATATGACAACGCAGACACTAAACAAAGTTTTGAAACTTAGTTAAAACCTTAATACCAACATTGTTAACCTTAAATTTGTTTTATGTGCCACAGCCATCAAATGCCCATACTAAGGTAAATAGGCTGTCTAAAAATAAGACCATGTGGAGTTTCTTTGAGAAGCACAAGTAAAATTTTGGCACAATTGTCTAATTAATGTTGGGTGCTTCCCTTACTTTAGAAATCTACTTTGAATCCTGTGATTATAATTACAACCACTACATGCACTACTAATTGGATGATGATTTGTTCTATATTATTTTGAGATTTAAGCATTCCAATTGTATATTTTTCACTCCAGCAAAATTATGCAGGTTATATAAATTTTTCACCAAAGGTTAGCAGTGATATCACATGAATTTTTTTTTTATTTCCAAAGGAATCACAAGTAACATGTGGCATAGTACCAAGTATTTTAACTGCGTATGTGTGTGAATGTGTGTGTGTGTGACTGTAATGCATATATGGTTTTAATTTATGAAAATAAACCAGAATTTTAAAAAATAAGTTTTTATAAAATTAATTGAGCATTTTGAGTCCAAATATATGAACTCCTAACAAAAGCTGGAACAGACAATATGTTTATAGAAAAGTTTAGACCTTTAATACAATTTTGTTGCTGTGATTAGATGCTGATGTCATATAATGTTCTAAAAAGAGTCAAAAGCTAAACGGGATTGAGATCCTGGAGCGTGAACTCAGATTTAGTTTTTATGGATCATAGTTTAGGTGAAGTGGAAAATAAAATTAATCAAGAGAGATAGTTAATTTGTTTCCTAATGTCCAATCAGATCAAAAGTATATTGATAGTTGACAAGTGACAACTAATAGATGTCATGAAGACAAATCTAAGAAAAAATGAATTTGTGATAAGTAAAAATGTCACTTATGGATAAGGCACCAGCCTGCAAGCCCAAAGGTTGCTGGTTCGATTCCCAGCCAGGGTACATAACCAGGTTGCAAGTCAGGTCTCCAGCCAGCTCTGTAGCTGAAGGCAGGTGAAAGGCACACATACATAGATGTCTCTCCCTCTCTCTGCCTCTCTCCCTACCCTTCTCTCTAAATATAATAAATAAAAATCTTTTTTTTTAATGCAGCTTTTAGAGAAGGTTCCAAGCATTGCTATTAGAAGGATACTTTAGCCTAGCAGATTATAATGAAGTAACACATATGAAGATGTTATCAGGATGAACACAAAGCAATTCTTCTACCATATACTCATCAGCATAAGAATAGAATTCAAAGACATCAGCATTGTACAGAATGTGCTAAATAAAAAAAAAAAAAAGATATGTTAGTTTATAATTCAAAAGATGCGTAACAATTTCTCATTTTACTTGATTTTTCACAAAATGTTGTTCTGTTGATAATTCCAACCTCCTTGAAACTTCCTTCTCTTTGTCTTTTTAGTACCATTGCCTAACTCTCCCAAGGGTTACTCCTCATTCTTATTTCAAGGCTGTTATTTTTTTGTCTTTGAATATTAATGTTGGGTTTCCCCCATCTTCTTTCTTGGCCTTCCTCTTACTTACTCCATAAAGTCTCCAAAGGTAATTTTACCCATGACTTCACCTATGAGGTGCCCACTCTTAACTCTCAAATCTCTATCTTCTTTCCCACATCCACAGATCCTACTACTAAATGTGTCCAATGGACGATCCCTGACCTATATATTATGCCACATATAAAGTTGAATCTTTCCCTCCCAGACTTTGCCCTTCTTTATCTGAAGAAATGGTACAACATTCACACAGTTGTCCAAGATAACACTCTTGAAGTAATCATCCACACATCTGTAGTGGATAACACAGGCCTTGCTCAAACCCTTTTACCAGCAATGTGTCCATCCCCAAACTGCTGGGACTATTGCCCCATATATATTGTTCACAGCCGCCAACCTTTTCTGGTAAATGGTCTTTGGTTGAGGAGAGCCACCACAGGGTGAACTTAGCCATTCCAGGGTAGCTCACAGCCAAGTACTAGCTGCTCCAAAGAAAAAAGCCACCTCCCTTTCCTCCACGCTATGGTGCAGTTTATGCACAAGAGGCTAAGTCTCAACTTCGAATGAGATCATGTCTTTGTTGGGTTCTTTCCCCTCTCAATCCTGCTACCAGAGCACTTTCTTGAAGCAGAAGCACCTGACTCCCTGCCTCAGGCTCTGCTTTAAGAGAATCCAACTTTAAACGTTCCTCACACGAGGCTTCTTATTCTATATTTTATATTCTACCTCCTTAAGAGTTTCATCTATTCCCCTCCTATCAACACTGCCCATGACTTAGTTTGAGTTTTTTGTTTATTTATTTTAATATTTTTAGTAAAAGGTGAAAGATTTATTCATTTTAAATATTATTTTTTTAATTTTATTCATTATTTTTAGAGAGAAGAGCAGGAAGGGAGAAAGAAAGAGAGAAAAATGTCAATGTATTGTTGCCTTTCACCTGCGTCCAACTGGGGACCTGGCTGGAGACCTGGTTTGCACCCTGGTCATGTGCCCTGGCTGGGAATCGAACCAGTGACCTCTGGGTTCTCAGGCTGGTGCCACTAGCCAGGACTGTTTACTTATTTTTATCCTATTTTTACCCTTTGTCTTTTTCAGAATACTAGTTTCCCTTTCTTCTCTCTTACACTTTCCAACACATTCTCTTGGTTACCACTACATTCATCTTTCCAGAATACAAAGCTGACCCTGTCACTTCTCAGCACAAGTTTCTATTGACTATGGGATAAAGCCAAATTTTTTCCACAAAGGCCTTTATGCTTGCAACATAAACACTAGCCAGCATTCTATTTCTTTTTCTTTCTTTTTTAACCTTCCACTGTGGACACCTTTATTGATTTGAGAGAGAGAGAAATAAGAATTTGCTTCTAGCAAATGCCCTGACCAGGGATCAAACCTGCAACCTTTTGGTGCACAGGACAATATTCCAACAAACTGAGCCACCCGTAGGATCTGGGACTCCATCACTTCTGCTAGATCCCTAACGGATTATACACATTTATTCCAACTCCCACTTCCATGACTTTTTCATTGAGTGCCAATGACTATTCATTCTCTCCCAATCTTACCTTTTCACAGCATCTCTACAAATACTCCTTTGATTACTCTATAAACTCCTTCAGTGCAGGAACCTTTTCAATCCCCTGTGCTTCCTTTAATTTAGCAGACACTCAAAAGATAAATGTAAAAGGTGGTGATCTTAGAAAAACAATAAAAGTTTCTGGCCACTGGATAGGTAGGGCAGGACATCACTGAGGCAATGTATACAAAAGTGCATCACAGCCCACTAAGAGAAGACAGAAGGGGGTTACTAAAGTACAAAGCAGTCTGGTCGAGTACAACAATAAATAAGAGGTAATTATACACATTTTACTAGTTTCTAATGGGTCAGAATTGGGGGCTGTAACGAAAACACATGTAAGACATTCAAGGCCAGTTCCATAATTGTGACCAGTGCAATTACACAAAGCTTTTCCTCTAAAGGAGCCCTGTTTGGTTTAATGCTCTGCTGTCAACATCTTGGAATTTTTAATAACTCTTGTAAAGGAGCCCCACATTTTCCTTTTTCACTGGCTTCACAAATTATGTAGATAGTCGTGTATATTATTTCCAAAGTTAACCCATTACTGAACCTGTACAAAATGATTACTGATCATATAGGTTTATTTACTTCCAACTAATACGTTACTTTCTAAAGTTAGCTGTCCCTCCTCCACTCTCATTTCCCTTTATTTGTCTCAGTGTAGGTTTCCCTGATATCACAGCCTGAGACAAAAGCTTAAATATGCATGCTTTGTATGAGGGTCTGGGGAAGGGAGCCAGGAAAGCCAGGAGATAGATAAAGGATGCATTTTCAAAAAGCCGTATGAACTGTCTCCTAGAAAAAGCATAACATTTACCCATTGACTCTCATTCCACATTGGTCAAAGACATCCCATAAGATTTACCAACTTCTTTCTATTGAGCAGGCCCTTTTATTAAGCAGGCTCCTGAGAGCATCAGAGAAAGCAGGACCAGAGGACAGTGTGGTCCCCAGTGGGGCACTGCCAGGTTACCCCTGCACAAAGCTGGTCAAAGCACAAGAGCTGGTTGACACAGCAGTGACAGAGGTAAAGTAGAATTAAGAATATATGGTATGGTACTGAAGAAATACCCAATGTGACATGACTCAGCTCTTGCTAAGTTACATTTTCATTATCTGTTTAGATGTCTAACTCAACCATTTAAAATGCAGACTTGAAAAAGTGTAAGTTAAGGCTTATTCAGTTCATGTCTCCAACATAGCACTTAGGCTACAGAATAAAAAACAAGAGATTGTCCAAATGATATTCACCCTATTTCAGATTTGTCCAAGACATTGATACACCAAAGCAATGCATGCTAAGAGCAGAAATATTCCTGTGTACAGAAGCAGGTATCATACAAACCATGCTTGGGAAGTTTGATCACACCCCTTGTATATGCAGCAATCCTCGGCATGTGGATATCCTCCAGCCTCCTCCAGAAGAGAATCTATTTTTTGGAGTAAGTCATTAAATGGCCACAAGGGAGCAATGAAGGTGTTTCATCACCATCTCAAGAAAAAAAAGAAGTAGAGGAGGATACAGGGCAGATAAATGGTGATGGAAGGAGATGTGACTTGGGGTGATAGATGTACCATACAATGTACAAACGATGAGTTGTGGAATTTTGCACCTCAAATATAATTTTATTAACCAGTGTCACCCAAATAAATTCAATAAAAAGGGGAAGAAAAGATGCTTTACAAACCACCTGATGCATTGCCTGGCCAAAGCACAGAGCATCGGAGGGCTGTCCTGGGAGGGAGCTGCACTTTCACAGATGGCCAGCCAACGACACATAGGATTTTTTATTCCAAGATGTAAGTGGAATCTCAGAGGGCCTGAGACATCCCAATAAGGAATAGCTGCAAGAGGTAGACTGAAGTAGGATGTCATAAGCAGCAAGACAGAGGAAAGATAAAAGTCATATTTTGGAAACTTTCAATTGGACCTACTTATCACAGATACCCCACCCCAAGTCAACTTTGGGGGCACTAGGAACCACTGCAAGCAAGCATTACAGGCTTCCAGAACTGCAGCAGTGGTAAGCTGAGAAAAGAGAGAAAATGAAATTAGTGGAGAATTCAGTTTTAAATCACAACACTGAACCAGAACTATCAATTACTAGAAGGATGTCATTTCTGGTTCAGAAGATAAATAGAAGCTTTTTATTCTGTCAGCACCACTAGAAAAATATATGCAACCTTCGGGGTAAGAAATCTCTAGTCTACAAATGGGGTTAGAATGGGTCATGGGAAAAATGTCTTCTACTATCATTAAATTGAGTCCAACAAATTCAATATATGTGTTAGAACTCTTCAATATTTGTTTGATGACCGCATGCATGAATTAATTAAGTCCCAGTTAAAGACTCTCATATTGTCTAGGTGGAAATCATTGAAGTCAGATTCTAATAAAACTAATTCAGAAATTTCTACATCTGAAATGGTTATAAAGCTGGTACCCAAAAGACATCATGCCTTTGTAGATCCACATTTAAATTCATATACTTCATGTGTGAGATGCAGGAAATACAGGGAAATTATGCAACTGTTCTGTCTTTTCTTACAAAGTACCTAATGTAAAAAATATCTCATTAAGAACTGATATAGGCAATGATAAAATGAGCAGAGAAAGATTTATGGAATTTAATATTTTGTTTTCTTTTTTTATTTAAATGTTTTTAAAAATATTTTATTTATTATTTTCAGAGAGAGGGAAAGAAAGAGAGGCAGAGATGGAGAGAAACATCAATGTATGGTTGCCTTTCATTTCATGCCTGCCTCCAGCTATGGACCTGGCTGGAGATCTGGTTTGCAACCTGGTCATGTGCCCTGGCTGGGAATTGAACCAGCGACCTTTGGGTTCGCAGGCTGGTGCCTTATTCACTGAACCACCAGCCAGGGCTGTTTTCTTTTCAGTGAGAAAAGATTTATAGGTTGATTAAAGTGGGGTTAATCAGAAAAGAAAGTTAGAAATATTGAGTGGCTGAAATTAAAGATAAAATTAAAAAGGAGGGAAAAATAAATTTGAGTGGAAAGTAGTATATCAGTTATTCTACCGTATTTTATCCAGTAATTTTATTTTTGTCTTGACTGAACCACACCTGTTTCTCCTGCCATCTTCTGAACTCCATTTCATTTCTTATCTCTAAAAGAGTCAATCAGTTATTTCTCAATGTATCATTTTATTCTCTGTGAAAACTAATTAATATTCATTTGAACATGTGTTGCAGAATTTACTATTTAACTGTAACCAAATTATTCATGTATAACTATTCCTGTCTTTTCTGCTTCCTTTCTCTCTTCTTCTTCTCCTTTTCTAAAGAAAAAGGATATCTTCTCACTAGTTCATGGACCACCCTTTGTAGTGCAGAATTTAAGTAATAAGTTGAATTTCTTGAAGAAAGACGTCAGAGTTGATTATATTTCTCAGGGATTCTTGCTCAGGTGAGAATATCAAAGGACGCAGCAGAAAGAGAAAGAGGTAGTGGAAGAATTATTTAGTGGAAGAAAAGATGTGAATAGGAGACGTCAGTATGGTGGTGTGGGTGAAAGAGAGGAGGAAATTGGGGCAAGAGCCAAGGGAGCAGCGTTTCAGCCAAGAGAAAACTGGGTTTTGGTAGGAATGAGAGAGTAAAAAATAAAGAGAAAGACCTTGGAATAATTATGTGGTTCTCAAGAGTTTAAAAAACAGACTAAATTAAGAAAGGGGGTATTAAGAAATATTGCTGTGGGTTATAGAGCTATTTTATTAATATTCTTTGAGAGGTGAAAGTCGTGGCATTACTTTTATAAAAGCTATTACTAGCCTTCTTTTCCACTGACTAAAACAAAACAAAAGTTCTTATAACATTGGAGCAAGATCTTGATCAAGAGAGTTAATCCCTACACTGGCATTGCTCTTGGCTTGTGATTACTTTAAACTTGAACATGTACCCTGGGTTTGACAAATAGTTATAAAGGAATGCCTGAATAAGAGAGAAAAAGTGTCCTCATTCCTGAAAAAAAATACAAAGTTATTAAACAAACAACTTTTCCTGTCTCTTTCCCTTCATTTTTCTGCCAAAAAAATCTTAGAGATATAAGCACTGACTAATCATTAAATATTGAGCCACAGAACTAATGCCAGTGACCACTACTTTAAGAAGAATAAACTGTTATTTACTTAAACCACAATAGTTGGGTTTTCTGTTACCTGTCACTGAATGCATTCTTAGTTAATCAAGTAAAGATACCACTTTTGATTAATAAGAGTATCTCGAGGAATAAACAGAATATTAGTTCAAGTCAAACTGTAGCAACCCTGGAATTTATTAACATATTATCACAATACTTCATAATTATGTACACATGTATACCTCCCAATTCTGAGACCTTCAAGAAGAAAAATTATATTCTGTTAGTCTGCCTCCAATATTATCACAAGTACAAAGTATACCATGGCAGTTTTATAATTGCTGGCTGAATGAATGCATAGAATTGAGAACATTAATAAAAGAAAATATCAATTAAGGTATAAACAGGTTCTTTTAAACCAACTCAAGAAGCTTTCATTTTAATCAAAACCTTTTGCCCTACTTTTAGGTATTTGAGCTATATAATTTTGAAATAAATTAACTTTAAATTTTCTAAGTTTTAGGTTTCTAAGTCCATCTTCCCTCTGTATCAACCCCACCTAACCCAGACACCATTTGGTATTGCTTTTATGATAAATCAACCACAAGATAAACAAATCAACCCACAGGTTATAAATTTCCAGCATACATCATACTTTGTACAGTCAATATTTTATTCCTATGTGATAGAATGCTTAAATTAAAATATTGACTTGCATATTATGCATAAATTTACATATTACGTTCAAGCATTCTTAACTCAAAACTTGTGAAATAAAACCCAATTAATTAATTAGTGCACCCTACTGCAATTGTATTTAGACCCAATATTCACAGCATGATACATGGTGTACTTTTAAACCAATTAATTTAATCACATTCTAGTTGTGAGAAGGCAGACACATAAAGGCAAAGGGCTAAAGACGCACATAGTAAAAGATAGAACCAAGGGAGATTGCAGCCCCCATAAAAATTTAATTTTAACATCAATATTAGAAGTCTAAAAATCAGAAATGTGAATTATTGTAGAATGTTCAAGATCATATTATCATCAATATTTGTTCTAGTATAACAATAAGAAATCTATTTTTGATAAAAGAAGGGTCAGTTTACTCTCAGTACAGTTCTACTTAAGTTATATTGCCAGATATTATGTAAAAATTGGGTTCTCTCTTCAGATTACTACTGTAATTACTAAGGATACTGCACTCCACACAAATGCCTCTTCTCCGTGAACTATTATTCTTACAGTTACTACCATACAATTTAACATGCAATTATTTTACAATTATTTTATATATGCTGTTTTCTCTTATTGATTTGATTAGTCTCTACAAAAGCCAGATCATGGACTATATTTCTATAGTTCCGTAAGTCCCTGACAGTGTCTTAAAGGATAAGTATACAACAATTTGAACTAGAAAGCACTTACTGAGTTGTGAAGAAAACATTTAAGAGCCAGTGTAACTTCACAGAGATCATTTAGCCTTGTTTCTTTCTTTAAAATAAATCATTTTTTCTTTTTTTTTTTAGAGAGAGGGGAAGGGAGAGAGAAAAGAGAAACATCAATGTGTGGTTGCCTCTTGCATGCCCACAAGTGAGGACCTGGCTTGCAACCCAGGCATGTGCCCTGACTGGGAATCAAACTAGTGACCCTTTAGTTTACAGGCGAGCACTCAATCCACTAACCCACACCAGCTAGGGCTAGTCTTGTTTTTAAGTGACCCAGAGCACTCATATTCCAAGGGATAACATCATAGGAACTTTGAGAAAAATTGTATTATAGAAGCAGACCCACACATTCGCCAATACTGAAACAAGTAGAAAAGAATAAATTCAGAGTTCAAGAAAGTAGAAATATGATGGACAAGATAATAAAAATGAAAAATTATAAGGCATCATCAAAAGTTATTTGAAAACTAACAATAAGCATTCTATAGCTAAAACTAGTTTATCCAAAATTAAGAGTTCATCAATGGATTGGCACCAGCCTGCACACACAAAGTCACTCTTCCATCCCCGGTCAGGGCACAAACCAGGCTGAAAGCCAGGTCTCCAGCCAGGTCCCCAATGGAGGCAGGTGAAAGGCAACCGTACATTGATGTTTCTCTTCATTTCTTCTTCCTTCCCTTCCCTTCTCTCTAAAAATAATAAATAAAATCTTTTAAAAAATATTAAGAGTTCAATAGGTAAGATTCAATAACAGTTTGGACATGGCATAACACAAAATTAGTAAACAAAATAAAATTTTATATATATTCATGTGTGTGTGTGTATAAAACTGAAACAAAGAGAAAATAATAATGATGGAAGAGAGCCTATAGGACATGCTAGACCAAGTATAAGGATATATTTATAAAATTAGAGTACAAGAAAGAGACAAAAAAGGAGTTTAGCAGAACAATTGTAGTGAAAATAATAGCCAAGACTTTTTAAAAATCAAATATAAGCTATAAATCTATAAAATCATGAAGTTCAGCAAATTCCAAGTAGGATAAGTACAAAGAAAACACACCTAGGCTCATCTTCATAAAAATGCTAAGCACTTAATAATAAAAAAAAAAAAAAAAAAAAAAAAAAAAAAAAAAAAAAAAAAAAAAAAAAAAAAAAAAAAAAAAAAAAAAAAAAAAAAAAAAATAAAAAAAAAAAAAAAAAAAAAAAAAAAGGCCCCTTAAGGCAGGCAGCAAACCTTTGAAGGACAATAATAAAACTGACTGATTGACTGATTACTCCACTACTCAACAATACTCAACAATAATGTCTTGAAATAGAAGACAATGGAGTGACATCTACGTATTCAAATAAAATAAGCACTAACCTAGAATTCTAGACCCACCAAAATGTCCTTTGAAAAAGATAAAAGAAATATGCTTCCAATTTTATTTTTAAGATTTTATTTATTATTTTCAGAGAGACAGGAAGGGAGAGAGGCAGAGAGGGAGAGAGAGACATCAATGTATGGTTGCTTTTCACCTGCCTCCAGTTACAGACCTGGCTTGCAACCTGGTTTTGTGCTGTGGCTGGGAATAGAAGTGGTGACCTCTGGGTTCATAGGCTGGTGCCTTATCCACTGTACCAGCCAGGGCATCCTTCAGAATTTTTAAAATGCAAGACTTAATCACCAAAAGACAATTAAAAAAGAGGTCTTCAAAAAAAAAAAGAAAATTTTCCTAGACAAAAGGAAAACAGAAAGCACAAATATGTGACTAAAGATACTGATTACTAAAAACAATACATGTAATGACTTCTAGAGTTAAAAACACATTAATGTAACATAATGTGATGAAATAATGCAAATGATATGAGAGAGTTAAACAGAATTATGTTTTAGAATTATCTGGGGACAGTTAAAAATTAGTATTAGCCTTAATTCATTAAAGATGCATACCGAAATCTCTATGTAACCAGAAAAAAAGGAAATAATTTTAAATATCCACCCAGCAATTTAATGGAGGAAAAGATATAACTGTATTTTAAATGTTTTTATTAAACAAAATAAAGTCAATAATGAACAGGAATAGAATCATAAAAGAGATCAGCTAAAGAGTAAGAGAATAATAATATGGTATACTCTATCTTTATTTTCATTGAGTGCATATGAGCTTAATACTCTACTGTTAAATTTAATATTTAATTAAAGATTAAGTGTCAGGCTGAATAAAAATGAACTACATACCACTTTTCAAAAGGAACAATTTACATAAAACAACACAGAAAGACTGATGTAAAAGATTAAAAGATAAAATATTACACAAAACCTCACAAGGAAAAACACTGGTTTAGATAAACTAATATCAAAGTAGGCTTTAAGGAAGGAGCATTGTTGGATGCTAAAAATAAAAAGATATTCTGATAAGGATTTAACGTCCAAAATTTATAACTTATACCAGTCAATATCAAAAATAAATCTAATTTTAAAATGGGTAAAACAGACACTTCTCCAAAAAAAAATACAGGCCAATAAATATATGAAAAGATGCTCAATGTTATTAATCATCAGAGAATAGCTACCATCAATAAATCAACAAACAAGTGTTGGCAAGGATGTGAAGAAAAGCAAACTCTCATGCACTGTTGGTGGGAATGCATACTGGTGAAACTACTGTGGAAAACAGTACAGCCATTCCCCTCAAAATTAAAAATGGGCTGCCATATAACCCAGTGATTCCACTTCTGGGTATATATACCTGAAGAAACCCTGAACACTAATTCAAAAGAATATATGCACCTTTATGTTCATTGCAGCATTATTTACAATAGCCAAAAATGAAAGCAACCCAAGTGCCCATCAACAGACAAGTGGATGGAAAAACAGTGGTATACATATACAATGGAATATTACTCACCTGTAAAAATAACAAAATTGTATCAATTGCAACAGCATGAATGGACCTAAAGGGTATTATGCTAAGTGAAATAAGTCAGTCAAAGAAAGAAAAATGTCATATGGTTTCATTTATATGTGGAATCTCAGGAAGAATATAAATGAACAAACAAAACAGACAGAATCATAGACATATAGAATAGACTGATATTTGCCAGGGCAAAAAGCGTTTAGAAGACAGGGTGGAAACTGTGAAGGAATTGAGAAGTACAGAGTGGTAGTTACAAAACAGTTATGGGGATGTAAATTATAGCATAGAAAATACACGCAGTGAAAAAAATAAATAAATAAAACAATTTCAATTGCTAAGTCAGTCCAACAAAAAACATCAGAATTTTAAATCCATATTCTCCCAATAACACAGCTTCAAAATATACAAAGTAACCGAAAGGTCGCTGGTTCGATTCCCAGCCTGGGCACATAACCAGGTTGCAAGCCAGGTCTCCAGCCAGGTCCGTGGCTGGATGCAGGTGAATGGCAACCACACATTGATGTCTGTCTTCCTCTCTGCCTCTTTCCATTCCCCTGTCTCTAAAAAAATAATAAATAAAATATTTATATATATGTATGTGTATATATATATATATATATATATATATGTAAAACACACACACACACAAAGCAAACATCAGTAGAATTTTTAAAAATGGGAAAATCCATAAATTAGTTGGATATGCATATTATAAGTGCCTTGACACCTGCTTAACATCAGATCAATTTCAGGTGGATTACAGATCTCAGTGTGAAAAGTAAAATGTCTTTAGAAGAACATATAGAAAAACAGTTGATGAAATTATCATAAGCAAAGATTTCTTAAGTGAAACACAGAGATATAAAATCCTTTATGTCTAAACTTTAAATTACACTGTATTAAGATTCAGAACAAGTATTCAACAAAAGACACCATTAAGGGAGAAACAAGGCAAATCATAAAGTAAAAGACATTCCTAACAGATATATTAAATAGAGGGCATATCTTGAATGTGTAATAACTCCTACAAACATTGAGGAAAAAACAAAAATGGACAAGAGAATTGAATAGATATATTTTATAAAAATAGGATGTAAATGTCAATTAATATATTAGGGCCTCTTAACTTCATTAGCCTTTAGGAAATACAAGGTAAAACCACAATATGACACCAGTAACTTCCCCCCTCAGAAAAGCTAATATTAAAAATAAAATGCTATTTATAGTTGCCCAGAATGCAGATCAATCCGACTTCTCATGCCTTACACGTAAAATTACAAATTTACACAATGATGTTAGAAAACTGTTTCCTCCTATCTGCTAGGCATATATACATACAATCTGGCAATTTCACTATTAGAGAATACCCAAGAGAAATGAGTGTGAAATTTCAGATCTATTTAATGTTGCAATAAGTTATGAGAACATTAATTCAAAGTTGCCAGGGACTGGGTTCTCTGAAAGATCAAAACCTGTGAAAAGAAAGCGGGAAGCAGGATTTGGCTGCGGGAAATGAACTGCAATGCAAGCCCTAGAAAGGCTCAGCCAACCTGCTGGGGAGCCTATCACTGTGGCCCTCCCTCGGCTGCCCTGGGAAAGACGTGACATGACATTGAGCAAATCAGCACACTAGCTGAAAGATTAGACCACTGAAGCTTGCCTGCTGACCACTCTCTCCACATTGGGCAGCAATATGGAGAGATAATTCAGCAAAATTATTTGCTGATATATTTCAGCAAAAATTATTGAGTAACTACTGTGTGCCAGAAACTGTGCTGAGGTGAGAGAAAAGATAAATTAAGACACGGTTTCAGATTTTGAGAGGCTCACAATTTTGCAGTGATAATCTAAATCATATTTTGTCATTTCCCATAACAACATGTTGTTATTTTTCAAAAAATCTACTTGGAAATGTAAATAATGATTGCAATAACTTTTGACAAAACCCAAAATGAAATGTGACATAAAACAAATCATCAGCCTGATCATTTTTCTTTTTCTGAGGCCTGTAACAAAATATTGTGTTGGGTTAGAGATTTTAACCTGCAAAATGTATTTTATTCTATTACCTCTCAAAGATAATGCCTTTAACACACTACAGAGTGTGCCTGTATTGCTTTCATCAATAATCTTCCAGAAACTATTTAATCAGTAGTTAATTCACCTATTAACTAAAATGCACAAGCGATAGAGTACCTGGAATGCCAACTAACTCTGACCGGCATGAGCTCACATGTCACTCAGATGAAAATTCAAAATGTCCCAAACTACCAGAGAAAGGATAAGTGAAAAGTACTTAGCTGGCTCTATTAGACTGTCTTTTTAGATTAGCTATGTCAAAGAACTTGAGCCAGGTTTAATCATATGCTTCTCTTTGACTCTACTTCTCTTGGCTTGTGGGATTTCACCTGGACATAATATTCCCTCTCAAATAACTTTGTCTAAGTCACTTTTGTAATGTTTTCCAAACACATAATTACTAATATCTGTAGTAGCTATTATACTTACTAAAATGGCAAACAATGTCTGTAGCACAAGGAATCACACCCATAGTTTCAGTCTCCTTGCCACTGAGCAATGTTCTTTCCTTATTCTCAATTCTGGTCCATCTTAAGGATTTCATTTCACATTGTACGTTGAAAATGCACATTGAAAATTACATATAATTCTATTCAAGAAGCTTTTTTTCCCTGTTTAATCTAGTTTGTTTTGTTTTGTTTTTTTACTTTGAAATGTCAATTGTTCTCTACACTAGGCCAATGGTTCTCAAATTATATGTAGTGGAATTATATGAAAAATAAACTATTTTCTAAATAAGTTGAATTCTACATTGTTTGTTGGCAGATTCATCGCTGAAACCATAGGAATCTGTAGAGCAACCTGATAAGTGCTCCCTTAAATAGTCTTGTATAACTTGTGAAAAGCATCACATTATATTTGTATTGTGGCTGTTCCTTACATGCTAACATGCTTCAATTTATGGGCCTCTTATAATACATAAACTTGGGATAACTGGAGTCAGATAGAACTGGACTCAATCCCTGTCTCACTGATGCTTTACTGAGGACTTGAGCAGTTCACTCAAACTCTCTATCCACATCAGGGCTTTCTTACCACTGAAGTGAAAGAAATAATCCTTATAGGTTCCAGGTGTAAGGAGATCAAGTTCTTTGTCATGCAGCAAAGCTCTCTGGTCTCCTTTACTCCACCATTTACATCAAAATACATACTAAGATCATTCAGAACAAAAGTAAACTGCCTCTTCAACTCGCACTGGACAAGGAATGTTTGAACTTGACAGAGAATGCAAATTGGTGCAGCCACTATGGAAAACAAATTCCACAAAAAATTAAAAGTTGAACTACCATGTAATCCAATAATATCTCTTCTGAGTATAATAAAGGAAATGAAAATAGGATATTGAAGACATATCTGCATTCTCCGGTTTATTGCAGCACTGTTCACAATAGCTAAGGTATGGCAACAATCTAAATGTTTATATTTTATATATAATCACATCTTCATCTGTTCATCAACGAGAGGGAAGGAAACTTGCAGTGGCATAATGGACCTTGAGGGCATTATGACAGTAAAATACATTATAAGCATAAATGGAAGTTTGGATATATCTCTTTTAAAAGACTTTATTTATTATTTTTAGATAGATGGGAAGGGAGAGAGGCAGATAGGGAGAGAGACATCAATTTATGGTTGCCTTTCACCTGCCTCCAGCTACGGACCTGGCTGGAGACCGGGCTTGCAACCTCATTATGTGGATATATCTTTTATGAAAGCATTTATATCATCTTGTTGTTTTTGAAGTCAAATACACACTGCTTTAATAATTTCATAAAATAGATGTCAAATCTTCACCTAAACTTAATTGTGTTCACACATTAAAATGTTGAAATGACAACATTGTTTTCTAAGAAAGAAGATAAAATTTAGACCAATATGCATTGAGGTGATATTTTGGGTTCTTTTTCTATACTGTTATTTTTTAAATATTTTATTCATTATTTTTTAGAGAGAAGGGCAGGAAGGCAGGAAGAAAGGGAAAGAAACATCAGTGTACAGTTGCCTTTCACCTACCTCGAGCTACGGACCTGGCTGGCTACATGGCTTGCAACTTGGTTATGTGCCCTGATTGGGAATCAAACTAGTGACCTTTGGGTCTATACTGTTTTTATTGCAGAATATCTTTTCAAAAATATTCATGCTAGTGTTTTTCTAAATGGCATGTTCTTATTTTATTTTCTTTAATAAACTTGATTTTGTAGAACAAGTTTAGGCTCACAGCAAAAGTAAGGAGGAAGTACGGAGTTCCCATAAAATGTTTGTCCCCCTACACAACCTACCGTCCCCAAAGTGGGACATTGTAATCAATAAACACATTGACATATCATTATTACTCAAAGACTACAGTTAATATTAGGGATCACTGCTGGTATTGTACATTCTATGAGTTTTGAAAAATTTCTAATGACATGCATACACCATCCTAGTATTACATATAATAGTTTCACTCCCTGTTCTCTATCTTTGCTGCATTACCTATCCCGCAAATATTGGCAACAACTGGTCTTTGTACTATGGCTATATCTTTGCCTTTTCCAGACTGTTATGTATCTAAACCAAACTTTATTTAGCCTGTGGGTAAATAACAATAAGAATAATTACTAAACTTATTATTAGAGCATATTCAATTTTGTAAGACACTGCTACACGACCTTCCAAAGTAGCTGCCATTTTGCTTTTCCACCAGCAATGACTAAGAGTTCATGTTGCTCCACATTCTCACTAGCATTTAACAGTGTCTGTTTTGGAGGGTTTCACTATTATTATAGGTTTGTAGTGGTGTTTCACTGTTCTAATTTGCAAATTTCTAATTACAATATGATGCTGAGTATCCTTTTATATTATTCCAATGTGTTATTTCATCTATTTTATACTATTTCCCATCTGTATATCTTACTTTATGAAATGTCTATTTAGGTCTTTTGTTAACTTTTCAATCAAATATTTTTTTCTTATTGTTGGGTTTTAAGAGGTATTTTGTTGTATTGGGTAACAGTCCATTACAGATGTAGCCACAAATTTTTCCCCTTATATGGGGCTTGTTGAAAAATTTCTTCAGATTCTATTTTACATATCATATATTTTTCATGCATGGAGTCCCGCTTATCAATTGTTTCTTTCATGCATTTAGCATTTGTGTTATATGTAAAAAAATCATCACCAAACTCAAGGTGGTCTAGATTTGTCCAATGGTTTCCACTAGGATTTTTATTTTTTATTTACCATTTAAGTCTATGATTCATATTGAGGAAATGTAGTGACTGGGTCTAATCAATTTTTTTTTTGCATGTGGATGTCTAATCATTCCCAACACAATTTGTTGAAAAAACTATCTTTGTCATTGTTTGCCTTTGTCATTTTGTCAAAAATTGGTTGACTTTTCTTATGTGGTTCTATTTCTCTTTACTTAGTTCAACTGATATATTCATCTATTATTTTGTCAATTCCACACTGTCTTGATTATTGTAACTTTACAGTAAATCTTGAAGTTAGGTGCCAATCCTTCAACTTTGTTCTTGTCCAGCATTGAGTAGGCTATTCTGAGTCTTTCATCTCTCCATATAAACTTTTGAATTATTTTGGCACCATTAACTTTTGGGGGTTGTCATTGGGATTACACTAAGTTTATAAATTAACTTGTGAAAAAACTAATATATTGACAACATTATGCCTTCTTATCTATGATGTGCAATATTTCTCCATTGATTTAGTTTTTTTAATTTTTTTGGTCAATGTTCTATACTTTTCCATACATAAAACATATTTTGTTAGACTTTGTTTTGTTTCTATAGACAAAAACCTCTGCAACTTTTAAATGTACAGTCAACTAGGTGGGGTATTTACAAGGTCCATACCAAAGAGCTAGAAAATCTCCCCAAGAATATATGTGCAACCCAACCACAATGGGTGTATGAGATAGGCACAGATTTTAACAGCAAAAAGAACTAAGTTTTACTTCTAACAATTTCTCTTCTTAACCACATGGCCTAGCTCAAACTATTTAATAAATCATAGTCTCAGGGTTTTTGTCTATAGTATGGGAATAGTTTTGAAACTCTTATTTGATGTATAACACTATCTTTTCTGCTTGAAAGAAATGTATTTTATGGAAACAAGACTAAATCTTTGGTTTTGAATGAATGAATGAGAACTAGAACTCAAATGGTCATGTAGTTGAGCCCAGGAGATAAGGAATAGAGAGTAGAGGGAACAATAACACAGCAAAAGATTTGAAGTTTTACAAACTCCTTTTCCTAGTTCAAAGATTCAAAGCAGTAAGTGGTCAAAATCCCAGTCACAGTCTGCTTAACAATTTTAGAGTAACTGCAGGAATAATTGATTTTGAGCCAAAGAGTGAGATATGGTGCCCTAAACACTTTTTAATTGAGACCTAAACTATTTAGCAAATTGGTTATATTTGAAAACATTAGACTCCAGACTCAATTAGTTCAGTGATTTGTTCTATTTTATTCACTACTGTACATTTAGCATATAGAAAATTACCCAAAACATATTATGCACTCAATGAATATTTATTGGATGAACAAGGTAAAGAGACCAATTTTCTTTTTGAAGATGGAAATATTTATACTATAATTTGTTGAAAATGAAATTCAACACTTAGTAGAGCACAACTAGGACAATATTTTATCAGACTGGAAATCTTGACATGCTATATCAATACACTGATTGATTAATTGCCTATATCTATATATTATCTAAGTACAATATTTCAAATGTATCAAGTGAAAGGAAAATGCAACTGGTAAGAATGATCCTATTTTTTCTCTTTATGTTTCTTTCAGGTCCCCATGTATTTGCTTCTGGCTTTTATTCTCTCCCATTATAAATAAAACAGTCTCTTTAGCTGCAAGCTAACATCTGATTATTTTTTGCCTTTGAGTAGCAATGATAGCACTAACTCCAACTCAGGATAATAATCTTTCTTTGTTCTATTTTAATTTTCTTTATTAAGTTAAAAAAGAAGCCACAGTTTAAGAATAAAAAGTGCCAATATGTTAAGTGAAAAGATATTGCAAATCTTTCACAGAATAGCAACCTGAACAATATTTGTTAAAAGATACTAGAATACAGTGGGTTATTATAGGTTTTTAAAAATGCCTTTCTGAAAAACCTAACATTTTAAATAAAACTAACATATTATAAATACTCATTGACTACCCTATCATAATTTTAATTTTGTGTTATATGTCCATTTTCATACCTAATTTCTTTTCCCTTTAAAAAAAGGATGATCTAATAGATTGAAATTATTGCTAGGGACTAGAGGTAGAAGAAGGGAGATACTGTATACTGGACACTGTAAGAACTTCTAGTATAGTACTACAAAGGAATGGTTTTCATTAAAGCTTTCCCATATGAAGCCAAATAACTAACGATACCTTCCTGTATGCATGCATAGAACTAAAAATCCATATATACAACTAAAACTTCAGAACTAAATTTTTGAATGCACAGGCTGAACCAGTAACTCCAGTTCCATATTGCCTCTCTTTTTCAGCCACATTATGGAAAAGGCATTGTCTCTACTAGAGCTACTCTTAATCCTGCCACCCCAGTTTTGAGACATTCATTTATGATGAACATGATAATGCCAATATTCAAAACTAAGAAAGACAAAAATTATGTAAAGAGGAAATGAGAAATGACATGTCTTCCAGTAGTGCTACAGAGTGTTAGAATATTGGTAGGCAAAGACTTACCAACCAGGTGGTGCCGTTCCAGTCTGGCACCCACTTGGCTCCTGTTCAAATTTGAGGATATTGAAAATGTTGTCAAAATTCTCTCTGATTACTTAACATAAGTCTTTTCTTTACTCTTAGAGAAGACAGTTGTATGTTAGCTCCAATTATAATTACTCTAGTCCTAACTATATTTTGCTGGATAGAAATTTCCAGATTCCAAGATGTGTTTAGTACTATATCACTCTTTTATTTTATCCATGTGTGCACATACACACATACGTATCCACACAGCTTTGTTCTTTACTGGTTTCAGTTTTTCTCTTTTCATTGGTCTTTTTGTTTTCTTGTTTAATTTTGGTTGTCCTACTCTTAATTTTTACATAACAAAAGCACAGCACATAGTAGTTTAAATAAATAAAATGCATTTGTTGATTTTTAAATACAAAGATAAAACAATTATGGCCACATTCAGGAATTTCACCATTTTACCATTAACTATCAATTTATCTCACAGTTCTGTTTTGATTGTGTTGTTTTACTTTATGGAAAAGTTCTCTCTATATGGCTGGTCTCAGTAATTTCAAGCTTATAAATTCTTGGCAGTTAAGAAAAGAGTATCTCTTTCCTAATGATCATTGGCTCTGTTCAGAAGTCATTAACTATAGAATCTTTTGCCATCTTAAGAAGTTAAGTTTTTAAAAATTATCTAGCCCTGGTTTCTTTAAGCCTTACAATTTTCTCTTCAATTTATTTCTCTTTTCTCACATTTTATAAAGGTACAGTCAGTACCTTCAATACTTTGTTTGAATATATCTTTATTTAAATAACCAATTTTATTACTTAAATGTTTTCTTTACTCATAACTATAGGTAAATTATACTAAACTGCTCTGACCAGTGTGGTTTAGTTGGGTGTCTCCCCATAACAAAAGCTCACAGGTTGGATTACTGCAACCCACTGATGTTTCTTACATCATTGTTTCTCTCCCTCTCTCTCTCCCTCCCAACCCCTCTCTCAAAAAATAAATCAATAAAAATCTTTTAAAAATTATACAAATGTTTCTTCTACTACATAAGATGGATTCCCCCCTTCCATGAATTTCTAAAAGCATGTTCCTTGCTTCCTTTAAAGCCCTCACTGGAAGTGTCCTCAAAGTCAAGACTTTTCCTATGTGTTCAAGACAATTTAGGCTGTTTTTGTTAACATCATCAAAATTCTGCTAATTTTTCCACTGCTTGGATCCAAAGCTGATTTCACATTTTTAGTCAATAATAACGGTCATAAGTTGACTCATTTCCCTCAAAGAAGACACTGAAATCTTCACCCTAAGTACCTGCAGAGATGACCTTATTTGGAAATGAGACTTTTGAAGGTGATCAAGTTAAAATAGGTTATTAGGGTAGTTTCTAGTCCATTATGATCATCCCTATAGAAAAGTAAAATGTAGACATGAAGGTAAACATACCACCAAACACCATGTAGAAATGAAAGCAGAGATCTAGGTGGTGCATCTATAAGGCAAAGATTGCCAATACACCGCTAGAATTTAGGAGAGATTCAAGGAGCAGATTCTCCCTCACTGTCCTCAAAAGGAACCACCCTGCCAAAAAATTGTTTAATTATGCGATGACAAATTTCTATGGCTTAAGTCATTCAGCTTACTATACCTTCTAACTGTAGCCCTTGCAAACTGATAGATTCACAGACATCAAAACCTAGAGTAGTTAACTCTTACTGTGTAACATGCCTACCATAAATTCAGTAGCTTAAAATAGCTTAAATTTCTCATCTCACCTTTCTGTCAGGTGGGTGCCTAGGCATAGCTTAGCTAGATCTTGAAAGTCTGAGTCCTTATCAGAAGCTCCACTAGGGAAGGATACCATTCTAAGGTCATGTTATTTGGGGCAGAATTCACCTCCTTTCAGGCTGTAGGACTGAGGATCTATTTCTTGATGGCTTCAGGCCAGAGGCTGCCCTAAATTCTATACTGTATTACCCTCTCCTTACAGATGCTCACAACATAGTAATAGGCTTCTTCAAAACCAGCAAGGGAGAATTTCTTAACAATATGAGTACTGCAATCTTAGGGAGAGTGCAATGACATTCATGTAGTCAGTTTTGCCCTGTTCCATTGGTTTGAAACAAGTCATAGGCTCTGCTCACACCTAAGGTAGGTGGTTGTACAAGGTCATGAACAGCCGGAGGCAGGGATCATAGTGGCACCTTTGAGTCTGTCTTCCTGCCACTTTGTTTTTATACTGTATTTATTTATTTTTAAATATTTCCTTCATCTTTTAAAAATTTTATTCATTATCTATAGAGAGAGGGGTGGGAAGAAAGGCAGAAAGGGAGAGAGACATCAATATATGGTTGCCTTTCACCTGCCTCCACTACAGACCTGGCTGGAGACCTGGCTTGCAACCTGGAAAGTATGTGCCCTGATTGGGAATTGAACCAGCGACACATGAGTTCACAGACCAGTGCTCAATCCACCGAGCCATACCAGCCAGGGCCTGCTTTTATTCCTTAAATGGAAGACTTATAGATAGCATATTTTTAGATTTTAAACTTTCTATCAATTTTGACCATTTTTGCCTTTAGTTCTTTATGTAATTATTTACATGGTTCAGTTTGTATATATAATTCTATTACATCTTTTTTATTCATCTTTTCTGTTTTTTTGTTTGTTTGTTTATTTCTCTGCCTCTCCCTTAATGTCTTTTTATATACTTAAGTAATTTTTAGAACTCCACTAATTTCTCTATTAGATATTTTAGCTATACCTTTCTAAATGATCTCTTAGTGATTGGCTTAAGGATTGCAATATATTATCCTCCACTCTTCACAGTCCACCTATAGTTAACATTGTTCTATTTCATGCGATACTTAAAAATCTTACAACTCTCTAGTACATATGACCCCACCACCATTTTAAAGTTGATATAAATATATTACATACACATACATAAATTTAGAGTACAATGTAATAATTTTGGCTTTAAACATGATTTATAAATACAAATCATGTTTTAGCTTTATTATATGATTTATAAATAAAAAGGAAAAAAGCAAAAATAAATTAATGATTAGGCCTCCATAGTTTCTAATAATAAATTACCAATTAAATGGGCCATTGTCCCCTAGTATGTAATGTCTCATTACTATTTCTGCTATTTTTCTATAAAACATGGTTCCTACCATCAAATGAGAGTGAAAGGAAAAAAGCAAATACAATAAAATATATAAACTGTAAGAAAATTAGCAGGAATTTTTGTTGTTAGATCAAGTTTGAAGAATAATTACTTGCATCATCATTATTAGGAAAAATTACTTTTTATATTGCTCTCCCCTGTACACTGACAACAAACATAATCACTGTTAAAAATAGTTGTTCTCATTAGTATGACAAACAGGAAGCCACAGACTTTATACCCCACAGAAACATCAATTTAACAACCATCCATGGAAGAAAAGTTCTTTACAAGAGCTCCTAAATCCGACTGAGAGGCCATAGTACCAAGGTGAACAACAGAAAGAAGAAAAAATGCAGTAGAAAGAATAAGAACAGTTTCACTTTACCCACATCACCCCTCCTTCAATTTATCACAGTGCAGTGTTGAGAGAGGTACCCTTGGTTACATGTTCTCCCATGGGTGGGAGAATGAACCCACCCATAGATGTGGCACCAAGCTGTACAAGAAATGCTAAAGATAATCCTTCAAGTTGAAGTGAAAGAATACTGAAGAGCAACCTGAAAGCATCTGAAAGGACCTAACTGGCAAAGATAATTATGTACACAAATATAGAATAATGTAAGATTGTAATGGTGTTATATAAATCATTTTAAATTCTATTATAAAAGTCAAAAGATTAACAATAACTATAAACACAAAAGCTTATTAAATCATACACAAGATAAAAAGATGTAAATGAGCTCTGGTTGGTGGCAAAGTGGATAAGGCGCCGGCCTGCAAACCCAAAGGTCACTGGTTCAATTCCCAGCCAGGGCATATAACCAGGTTGCACGCCAGGTCTCCAGCCAGGTGTGTAGCTGAAGGCAGGTGAAAGGCAACCATACGTTGATGTCTCTCTTCCTCTCTGCCTCTCTCCCTTCCCTTCTTTTTACAAATAATGAGCAAAATCTTTAAAATAAGAATAAAAATTAGCTTAAAAAAAAGATGCAA
Source organism: Noctilio leporinus (assembly GCA_004026585.1). NCBI lineage: Eukaryota > Metazoa > Chordata > Mammalia > Chiroptera > Noctilionidae > Noctilio > Noctilio leporinus. Next base: position 179,620 of record PVIW01002940.1, read on the forward strand.
ATGGTGACATTAATAACAGAAAGTGGGGAGTAAAGTATAGAGTGTTTATATGGTATTGAAGTTGTTATCATCTTTTTTAAAAGACCATTATAACTATAAGACATTTTCTCAAACTTTTGATAACTTACTTAAAAATCTACAGTAGATGCATAAAAAATATAGGTAAGAAAAATCAAAATGACCTGGCTGGTGGCTCAGTGGATTGGCCCCAGCCTAAAAACCCAAAGGCTGCTGGTTTGATTCCCCAGTCAGGGCACATAACCAGGTTGCAAGCCAGGTCTCCAGCCAGGTCTGTAGTGGGAGGCAAGTGAAAGACAACCATACATTGATGCTTCTCTCCATTTCTTCCTCCCTCCCTGCCTTCTCTCTGAAAATAATGAATAAAACCTTTTTAAAAAATCAAAATGTATCACAATAAAAAAATCACAAATGAAGACAAAAGGAAAAGAGGGGAAAAAAATTACCTCACTAATCAAAAGACACAGAGAAACTGAATGGATTCTTTAAAAATCCAGCAGCACGCTGTATATCAGAGACTCACTTAAGATTTAAGGACATATATAAATTGAAAATGAAGCATGAAGCAAAACCAAATGAGAGCAGGGACAGTTATATTTATATTAGACAGAACAGATCTTAAGTCAAAAATGGTCATGAGAGAAAAAGAAAGTCATTACAGAATGATAAAAAGGTCAATTCAACAGGAAAATATATCAATTATAAATATATATGCAATGCACCCAACGTAGCAGTACCTAAATATATAAAGCAAACACTGACAGATCAGAAAGGAGAAATAGCAATACAATAATGGATGGATATTTCAATACTGCACTTTAAATAATGAATAGATCATCCAGACAGAAAAATCAGTAAGGAAACAGCAGGCTTGAACAACAGGTAGACCAAATGGACCTACAGAAACAGATAGGACATAGGACAGCCATCCAACAGCAGCAGAATACACATTTTCCCAAATACACTTGGAACTTTCTCCAGAATGGATGACATAACAGGGTACAAAACAAATCTTAACAAACAAGACTTAAATTATCTTACCTATTTTTTCCAACTACAATGGAATAAAATAATGGAGTGATATCACCAAATAGCAGAGCAGGAGGTATCAGCTTCCACCCCATCCTACCACCCTTCCACCAATCTCCCCACACACACAAAGATCAACAATTACACAGTTTGAATGAATGAAAATACCTCTGGGAAAGCTCAAAAGACCACATAAAACAATTCAGGCCCCGCAGTGTGGCTCTGTCTATTGGAGTGTCCATCCCTGCACCCAAAGGTCACAAGATCCATCTCCATTCAGGACACACACCTAAGTTGCAGGTTAAACGCCCGGCTGGGGCACATTCTGGAAGTAACCAATTGATGTCTCTGTCTCTCTGTCTTTTTGTCTCTCTCTCACTCTCGCTCTTCTTCTCTCCCGCCCTCTCTCCCTCCTTCTCACTCTCTTCTTTCCTCTCTCTTTCTGAAATATATAAAATTGTTTTAAATCATTTCAACAACACAGTTGAACAAAAAGCCTGAGAAGGGTAGAAACAACAGCTTTATTTTGCTGTATCATCTCATCCACCAGGCCAACACTCCTTAGCACCAAAAGGGAACTCCCAATGAAAAAAGAGTTCCCCTTGCCAGGAAAGGGATAACAGGGTCAATACCCTCTTCCCCAGCCTTCCAGAGCAGTACACAAAGGACTAGCTTTGGTTTCAGCTCACTCAAAGGCTGGCAAAACTGAGACATCTAGTGACACACTGAAAGAAGGAAGATGATCCTGGGCTACCAGTATCAGCCGCATAGTGCAAGAAACCACGTTTCCCAGTGACCTGTCCCACAAAGAACTCCCACAGCTTTTCCCATGGAAGAAATCAATAGCCAGCACACTCACTATGGACCTTCTGCAGATTTCACCTCTGAGGCCCTTGCCCAACAGGTTTTCACATTTACAGCCGTCTGAGTCCCTCCATGTTCCCCCCTTACCCCTCAGCCCCTTGAGTCCCAGGATTCACACTGGCAGCCAACCTGGCTTCTGAGGTTGCGCATATGCAAGACAGCAGCCTAGACCTCAGCGGGTGACCACGACCTCCTTGGACATACTGTGGTTAGCTTCTGCTGCCAGGCACCTGCATGCCCCCAACCCAGCTCCCAACATGATCCTCCACTGCTGGGCACACACTAAGCCTGAGCCTCTACAGCTTCTTGAGTCACACTGACACCCTTGGCCCCTACAGGTGCTTGGAGCCCACATCAGGCCATGACTCCTATCACTGACCTGCACCGCTGTGCTCCTCTGCTACTATTTCTGCAGCTGGGCACCTATATCCCACCAGTCTAGCTCCTGTCACCAGCCTCACAGCCACGCACACACCTCTGACAATACAATGCCACACCAAAGGAGTGCACATCAAAATCCAAAGTTTATAAGCTACTGGTGGGCCCACGCTTAGTCCTGGCCTCTGCTTCTGGCCCAGCTTTTACCACTATGTGTATATCTGAAGCCAGCCCATGCCAGTACACGTGCACCTACAGCCAGTCCTCACAGCCAAACACATGCACACTACCAAATCCAACCATCACCACCACTTGCCCTGGTCCCTAACTCTGGAAGGAAGCACTGCCAACTGAAGACCCTAACAGCTCTAGCAGCCACTAGGGACAACTGCAGCTCTCACCAAGGATCATAGGCTTGTCCATGTCATGAACTCCAATGGTCATGGCCAACAAGCATTATGACACCCATGCCACAAGCCACCACATGTTCCCATGTTCGGCATCCTGCACCACCAGACTGGGGTAGTAACATGCTCCAGCATGCCCCCACTCTTAGGTAAAGATGTTGCTGAATTCATCAGCTGAAATCTGGAAGGTATGACTGTTTCTTCAAATATGCAGACACCTCTGCAAGGCTACAGGGATCATAAAGAATCAGGACACAGCACCATCAGGACACAGTAAACTTCTGGTAATTGACCTGAAATACATAGATATACACAAATTGCCTGACCAAGAGTTCAAAATAGTTTTTTCTGAAGGTAGTTAAGAAAGAACATGGATGGACAATTAAACAAAATCAGGAAAACAATACAAGAACAAAATGAGAAGGTCAATACAGAGATAGAAAACCAAAAAAGAAAGAAAAATTTTGGAACTGAACAACACATAGGTTGAACTAAGGAATTTGACAGAGTCCAACAGCTGACTAGACCAAGCAAAATTTTTTAAAAATCAGTGAATTTAAAGTTAGTATATAATTTGAAAACCTAATCACAAAAGCAAAGAAAATGATAATTAAAAGGAATGAAGAAAACTCATGATATATCATGAAAATAAACATCCTATATACATGATTGGATTCCCAGAAAAAAAGAGGTAGAAAGCTTATTTTTAAAATAATAGCTGACCCTGGCTGGTATGGCTCAGTGGATTGGCGCTGGCCTGCAAACTCAAGGGTTACTAGTTCAATTCCCCAGCCAGGGCACATAACCAGGTCTCCACCCAGGTCCAAAACTAAAGGCAGGTGAAAGGCAACCATACTTTGATGCTTCTCTCCCTTTCTTCCTCCTTCCCTGCCCTTCTCTCTGAAAATAATAAATTAATTTTTTTTTAATAAAAATAATAGCTGAGCCCTGCCTGAGTGGCTCAGTTGTTTGAAGTGTCATCCCTTGCACCAAAATGTTATAGAATCAACTGTAGTCAGGTCACACACCTAGGTTGTAGGATTGTTCCTGGTTGGGGTGTAAAAGAAGGCAACTAACCCATGTTTCTCTCAACAAGCATATTCTCCAGTGAGGATTTAAAAGTAATTTTTATTTATTTTTTTAAAAATATATTTTTATTTATTATTTTCAGAAAGAGGGAAAGGGAGAGAGGCAGAGAGGGAGAGAGACATAAATGTATGGTTGTCCTTCACCTGCCTCTCCAGCTACGGACCTGGCTGGAGACCTGGCTTGCAACCTGGTTATGTGCCCAGGATGGGAATCGAACCAGAGACCTTTGGGTTCGCAGGCCAGCACCAATCCACTGAGCCACCAGTCAGGGCTTAAAAGTAATTTTTAAGAGTAAAAATAAAAATAATAATTGAGAAATTCTGAAATCTGCAGAGATATTTGGACATCCAAATTCATGAAGCTTATATGCCCATTAACAAGTCCAATTCAAAGATACCTTCTCCAAGACACATTATAATAAAACTGTCAAAAATTAAAGAGAGAATCTTAAGAGGAGCAAAAGCAAAAAAAGATGATCATTTACAGGAAAATTCCCCAAAGTCTACAAACGGATTTCTCAGCAGAAACTTTACAGGCCAGAAGAGAATGGAATGATATATTTAAACTGCTGTATTAAAAAAAATCCAACAAAGTTTCCCTTCAGATATAAAGGAACTATAAAGATTTTCCCAAACAAAAGCTGAGGATTTTCATCACCACTAAACCTGCCTTAAAAGAGTAATGAAAGGAGTTTTTTAAGCAGAAATGAAAGAACACTGAATAGTAATATCAAAACATATTGAAAATATAAAACACATTTGTAAAGGTAAGCATATTATCAAATTCAGAATATTCCTATATTGTATTATGGACACAGGATTAAAATTAGCTATAGCTACAATAATTTGTTAATGGATACAAAATATAAAGAGATAAACTGTTACATCAAAAACATAAAATGTGGGGGTATAAGTAAAAAGGGTGATTTTTGTATATAATCTAAATTAAATTATCAGCTTAAAATAGATATATCTATAAAAATTTTATCTAGTATCATGGTCACCACAAAACAAAGACTTGTCATAGATACACATAAGATAAAAAAAAAAAGGTATCAAAGCATACAACCATGGATAATAATTAATTCACAAAGGGAAACAGCAAGAGAGATACAAAGAACTACAAAACAGTCAGAAAATAAGATTGCATTCCTAATTCCTTATTTACAAAAAATTTACTTAATTATTTATTCACTTATCCAAAAGAAAAAGTTATTTTACAGAGTGGTTAGTTTTTGTAATACATCAAAAAAGTGATGGTATACTTCCCTGTTTTCACGTTTGTCTTGTGTCAGTGGTTAAAAATTCTCCCAAATAATTCATTTTAGACTTGAAATGGCAATACAGATTTTATTTAATAGATTTAAGTTATAATTGAAACCAGTTTTATAGAATTTTTATTCCTGTTTTATCCTAGAGCTATGCAAAAAAATTAACTAAATTTTTTTTTATGTGGGTCTTTGTGATAAAACATGAGATGCATTCTGACAGAAAGTAAACACAGAAGAACTCTGGGTCTTCATTCAATTCCATCATTATATGTTTATTTTCAAAAATGATATGATACATTATGTTCACTCAAATTTTTAAATTCTTGTTATATACATAATTCAAATGATTATAGTTGAAAAATGAATGCTTCAATCTGCATTTAAGTGTCCTTTAATAAAGATTCCTGATTCAATAATAGGGAACTTCAATTTTTTTTTTAATATAGCAAAACTCCTTTGTACAATTGTGTATAATTTTCTTCCTTCTGGCAATACTATAAATAGCCATTTCATTGTTCACACTCCAGGAGTAATTCCTGGGCTATCTCATATGATGCAAGTACCATCTCTGCAGTGTTTCACACACTCCATTTGTTTTGTCATAGCCAGGACATCATGAAATCCAGTACTTAGATGAGACATAAGTAGAAAGTACGGTTATCCTTTGTGTCATGATCCTAGGTTTCTATGTCAATTCTATTTGTTTAGTCAAAATGGAAGTTTCCAAATAAGCCTGTTAGAGATCCTTCCCCATTTTTATCAGTACTCTACTTGGAAATTTTTAGATGCATCCAATAGCAGACCAGCTTTAGGCTATGAATACAGCAGCACACCAGGGGAGTACCAACACATCCTGTCTGGACAAGTGGTAGCAAGTGCCATATTCCTCACTTCATCTGCTAGCATCTTAGAGAAGGCAAAAAGGTACCCTAATTGGATATTTTCCTGAAGGAACACTTCTTTATAAATTTATGGGGGTTGCTTTTCGGCACAGCTCCCAATAGAGCCCTAGGTTTATTAAGAAATCACTAAAAACAAATTCTCAAGGAAAATGGCTCTAGGCAGATCTTTTACTTCTGCTTTGTACCTTTGAGGAATTATTTTGTGGGCTGTTGACTAACAGCCTGAGTCTGATCTCCAATGGATTTCATATGCTCTTTGTCTGTTCTGTTTTAGTTCTAGGGCTTTTTGTTGCTTTAGTGACTAGAAGGAGAGCAGCTCATATTTTCTCCAATGTATATCATCAAATGGAAATTCTCTCTGGACTTGGCTGGAGGCCTGGCTTGCAACCTGGTTATGTGCCCCGGCTAGGAATCAAGCCAGCAACCTTTGGGTCCACGGGCTGGCACCTTATCCACTGTGCCACCAGCCAGAGTCTGCATTATGTTTTAAATGTTATTAACTACTACTTATTTTCTGAGGAAAGTCTATGTATTATTTTGAATACCCTTTTATGAGCCATTTTGGGTCTCACTACATGGGTTTAATCATGTTTTGGTGTTTAAGGAGCCAGTGGCTAGATTAATTGATCTTCTGGAATTAGACACACACTTATTAACACCAGTCTCACTTCGAGGACTGACAGTAACATTATTATTGTCTGTGCCTTTAGCCATGCCCATAACCATACCCATGGAGCTTGTCAAGGAAGCTGTCACTCATCTGATCACAGCCATTCACACCATATGCATGGACACAGTGACCATAGGCACAGTTACAGCCATGGATCTCCAAATAATTATTTTAAATGTAAATGAGTGAAAGTGAAACCTTCTTTTACAAAAAGGCATTTTTTGTAATATCTTAAAAATATCTTAAAGATTTACATATAAAACCTGAAACAGAGGGGAGTAAAAAGGAGATGGATGTAATACAACAACAGTAAAATTAAATTAATAAAAAAGACCTGAAACCATAAAATGCCTATTCAAAAATGAGAAAACCTTCTTTACATTGGTATTGGCAATGATTTCTTAGGTATGACTCAAAAAGCACAGATAACTAAAGCAGACATTATCCAGTGAGATTACAAACTAAAAGCTACTGCACACAAAGGAAACAACGAAGTGAAAAGTCAACCAATAGAAAAAGAGAAGATATTTGCAAACCACATATCTGATGAAGGAACTCTTATATTCAAAATATCTAAGGAACTCTTATAACTTAAGACAAAAATAAATTTACTTAAAAATGGCAGAGGAAGTAAATTAACATTTCTCAAAAGATCTACAAATGGCCAATAGGTACATGACAAGGTGCTCAACATCACTATTCACTAAGGAAATATAAATCAAAATTACAATGAGATATTACCTTACACGTGTTAGATTGGTAAATGTAAGAAGGAAAGAAAGAAAGAAAGAAAGAAAGAAAGAAAGAAAGAAAGAAAGAAAGAAAGAAAGAAAGAAAGAAAGAAAGAAAGAAAGAGAAAGAAAGAAAGAAAGAAAGAAAGAAAGAAGAAAGAAAGAAAAGAAAGAAAGAAGTATTGGTAAGGATTGTGGAAAAGAGAACACTTGTACACTGTTAATGGGAATGTAAATTGGTGCAGCCACTAAGGAACATCATATGGAGATTCCTCAAAAAATTAGCAAAAGAACTGTCATAGGATCCAGCAATCCCACTTCCAGGTATATATCCAAAGGAATTGAAATCATGTTCTCAAAGAGATATCTGCTCTCCCATGTTCACTGCAGTGTTATTCACTATAGCTAATACAGTGAATGCCTACTAATGAATGAAAATGTGTTAATTAACTTTAAAAGAGAAGAAAATCTTGCCTTTCCCAACAACGTGGATAAGCCCAGAACACATTATAGTAAGTGAAGTAAGCCAGACATAGTAGGATGAATACTCCATATCACTTATGTGAGGAACCTAAAATAGTCAACCTGCAGAAGCCGAAAGTGAATAGTGGTTGCCTGGGCTGTGAGGAAGAGGAAACAGAAAGGTGTTGTCAAACGTACAAGTTACAAGTTTTGGTTATACAAGTCCTAGAGATCTATTATACAGCATAATTCCTGTAGTTAAGAAAATGGTTGTATATTGAATGTTTTTCCAAGAGGGTAGATTATGTTGTGTTCTTATAACACAAATAATAACAGTAATAATAAAATAGAGATTAGGAGGAAACTTAGAGTTGATGGACTTATTTATGGCATAGTCTGGTGACAGTTTCATGGGTGGATGCCTTTAACCAAACTCATCAAATCATATGCATTAAATATGTACAGCTTTTTGTACATTAACAACACCTTAATAAAGTGATCTAAAAAATAACTTGTTAAATAACATACTAAAAAAGAATTCCCTTGAATGATATAGGTAGGCATGTATCTATATGCTTGTCTGTGTATGTATAAAAATATATATTTGAAAAATGCATTATGTATTTAGTTTCTTTTTCCTAAAAAAACTATTTTTCAAAACTGCAAAAAATATTCCTAGTGGCAGAAGTGTTCAAATTGAGGTGACATATCTTTTATAGAAATATCCCCATGCTGAGTTATTATTTCACTAACCATACTACAATTTACTTAGACAATGAGAAACAGTGCAAAGTGCCACAGTTTGCTTACTTGTCCAAGCAATAAATGCTAGAGTCAGTATTTTATATCCTAGTGCTCTTAAACATGTCAAAATGAATTTGGTCCAAAGCCTGCACATAAGATGGGGATAAACTAAATAAAAATAACTGTCAAAGGGGCTGCCTTCAATCACCTTCTCACCTCCTTCCAAAATAATTATGCTGCTAAAATATTGGATTATCTTAGTTATATTTTCTGAACCTTCACCTTTCTATATACTTTCCTGTATAATAGGGCTTTCCTTGCCATATTCTCAATGTAGACCCTGCGTAAGTATAGGGAGGTTTAGAAAAGATATGCCAGGCAGCTTCCAGTAGGTATGTTTTATCCAGAAGGGCTAGGAGATATCAATTTTTTATTTGTTTATTTTTCTGGTGGATTAATTACAGTGCATCCAATGCCTATCCTTGCTTCTAACATTCAAAACAGAACAAAGATCTTAATGAGATGTGTACATTAGCTGATTTGATAGACTTCCATAGTTGCCATGAATTCATTTTTTATCTAATCTAACTACTTTTTTTGATTAAGCCTCATAATTGTAATATCTATCATGTTAAGAATAGCATGTTAATGTCATCATGTCAGTTTTTCTTATATATTAGGCTACCAGCTATTACTGAAATAACTTCTAACATTTCAAATTATGCTTGGGAGCATCACTATGATCTGAAATGAACTTGTTTAAAATGTTCAAGCAAATAAAACACTTTCAGAGCATGAAAACTTCAGCCTGGATCATGTTTCCTTCTGCCTGAACTCATGTTTATATAATATAAATGCTTGAATACTTTAATATAATTTTCTTAGCACACTGCTAACCTTTTCACACCAAAATTTATCACCTGATTATAAACTGGAGTCAGAGACAAAGATTCAGCATATTTAATTCAAGTTCCTAGTAAAGATTTATGAGCAAAAAATAATGGCTGCATAAGTTATGAGCTATAACAGGAATAGATGCGCAGAAGGATAAACACCTGAAGAGACAGCCAGTAGGATGAGTCCACATGTTGACAGTCCCTGAGGCCAAAACAAATACAAATTCAAAATCAAACAGGCTGAACCAGAAGCCAATTGGTAACCTCTGTTGGCTGTGAACTGGAATCTACATCTAGACCTGTCTAATTCCAGCATTCGGCTGCCACCACACTGCCTGATAGACTAAGCAGATGGCAAGGACAAGCATACCTTCCAACAGTCTTCATTTTTTAAAAAATCCTATTATTCTGAAATATACTATAATAAAACACTAACTCTAAACTGTGGACACGATTAACAACAGTGAAAAATACATTCTAAGCTCATTTAAATAGCCAGTAGAAGTTGTTGCAGTTTGATTAACAGGACTAATCTTTTCAAACTTCTAAACAATATGAACTAAATTTCACAGTGGGTGATAGTACTGTCAATCATATTTCAGTGCATGAACTAAGCAAGTCACATAATAATTGGATATCTCCTAGAATAACACAGTAAAAGTGAAAATAAAATGCAACAATTCTATGGTTTTGTTATCTACAGAGAAACAAAAAGCTCAAGAACTTTACTCATGATTTGACAAAATTACTTGGCTAGATTTTTATGCTGTACTAATACAACAGGGCAATTTTTACTTTTATAATAAAAGGCTACCAAAGTCAAAACTCAATTACAGAAATCAGCTAACAAAAAGAGCTAAAACTTAGAGCAAATTCTGCTGACCCTTATGTTTTGAAAAGTCATTAAACATATTAGTTTCCTCTGAACTTAAATTTTTCTTTTCACTGAAATAGGGAGGAGGTCACAGATGTTTGGTTTCTTTATGATGCTATATATTTAGAAAAATTATTTAAAATTTTAAGAATTTAAAAAATATATATCTTAAAAAAAAAAATATATATATATATATATACACACACACACACACACACACACACACATACACAGGGTGTGCACAATTGGCAAAATTTTACTAAAATAAACAACATACCACAAAAGTGTTATATTTTGAAATAAATTTTTTCTTATATGTAAATACATAAACATAGTCATTATTTTTTTAATTGTTAAAAAAAGTCTCCATTTTGGAGAGTATTATGCTTAGTGAAATAAGCCAGTCAGTGAAGGACAAATATCATATGATCTCACCTCTTACGGGACAATAATGAACAAAACTAACAACAACCAACACAGAACCAAGTATATGAATACAAGAAATAGGCCTTCAGTGGTCAGGGGAACGGGGTTGGGGGGAGGGAGAGGTAGAGGCAAAGATGGGGAGCAGCTTAGACAAGAACCTAGTATAAAGGAACCATGGACATGGACAACAGGTGGGATTGACTTTGGGGGGAATGGGTGGGTGGGTGGGGGGACAGAGGGGAGCAAAAAGGGGATGGATGTAATACAACAACAATAAAATTTAAAAAAAAAAAAAAAAAAAAAAA
>PVIW01002941.1:0-190639 GCA_004026585.1 Noctilio leporinus
TGATGGGGCATTTCAGGAGACTAAAGAAACAACTGTCTTGCATAAAGCTGTATATTCCACTGATGGGTCTGAAAGAACTGTTGGAGAAAAATATTTTATATGGTTTCTTAATCTTTGCCCAAAGTTTTGGTAGTTTCAATGTGGCAATAGAAAACGTTGAGATGATCAGGGACTGAGATCACTGTGGAAGACTGAAGAAAAGTTAAGGGGTGGAAAGAGTGTTTAAGAAGACATCGTCTAAATAACCTCCTGCAATCAAAACTGGTTGGTAGAGCAAGAGACACCAGAAGAGACTCCATCAGCTAGGATTAGAGAAAAAAAGACAAGACAAATGAGACCAAAATGTCATTTCTATAAGGTGAAGAGAGCACAAAAGATAGAAATCAATGAAGGTGAAATAAAAAAGGACCCCTCTTATCACCACCACCAAATTTAAGATCTCGGAGTATTGATAAATAAGGTATAATCCCTGACCATTGTGGATACTGTGGGGAATCTCAGAAGAGATCTGAAGATGAAACTCCAGGAATATATGCTTTACCCAGGAAGGTCCTCGTTTCTCAGGAAGGTTTTGTGTCCCATAGGTGCCTCCCAGGGTCCTGTAGGTGGAAGGTGATCAGAGACCAGACAAGTGATGTCTGAGCTGTTGCTATGGCAATAGATCACAAAGAATATCCTTAACTTTAACCTAAGTCCTTCGGAAGGGAGCTGAACAATGACTCAACTCATTGACTTTTGCCCACTGGGCTCCCTTTTCTTCTTTTCCAGGGAAACAGATTGAATGACTAATAGCTATGAAATAACTCCCTTGAGAACAAGGCTTCTATATACTAAAAAATACAAAATGCTTTCATTAAAATTTAAGTGAATGACTTCCTTCCCACCCCACCCAAATGCCTCATAATGGATGGCATGAGAATGACATTTTTCTAAAATGTTACACAGTAATACTAGTTTGCTGTAAAATCATGAACGTCTACCAGTTTTTGTTGACTGAAAATTAATTTGCATAAACATTCAAGGAATGGTGGGATGGAAATTAATAAATACCTTAACCATTCATATATTTGAAGTACCTAGGCAGTAGATAAATTTTGCTAAAGGATAATTTCAAAGTATATTTAACAAATTAAATAGTGACATTTTGGGGTCATTTGAAATGAAAAACATCTTTTTTCAGCTCCCATTTTACCTCTTCGCCCCTTGACCCTGGCCCCACCTCTTCCCCCGTTCCTGCTTCCCCTAAGTATTCCTTCAGAGATTCAGCAAAAAGAGGAAGGAGAAGATTCACATGATCAGGAAAGCAGATAATTTCCTGGTCTTCATGACATGAGAAAACTAGCTCTCCCACAGAGTAACAAATTGGATGACAATTGCAGAGTAATGGAATTGCGTGATACTTGTCAAGTTGTTGGGAAACCAGAGCTGTGAAAGCCAATTTTTTTTTCAGTGCTACCTGTTGTTTCCTGTGATAGGAGATTTTCTGTTTACCCATTAAAAACAAAACACAGAGCCAAGATTCACAGATTCGTGAGTGGGTTTGTTATACCATGACTGTGAAAATGAACAAGCTGGGAAACTAAATTAAAACAAACTCAGTTGCCTGAAATTTTCAACGAATCAGATGTAATAATTAGGAGAGAACAACAACAACAACAAATATCGCTGTAAGAAAGACTTGCAGGATCTAATTTGAAATCATTTAAGGGTAAAATAGCTGCCTTTGTTTCCCTCTTTGGATGGCTATCAGGGCTTTCATATATGAAACAGTTGATAATGAGACTAAACAAAACAGTAATCACCAAAGAGGCGAAAGCACAGAAAGAAAAGCTATCTGGGCACAGACAAGCCATGGAACTGAACAGAAACAGTGATTTAGGCTTTTGCTTCCTTAACTTGACGGTGCCCACCGAATCACCTGGATGGCTTGTTAAAACAATTGCTCCACCCCACAGTTTCTGATATGGTAGACCTGGGAGGTGGAGCGGGGCTGCAAGTTTCCATTTCCAACAAAGTCCCAGGAGATGCTGATGCTGCTGGTTCTGGCACTGCACTTTAGAACCAAATTTAGGTTAATTTAGGGCAATGTCTATGGAGACAGGTTTCATAAGAAAGTGTTGCTCTGACCTGCATGGTTCAGTGGACTTGGGCATCGTTTCACAAAGCAAAAGGTCGAGGGTTCGATTCCAGGTCATGGCACTGCCTGGATTTTAGGCCAGGTCCCCCATTGGGGTTGCGTGAGAGGCAACCAATCGCTTCTCTCACACATCTGTTTCCCTCCCTTTCTCTCTCTCTCTGTAAATAAAATATTTTTAAAAGAGACTGTTGAAAACAGGAGAGATGTAAGATAACTTATTAGAGGAAGTTACAGGGAGAAGGTATTAAGGCAGCCGGGTGCTGACTCAACTAAAATGAAAATCATAGCAAGGGAAGGTGCACTTTAGCTGAAAGCAAAGCCCTGTCTGAACTAGGCACCTGACATTCGCAGTCCTGCCAGGTTCACAAAATGATAACATCCAGAAGAGGAACCAGAAGATGCTAAAAAACTTGATAGTAGATAATGATTACTGTAGGAAAATAACTTTCCAAGGATAACATAGTTAAAAAGTGGTCCTGAATTCTAAGCCATGTAAGAGGTAAACAAAGAACAGGACAGATGGAACTCAGAACGCCATACGTACTTACTACTGATTAAGGCTGGGAGGGATAGGTGGCTCAGGAGTGCAGCAACTATGGGCTTCCTAACACTGCAGCTCAGAAATAGGCAGACATCCAACAGCCCAGGCCAGGTGGACAAGTGTCCTTCTGTGGGCTCCCTCTTTAGAAACTTAACGTGGGAGAGAAGACATGAATATTTGCATTTCTATAGCGATTCCTCAAGGAAGGAGAGCATAGCAAAGGGTCAGCTCTGGAAGCCCTGCTTTTCTCACATTCAAATAAGTGGCTCCTCATTCCCTGAGGCAAAGTGATAAAAGAATGAAGAGGCCAGGAATGCACTGGTGGAGGCCTCTCTAGATTCAAGAAAACACTAGGAGCCAAGAATAAATAACCTGTCCTCACAGAGGACCTAGATTAGAAGCAGACTCTTTCACTCTAAAGCTACAGGATTCTGTTGCCTCTAGAAAGAAAATACACCAATGATTAGGGAAAAGGGAATGGTCATTTAAAAGCTAGAATTCTTTGAAATCTTACCATTTTTGCTAAGTGAAGTAAGTCAGCCAGAGAAAAACAGAGACCATATGATTTCACTTATATGCGGAACCTAAAGAACAATATAAATAAACAAGTGGACTCATAGATATAGGGAACAGACAAGGGTTGCCCAAGGGGAGAGGGGTTGGGGGTTGGGTAAAAAAGGTGAAGGGATTGAGAAGTACAGATTGGTAGTTCCAAAATAGTCATGGCCATGTAAAGTACAGCATAAGGAATATAGAGAATAAATAATACTATAAAAACTATGTATGGTGCCAGGTGGGTACTTAAAATATTGGTGAGGGGGACCACTTTGTAAAGTGTATGACTGTGTAACTATGTGTACAACTATGTTGTACGCCTGAAACTAATACAAAATAATACTGAATGTAAACTGTAATAGAAAAGAATTTTTTTAAATTATTTTTTAAAAGGTAGGATTCTCATGAAAGAATCCTAGGAAGCTGCAAGGTGAAGGAACTACATACTCTATTTTGGTGGCACGGGAATGTGAGAGACTGGTGCGCAACAACTGTTCATCGCCTGTAGTAGGTTCAGTGATTCAGCATTGGAACTGGGGGCCTGGCTGGTGGCTGTCATTATCCCAGCGATAGGTTGGTTGATCTAAATTTTGTACATGGCTTCCCAGTGTGTTCCTATCTGATTGTGACCATTTTGTAGCCAAAAAGCATAATAGCTAGTTTTCATTTTCTATGTACTGATGCCCATTAGTTGGTTCCTTAGGAAAAATAGCGCAAATTGACATTTGGACACTTTCAGAAAGAAACGAAGGAGAAGGACCATTCTACTCAAACAGAAGGCAGAGTCAGTCCAGCCTGCTGGGAGTGAGGCCCAGCTCATCTATCCCATCATCAGAGGTTTTCTGTCCGTTTCCTGCACAGGCCACGAGGCTCTTCAGTTCTCCCTCAGTCCCATCACGGCAGTGTCACATTGCCCTCCAACGAGAGTGTCATCAGTGGTGCACCCTGCCATGTGCAAAGGATGAAGGACAGAGTGTCACAGGGCGGAATCTCACTGCTTGATATTTCAATATACCCGGGCTCAGCAGAACACCTCCTTGGCACACTGAAAGCTCTTTACCTTGTTGACCTGCCTTGGAAGCACATTTGAAAGCTGGTATTTTGATTATATACCATCAACTACTGCTGCTTCTATGAATTTAAATGGAGAGCCTTCTATTTCATTCTAAGGCCTTCAGAATTTTATCACAACAGGTGAAGTTTTATGTATGCCTTGAATTTTTGTTGTTGCTGTTTAAAGAAAAAAATGGTTGAATTCTGAGATTCTCTGTTGGGAACACAGAAGAGAAAAACCAGAAAATGCCCAGGTATTCAATAAATATGATTGGGTGAAGATGAATATAAGAAAAGCAGCAGGAAAGCAGCATCTGAACCAACTGAAGTACAAAAACCCTAGGGGTCTCACACATTTTAGAAATTACTCTAGGAATTCTAGTTTTATTTGGCAAACCAGAGGGTTTATAGTAGTACATTATCTTACAGTTGGGATGAGCAAAAAACTTAAACCTGAACTCAAACCGATAATCAAAAATTTTAGATGAAAACGGAAGAGAAACACTTTTAACATACTTGCTAGAAGTTTCAAACACTCATACAAAATTCTTAGCACTTTGAAGAATCTAAATGTATAAATACTCATTACCATAAATGTGTCTTCTTGATTATTTTCTTAATAGTAGTAAAATTCCTTCAAATTTTTGTTTTCCTAACTATTCATTGAGGTTAATGAGTGTTCAGCCTAATTTACAAATGACCATTTAAACAAAGAGGAAGAAAGTGAAGAGATCAGGCTCTTCTAGTCTATATTCTGCTATAAACCAGTGGTGTGACCTTAGGCAGGCTAGTTTACTTATGTGTAAAATACCTATTGTATAGCATTCAGAGATATATTATAAAGGTAAAATGAGATCATGTATACAAACCACTGAAAAAAAAGTTTAAAGTGTTACATGGATTTTAAGTAATATCATTTTAAATGGACAAATAGTATACACTGAAGATGCTTAGCTTAGAGAAGTTAGGGCAGAAGTGGTCAGTCACCACTTAGGGTTCCTCAGTTGATCTGGAGGACAGCCATTAAAAGCTGATGGAAACTATAATCCAGAGGTTTTCAATATAATATGAAAAAGAACCATCTCCAACAGTGGGCAGGTGCCCTTGTTAGAGAGTGTCCCCTTGTCCATCATGGTGTGCAAGCTGAGTTCCTATATGATTAGTGGAGATGCCTTTTACGGCATTAGCTGTTCTAATTTATTATTGGACCAAAATAACTCTAAAATCCTTTCCACCTTTCAGAGCCTTTGTTTCTATGTTCATCTGACAAACCAAACAGTGCTTTGGTGACAATTGATTTCATGGGCCATGTTTATCTGACACAATATAATCTAGTGGAAAAATATCTTCACTTAGATCTACCTTAAAGAGCATAATGTGTTCTCCAGGTAACAGTGGTATTTCTAGAGCATGGCAGGGCTGTATGCTTAGTAGACATTCCTACTCCTAGGATGCCCTCACTGAATAGTACATGTCCTATTCTTGACCATAGACAATCATGATATTAGCAATAAGAATCCAACCAAAGGTAGCCGCTACTATATTACATTATATATTAACCCTTTCTCCACATGAGAAATATTTTTCAAGTTTAAAGTCAAGGAAAGCTTTTCCTTTCCTGAAGAACTAGAATATTTTCTTATTCCAATAACAAAGCATTATAGTTTTGTGTGCCCATTGTTTGGGCTGCCAGGAAGTTCAACGCAGAATTGGAAGAATCATGACATTACTCAGGACTGGCATGTTTATTGTTATCTCCTTTTCCTTGGTTCTGATTTTCCCTTTTCTTTTATAATGTTTTAAAGAGTTAAGATTAAAAATCATATTTAAAATATAGTCACGGTAGACACCCTTATTGGATTACGCTAAAAAGGCTTTCATGCTGTTCTTTCTTTAGACAACCTTGCTACTTTACACACACACACATGAAATATAGCATTTTCTTCTTTTCAATATATGCAGAAAATAAATTTGAAAGAACACAGGATTTTTCAGCTCTGAAGGGTTTATCAAATACATCTAATGATTATGTTGTTATTGTGGATGGTGTCATGTTTACCAAAAGATCAGGATGATCTCTTGTCTCTTGGTCTTCTAAGGGTTATTTCCTCCTAAAGTAAAATGTATTACTTTACAGTCATCACAAAGTATTTTCATGAAGGCCAAGAGGTTTTGGACAGTGCAGGATTCGGAGTTCTGATGCTGATGACAGATGCTCACTTGAAGTTCAAAGATTCATAGTCTGCCAGTTTTCTGGCCATTTTACTTATTCAAATTGTATCCCTGCACTCTTACCTGTGTTCCTCATGATAGCACTCAACCCTTTCATGAAAAAGCTTCCTTTGTCTTTTTAAGCTCCCTTGGAGTAAATTACTAGATGTTTAGCTTTCAATTCCATGAACATTCTTACGCTTTTTCAGAAAACCCTGGAAAACAGTCACCTCCTCTTGGTTTCCAAACCTACCATGGATTGAACAGTACATTTTTGTGCTTTTGAAGAACGTTCTGTATGCCCTCTGCGATAAGAAACTCAAATCTTTTGAAAAGAGGTTATCTGAAAAACAAGCAAATATGTTCAATGGTACAGTTATTGGCATATGATTGTATTTTAAATTTGGGGACTGTATAGGAACTTACTGACTACTTGTTATTTGATTTAAATTGTGACACTGATGTGCATGCAAGTAATGGCATGATTTTTGTTGTTGTTGTTGTTGTTTAAATATGGAAGTTATTTTGCTGGTTAATAAAACTGATTTTTCTGTTGAGTCTACTTAAATAGAATGTCTAATTTTATAGGTGATTTTTTATTTTTGCCCTATCCCCATAATTTTTTTACCTTTAAGATATGATTTTAAACATTACAAGAAGTATTTTAAGAAGTGTCAGTGCAAGTTTTACAACAATTTTTTACACTACTTAAAATTACATCATTTTAAAGCACAAAAATAAGTACTTTGTGACCAAATTTGCTAATTAGTTTTGTAAATAATATTTTAAATTGCAACTACTACTATCATGTTCCTTGGGATATGTAGGCTTTCTGCCTCTTGTGTCTTATAGATTTCTTGAAAGGAATTCAGATAATTCTAATGGTGATTCATAAACCAAACTTGGATGACATTAATTTCCCTTTATCAAATTTGAGAGAATTAGAATGTTTAAAAACACAAAGGCAGCAAGATTGCATTAATTCTGGGTTTTGATAAATTTCTACCTCTAATTTTTTCTATATTTATCAATTAGCTTTCTGCTATAGAGACACCCTTCATTCCTTCCTTCCTTCCTTCCTATAGACTCATGGATTCTTATATTATTCAATAATCCATTATTATCATCATTTCTTTTGATGCTCTAGTATCCTAGAGTTGGCTAGTGGGAGCCCCAGTGGTTCTTTTGTGTCATTTTGATATACCCTATCATTTTTTCTAAGCAATCCTTTATTTTATTTGTGAAATAAGGCATTCCAGGCTCATTTTATACATTTTTTCTGCTCTAGCCCCCAAACTAACCATTTCTCCAAGCAACTGTATTTTCTTTTAAGGGAGAATGGTAACAAGATTTGGGTGCTAGATGTACGCATTGTTATAGGCATGTCATTGTTTCCAGGCCTTTTTGGAAAAGAAAAGAAATGGATGGATGGATGGATGGATGGATGGATAGATGATAGACAGACATACTGGAATATGATAGCTCTGATTCCAGTCCAATACCACAAGCTATATTCATGCAGAAGTATCCAAATATAAGCCACATATGTAACTATTAACTTTCTAGTTGTGGTGTTTTAAAAAACAAAAGGAACCCTGGCTACTGTGGCTCAGTGGATTGAACGCCAGCCTGGAAACCAAAGGGTTTCTGGTTCAATTCCCAGTCAGGGGTCATGTGCCTGGGTTGCTGGCCAGGTACCTGGTTGGGGGTTCATGAAAGGCAACCACACAATGATGTTTCCCTTCTTTTCTTCCTCCTTCCCTTCCCCTCTATCTAAAACTAAATAAAATCTTTAAAAAGGAAACAAAATTGATTTTAATAAAGCTTAGTTAACCCAATATATAAAAAATTTTATAATTTCATAATATAATCAATACACATTAAAAGTACTGGGATTTTTTTTTTTTTTACATATTTTTGCACCAAGTCTTTCTAATGTAGTGTGTATTTGATGCTTACATCACATCCTTGGTTTGGGCTAGCCTCATTTCAAGGGTTCAAAAGCCACATGTGGCTAATAGTTACCATATTGAACTGCAGTTTTGTCATCTTCTCTTCTGTCTTTGTTACCCCATTCCTCAAAGCTAAGAAACCTGGATCCCATTATTTTCAAAAGCCTAGAATTTTCCTCTAGCCTGGAATACACAGGAGGTAGCCCTAGAATGGCTAACCCTTTTTTTTAAAAAAAACCTACTCATGAAAGTTTAATGGTTGTTTTTGTTTAGATCAAGAATACAGAGTGAAAGCGACAGCTATTAGGAGCAATCCAATGAGTTTTCATCAGTGCCTATACCTGTGTAATCCACATCTCTACCATTTTTATCGCCCCAGAAATTTCCCTCTGTGTTTCTTCATAGTAACCTGTGGCAGCAGCTCATCTGACTTCTTTCATTATGGAGTAGCTTTTCCTCTTCTAGACCTTCACCTAAATGTAGACGTAGTATTTTTTATTTTGTGTGTGTCTGGCTTCTTTCTCTCTGTATAATGTCTGTGAGATTCACCCACTTGCATGTATCAATAGTTTATTCCTTTTTACCCCTGAAGAGTATTGCATTGTATAAATACACTTTGTCTATCCATTTCTTTGTTAATAGACATTTGAGTTATTTCTACTTTGGGCTAACATGTAGAAAACTGCTAAGAATATCTTTATTCTGGTTTCTGTGTGGACATATGTTTTTGTTTGTCTTGGGGAAATACCTAGGAGTAGAATTACTATACCAGAGGGTAGAAATCATAATTTTCTTTATGGCTAAATAATTTAATATTTAATTTATGTGTTGAAACCTTTGACAATATGTTTGTCAGTAGTTCAGCTTTAAAAACTAAGTAATGACATTCAAGCCATGGGGAGGTAAAGTACAGTATAGGAAATGCAGTAGCCAAAGACCTATACCTATGACTCATGGACATGAACAGTGGTGTGGGGATGGCCTGAGGGAGTTGGGGGTGCTGGGTGGAGGGAGGCAAAGGGGGAAAGTTGGGAAAACTGTAATAGCATGATCAATGCAATATAATTTAAAATATAAGTTTAAAAAGTTTATAAATGGCATTTATATCATTATGGCAGTTTTTCATGTGTACCAGGATAATATTTTCTATTTTTCAAGTCCATTATTATTTACTCTTTCCTTCTTTTGCACTGCCTGTCCCCCTACCTTCCCACCTTGCACTGTCCATCTCCTACTTATCATTCAGGCCTCACCTCAGGCTCCACCTCCTAGAAGCCCAACCTGACTTTCCCAATTGGGTGAGAGGATCCTGTAAGAGCTCCTTCATGTCTTCTTCTCATGATCTGTGTCACTCCACGTGTAAACATTGCTATACCTATCTATCTTCTGTTTTCCATTGTAAGCTCCTTGAGAACAAGAATTGTTTCTCATTTTTCTTTTTTTCTTTAGATTTTATTTATTTTCAGAGAGAGGGGAAGGGATGGAGAGAAGCATTAATGTATGGTTGCCTTTCACCTGCCTCCAGCTACGGACCTGGCTGGAGACCTGGCTTGCAACCTGGTTATTTGCCCTGACTGGGAATCGAACCTGCAGCTTTTGAGTTTGCAGGCTGGTCGGTGCCTTATCCACTGAGCCACCAACCAGGGCTCTCATTTTTCTTTGCATACTTACTGCCTAAGCCTTTTGGCATAGTAGTCCCTCAGCAAATCTTGGTTGAATGAATAATTAAAAGAAGTTATTTACTCAAGGTCTATAGTGAGTTAAAAGAACAAGAATTTGAATTGTTTTGTTTTGAAATTCATTGCTTTCCTCTCAGTTTTCTGGATTAAGCATTTTGTTTAAAACAAAATTAACAGATTTTTCATAGTTGGTAGATAAAGAGAGAAATTGGTAAATCCCTGAAGGTTAGATGTGAGTCTCCCAGAGACAAATAGTGGGGCTTGAGGGAGTGTCATTGGATTCCTGTGTGCATACACAGTAGAACCTATGGGTATAGGAGTCAAGAGGGACTGATGAGCTGAAGCAGGGAAAGGATGGGAGCAAGACCCGCAAGGATGGGTATCTCTGGGGACACTGACCTCTTCCCTGGGGCTACTCCTCCTAATGAGAAAGAGAGAGTACTAGCATCAGTCACAGCAACAGATACAATACACTTTTAGCCATGATCCACTTTGAGGTCCCTTGGGCAGGTTTTTCAGTATCCATGGTGATGGGCTGATTAACTAATTCCATGCCTGGATTGTCCTCGAGGGGAAAGAGCTGCAAGATGTGTAATGGTATTTATATACAGACATGTGTGGACAATAATACCATTGTCAGTCACTGTCAAACAAAACGAACTTTATTGTTGTTTTTCTTCCATTGCCATTGTTCTTAGTGATAGTTCAGGCTTTTAAAAGCTGAGGCAGTATAGCGTTCAGTGCTCTTTAGTTCCTGATGAGATTGAACCGGAATGCTAGCTGTTCAAGGTTATAGAATGGGACCAAAAACCCCCAACAAAATAAACCCCCAAATATAAAATATAACATCAAAGCTCCTAATCAATTCCCACTCTATCATCTAACTTTTATTTATCACACATTTTTAGACCTCAGGGTTGACTGAGGCACATCAGTGAAAACATTAGTAATAGGAAACCCAGTATCTACCCAGGATGTCTTTATTTTTCTTCAGAGCAGCAGCAGTGCCCGGAATGTGGACAGATGGCCAGGAAGGCAAGGTTTAAAAAAATACAATCTCTCTACCATGATAATAAATAACTTCAAGCTTTGATTATAACATTGGTCTTTATCCTTACTAAGAGTTAAAACCTCAATCTCTAGCCTTTCATTTTCCTCCTTTCTGTTTTTCTTTTTCTTTTTGTTCAACCAAGTTTCCTAAGTCATTTTGATTATAAAAATCAAATCATTTTTATCTCTAGGATATATTTTGTGATTATAAAATACTTTAAAGTCCAATATCCAAAGACTTTGAATATAATGCAACCAATCCTTTATCAATTAGTGATTCTAGATAGGGTCCCACCATTTAATCCAAAAAAAGCAAATTATATGATTTAATTATTAACAAGAAAAGTATTTTTAATCTCACAAAATAATAAATAACTTTGAACTACAGTAAATTGATTGGTCAACTTGAAAACATCACAAGTTAATTTGCTGATTTTATTTTTATTGCATTTATTCGGGTGACATTGGTTAATGAAATTATATAGGTTTCAGGTGTTCAATTCTATAACACATCATCTGTATATTGTGTTGTGTGTTCACCACCCCAAAATCAAGTCTACTTTTATTACCATTTATTCCCTCTGTACTCTCTTTTACCTCCTCCCACCTCCCTTTTCCTCTGGTAGTCACTGCACTACTGTCTATGTCTTATGAGTTTTTTTAATTTTCTTGATCCTTTCACCTTTTCTACCCATGCCCAATACCTCCCTCTCTGGAGGAGGCTATGCTAAATGAAATAAACCAGTCAGAGAAAAACAAGTACCATATGATTTCACTCATATGTGGAATCTAATGAACAAAACAAACTAACAATAGAAACAGAGTTATAGAGATAGAGAACAGATTAACAGCTCTCAGAGAGGGGGATGTTGGGCATGGGTGGAAAAGGTGAAAAGATGGCCAATGAGTGTTCCATTGTGTAAATGTCCTATAGTTGTTTCAGCCACTCCTCTACTGATGGGCACTTGGGCTTCTTCCAAATCTTGGCTATTGTAAATAACAATGAAATGAACATAGGGGTGCATATGATCTTTCAAATTAATATTTTGGTTTCTTTGAATATATTCCCAGAAGTGGAATCCCTGAGTCATAAGGCAGTTACATTTTAAGATTTTTGAGTCAACCCCATACTGCTTTCCATAAGTAGATGCCCCAACCTGCATTTCCATCAATGGTGCACAAGAGATCAGATGAGTATTACCAGAGGTCGGTTTATGGGAGGGGGAATTGGAGGAAAGTGGTCAAAAGGAATACATCTTCAGTTATAAGATAAATAAGTACTAGTAATTGTACATAAGATGACTATGGTTAACATTGCTCTATGATATATAGGAAAATTGTTAAGAGAGTAGATCTAAGAGCTCTCATCACAAGGCAAAAATTATTCTTTTTTCTACTGTATTTATATGAGATGATAGATTTTAACTAAACTTATTGTGGTAATCATTTCATAATATATGTAAATCAAACCATCATGTTATATACTATAAATTTATACAGTGATATATGTAAATATTTCCCAATAAAATTTTTAAAAAGGGCCAAATAAAAAAAGAGGAATATAATTTTGAAAGAATTGTGGGTTTATGTCAAAGTCTTACTAACAATCTTCAGTCTTATATACCTTAATTTTATCATCCCTATTAGTTCTCAAGTTTGAGTAAAACCCCATTGTACCTTTTTAATGCCCTTGTTCTCACTATTTCTGGAGAAATCCACCCTGTGCATTATTTATCTAATCTTTGCCAAACCCTTAATGTACTTTGGTAGTTTTTAAATTTGATTAAATTAGATATATATTGATTTTCTATCAAATTTACGATGTCTGTGATGTTTGTGACCCCTCTATCACATCAGACAGGAGAGGGGGAGTCAGGCACATCCAGGTGAATCCCATGAGGACTACTAAAGGGCAGGAGGGTGAGGCATGAAGCTGGAGGGTACATCTCAGGGGTCATATACTCTCAGGGGATCCATCATCATAGCCTAGAGAGGAGATCAGAGTCATATCTTCAAACTCAGGACCAGATGGAGAGCTGAAATGAACAACTAATAACAAAATTATCTGGAAAATCATCAAATATTTGGAATTTAAACAATACATTCTAAATAATCTACATGTGAAGAAAAGAAACCAAGAAGTTTAGAAAGTATTATGAACTGAATGAAAATGAGCATATAACATAAAAACTTGTGGGATGAAGCTAAAGAAGTTTAGAGACAATGTATAACATTAAATGCTTTTTTAAAAAAAATTTATTGTTGTTGTATTACATCCATCCAACATTAAATGCTTTTATTAGACAAAAATAAAGATGTCAAATCTCACTTGATTAGAGCATTGTCCCCATAGAGCAAGTTTGGAGGTTTGATCCCCAGTCAGGCACATAGAGTGAATGCATAAATGAATGCATAATTAAGTGGAGCAACAAATTGATGTTTCTCTCTTTCCCTCCATCCTCCTCTAAAATCAATTAAAAGAAGACATTAGAAAAAGAAGAGTATATTTAATTCAAAATGAGCAGAAGGAAGAAAATAATGATAAAAAGGGAAATCAATAAAAGAATAAACAGAAAAACAATAGAGAAAATAAATGAAATTTAAAACTGGTGCTTTGAAAAGATCAATCAAATTAATTAAACTTTATTCAGATTGAACAGGGAAAAAGAGAGGGAGAACACTTGTGACCAATATCTCAAATGAAAGGGGGGAAATCACATTATAGGTCCAACAAACTTAATTATAGTTCTTACACATTTAATGAGTCTATCCCTAAATTTGATCTCCATCAGTACCAATATTAAAAGGAAAATAAGGGTTTATTATGAACAACTTGTATCAAATTGACAAATCTGTGCTCATGTGGGCAGTTTGTATAATAAAATTGGAACAATACAGAGAAGATTAGCAAAGCCCCTATACAAGCAAGGAAGATACACAGATTCGTGAAGCATTCCATACTTTTAAAGGAAAATTTGGACAACAAGAAACAAATGGAAATAATGAAAAACTTTAAAAGTTAAAAAAAAAAGAAAATTCCTAGAGAGGCAAATTATAAAGCTCATTCAAGAAGAAATAGAGTGCATGAATAGCCCTATTTCTATAAAAGTAAATAAATTTGTATTCATTGAACTGAGTCCACACTAGGTTTGTTTGACTTTAAAGCCATTGTGCAATGAAGTGGTCAAGTTGTTCGATCAACTCTCTTCTGTTCTATTTAACTTAAAATAGCCCCATGAGCTAATCCAACCAGATTTCTATCCCACTTGATTCTGAGGATAAAGTGATCCCAGTCACTGATTTCCAAATACACTTGGTTTTGTTCATGCAAGCAGGTGAGTTCATTCTCAAACAGGAATGAAATGACTCATAGAAAACTTCACAAAGGAAATAATGTTTGATTTGTGCATTAAAGGATAAGGATTAGTGCCCATGGGGGTCAGGTAAGAAAAGGCTTCCCAGTTATACTGCCATGCCAGAGCATTCTTAATGGATTTCCAGAATAAGATCCATGCACTGGATGGGCTATGGGAAAGAAACACAGTCTAGGGTGCTTAATTTCTCTACCTGGATAGCTGTTGGAAGCCAGGGTTAAGTAGAGATTAATTAAATGTGCAAGAAACATAATTGATTGGGGAAAAGTTTTATTTTTCTGTAATGATACAAATAAGCATTTGGTCAGAGTACAAGTTGGAGAAAGATTTTTTAAAGTTATCAGGGGATTGAAGAACAAATTCTGTCATGGACAAGTGACTAGCTTGGAAAACGAAATAAAAGAAGAATTAATAAGTACTTTCTAAATAACACAGAAGTAGGAATAGGGTTATCTGGTATCAGTACTAGAATTGAGTTTATTTGAAATTTTACAAATAAGTGAAAAATTCAAATTTGGAAATAATGTGATATTTCTCCCAGGTGGAAAGATGCCTGGTACACAGGGAAAAGCTGAGAGGTAGGATCTCAGGCTGAATTAATGGACAGGAAAGTGGCAAATGAGCATCTAACAAACATAGGTTATCATAATCATGCATTTATGTAAAAAAGTCAAATTATATGTACTTATGAAATGATGGGTTTCAACATTCAGGCACACTGAAAAAAAATTCAGGAGTTATTGTAGATTATTACTATTCTGTACGTAAAAGAAAAATTCAATAACTATAAAAGGAGAGAAAGAAAGAGGAATTTTTTCTGTGTGCTTGTGAAAATATTTTAATGTCATTAGAATTGTTCCTCAAGTTCTAACCATTATTGTCAGGAATTATAAATTGCTGAAAATGACACTGTCACATTATACACAAAAATCCATTCAATTACAGAAATAAGGAGTCATCGTTTTAAGAAATCCAGCAAAGATTGTTTCTTGGCCCTTTGGCTAAGATCAAGTGAAGAAATCTAGCAAAGATTTTGAGTAGGTGGCAATGATGAGGCATGCCTTGTGATTTGTAATTACATCTGTGAGCAAAGTCACATATATTTCTTTTTTATTTTAGTCAGCATGAAATAATTATGTGCTCCAGATTGGAGCGTATTCAAAGTTCTGTTTAAAAAGTTCATGCAGATTTACCACTTAGCTGTAAGAAAAATCTGCTCCTAATGTTTGGCTTCCCTCTGGCATGCCATAAATGGACACCCTGGGTATCAGAATAGCTGGTAAGTAGAACAACTTAAGAATAGCCTCTCACAAATCACACTGAAACAAATGTGACATCCACCTAGCTGTAATCAAATACATGCTTCCCCAAATCATAGAACACACATTTAAGTTTTGAGTATAGCCTATTTACAAATTCAGGTTTGATCCGCTTTGTGGGTTCTAGTAATACAGTTTGAGAAATGAAAATGGCTTTATAGGTTTAATAAAACTAAGTAGAATATCAAACAGAATATTTAACCCATTTTCCTTCATGAAATATGGCAGTCATAATTTTTTGTTTGTTTGTTTGTTTAGGCCTCATATGCCTCAATGCAACATCTAGGTTAGCATAACAATCTTTTTAGATTTTCTCTCCATTATTTTTTTCAGCACTCTTTTGGGATTATGAAAAATTTAAAACATATTTGAAAATCACTCTTATGGCTGCTTCTTCAGATAGATCCATGCTGAGGTCAGGCAGGAAAAATATCAAATGTTCAGGGGGTTGGGTAGGGAACAAAAGGATTAAATCATGAAAGCAATTACAAGTGATACATTCTTCATTTTCTCTATCCAGAATTCTGAGGGGATCATTATTCAGTTGCCCTATCCCTTACTCCAAACCCCTTCACCTTTTCCTACTAAAAAGCCCTGTTTCTCAGTTCAGGGAAGGTCTAAAGCAAGGAGTCTGAGTGGTTTGGTCTCACAGAAAACCAAGGCTGAATTTAGCACAAACAGTTTCATAGGTACACACTGCATGCTTCCCACGTCAATGGCTTACATCAGACAGTCTCTAAAGAATCTCACATTTGGTTCTTCCCAACACCCATGAAAAACATCTTTGATACTCAGGGAGGGATCATCTACCTTTACAAAGTAAGTGGCTCATATTTCTGACTTCATTCCTTATCTTACACCCTCAGTTGTCTGTGATGAAATTTCTGAGGCGAGAGCATCCAGCTGGTGCTGTTAGGGATAAGCATCTTTGAATAGGGGAATGTGCCCAGTGCTTGCAGTGACGGTCACATGTGAGTCCTGGCTCAGGTGTGTGACCTGGGGACGTTCTCTGAACCCACCTTCATCTCCTCATTTGGAGATGGAAGTAACGACAAGAAGCCATCTCATCTGGTGCTTTTCCCTCATGAGGATGGAAAGGGCCCATTTGGAAATGCTCTGTCGCCCTACCAGTGCTCATTATTGTGATCGTTTCTTGTATGTGCTTATGTCATTGTCATTTCCCAAGCCAGTTTTCAGCAAGCCTCAGGGTGGATTCTGAATTGTTTGAAGTGGATAATGGCCGGCATTTTATCATCCCCCCTGCTTTCTATGCACATGTCCAGAAGTACATGCTGCAACCCCCTTGGTGGGTGTCCAAGCATTGTCTCAAGGGCAGGAGTTGAGTTTGTCCTTTGCATCCTGCATCCTGCAGCACTGATGGAAGCTTGGACTCCCCTCCGACTCTCTCCACTCCCACCTTCAATTGCATCGCTTAAGATACGTGCAAGTGGCGCGTTATTTGAGCAATTAAATCTGGTTTTTGTTTGATCTTCAGAACCATTTCTAGACTGAGTTTTTGTACCCAGGCTCTGAGGTGGAGATTTGCATGCAGAAAGTTAATTGGAGAGAGTGCTAAGGGGCAGCTATTAGGGAGGAAGAGAAAAGACAGAGTCAGCATCCACTCGGAGGCGACAGAAGAAAACTTGTGAAGCAGTTGCGCCCGCAGATCCCTTGCAGATCTCGGGAGCTGGAATGGTCCTTCCTGAGTGCAGGGCCTTGTAGCTTCACCTCAGTCACTGGGTGCTGGCTGCCCTGGGAAAGCTGACACCTGGGGAGGGAGTCAGTGGTGAGTCATCAGTAGGCCATTCTCCCAGCTGCAGAGGGAAAGAAGTTCAGCCCAGGGCGGTCAGGGCAGTGCACTGCGTAGTAGCCACTACAGACTCTCCGAGTCCTGGTGAAACATCAGGCACTGAAGGCAGTATTTTAAGAAAGGAAGTCCCTGCTTTGTTTCTCTGACTAGGAAACGCAGATAATGTTACGGAGAATGGCATGTAGGTATGGTTGGGGCTGGTAAGCAGGAATGAGGAAGAGAATGTTCACCTGCTCGCTCCCCTTCACGTATCCCACTCATTTTCACTTTATGGCTATATTACTGAAGCTCTTGCACAAAGAGCACAGGTGAACTCAGAGTAGTTTGCAGGTGGCCTCTTGAGGAGGATATGACTGATGGGCAATCTTCCCCCTCCCTCTCCCCTGAAAAATATTTCTTGTCCATTCTCTGGTCGATTAAAGTAATATGTCCCTCTGAATGGAAGCTGACCTGATGTTAAATCCATAGCTTGGGTAAGTTCTGTATTATACTTGAAATGGTAAAATGACAAAGTAACAGAAATGTTTCTATAGACTTCCTTTTACTCAACAGCATAGAACAGGGGTGTCAGACTCATTTTTATGGGGGGGCCTGGTGGTTGCCTTCAAAGGGCCAAATGCCATTTTAGGGCTGTATAACTGTAACTACTCCTTAACAGTGAAGTGAGCAGGGTAGAAACAAGGTGCTAGACCAAAGGTACAGGGCCAGATAAAACAAGGTGGGTGGCTGATTCGGCCCACAGGCCTTGGGTTTGCCATCCATAGTTTTTATTATTGCCCATCTCTCCCGCTCAATTCTCCCTCCCACCCTTATGTGTGTATCCGGGGGGAAATGTGGAAATTTGTTATATTTATAGCAATATTGTCATGTACTGAAACCCTCTTATATGCCTGATACTTTATGTATATTATTGTTAAATATCTCAAGCCTGCACAGGATGTACTAGTCACACTGTTTTACAGAATGGAAAATTGGTACTCAAAGAGTTTGCGTGAATTGCTTATGATCCACCACCAGAAAGGGATAGAGCAAGGGAGAGAAGCTCTCTGTGCCGATCCTGAATCCACACTGACTCTCTGTGGAAAGGGGTTTTAAGTTCCTCACACCTTATTCGGGGTGTCGTGGGGTAGATGTCAGGCCAAAAAGGCAGGAAAATGCATTTAGCTGGGGCTAAGGACGGCTCTCCCCAAGCCCCTGCTCACACTTCTCCCACACCCACTTCAGGTATCCTATGTGTGCTGGCAGGAGCTGATCACTCGCACATCCCCAGTGCTGCACAGTCTTTAGAAAACTAATCACTTGTTTTTGCCCCACCAGAAACAGACTAATCTTCTTGATAGAAAGCAGTGAATTTTCCTCTCATAGCTCATAACGGGTTTCCATTACAATAAAATAGTTAACTTTTCATTTCTTGTAAGATGTTGCATAGAAATAGTGGCCAATGGTATAGTACCATAGTCCAAACTCATAAAAAAACAAAAACAAACAAACAAAAAAAAACCCTTGTCTTTAAGTGTTTATAAGATTTTTCCATCATACCTAATCCTGAAGCGGGGAAACCTTCCCAAAGACTTAAGACCCTTCATGCTGGATTTTAACAGGGGCCATCTGAAGAGAATGCTGCTGCCTATGTGATTGTTCCTCATGATGAAAATGTTCAGGTGTAATGCCCTGCAAGGAGAGGAGGGCCCTCATCTTTGCCACCAGCTTCCACACTGCAAGCAAAACCAAAGCTGGTGCAAGGACATCAGTCCCTATCTTGGAGCAAGAAAGGCATTTCCACAATCTTTCAGGTTATGTAAGGTTGGTCTCTGACATGCCCAGCACACAGCCTATGATATTTTTAAAAATATACTACTAAGTTTTAGAAAATGAAGTCAGGCCATCAAAAGTAAAACAGGCTAAGAGTGTTTGTGCAGGTTAAGGCCTTTGTTGAAGGCATTGAGTTACTGAAAGAGTAGGCTTGTGATGAAACAGTGAATAGCCGCAAAAGGAAATCTGAGAAACAGCATTTCATAATATTAAAGACACAACAAGATAGGAACTGACTCATGAAAGAAAAAAGAGGTATTGAGGAAAAGGATCAGTTAACTGAATGCTTGGAGACATGTTAGGATCTGTACTGGAGAGTAAGGGGGGAATAGAAATGTGTTAGTTTGTACTCAAGTCAGTGTTTTTTTTTCCTTGTTCCTTACATCAGCGGTACACAGATGGTTAAATATTGTATACGGGTAACTTAAGTAACTGACTAGCCAGTGTAGCTTTCTGAATTGTGACCATAGAAAGAAGAGGGTATTTGGTTATGTTATTCTTCAGTAAAAGATGACAACAAAACCTTTAGGGAAGGCATGATACAACACAGCACAGCAGGACAAAACACACCATGAGGCACACTCACGGAGTAGAGGAACCACAGGCAGCTCCCTCTGCGTCTGAGAGGACTTGATAAGCGACACCATGAAGAGTGGATTTTGTTCAGCCCAGATGCCCTAGGCATTAGCTGGCAAGTTGGGACATAAAGACCCGGGACCATGAAATACTAGTAATCCCATACAATTGTTACTCTGATAACACTCAGTGTTGTACAACAAAACTGTCTCGCCCCTGATGATGTTGCACAGAATTTATCCAACAATCTCTAGGCATGCTATGAACATGTGGCAGTGTTGAAAGGGGGAGAGACCCCAAACAAAGCAGCTGGCTGTCCTACCTGAGGGCTTGTAGCAGAAGGAGCCCAGCCAGGTGCTGGTCCTTAGTATCCTGACCATAACACTTGTTGTCTTTCTTTTGGATCCATTACCCACGATTTCCCTCCCCGTCTGAAGAGAAATGGTTTAACCCTCCCCACCCCCGCCCCATCCATCTCTCTCTCTCTTTCTTTTTAAAAGTTCAACTCAAGCCTCATCACCCTCTTTTCTCCATCACTACATCTCACATCTCACCTCTGCCATGTTTATAACCCACCACGCTTGTGGCCTATACTTTTTAGTGCATTTGAAAACTATCATACATTGCCATGAAGTTCATCTTGATTTATAAGATAGGTCTGTCTTTCTTTAAATAGAAGAAATAGGGATTTAGTTGTACTCTAAAACTATTTTTCTACCTTTTATGGTTTTCTTTAACCTAAACTTATAGCATAATGCTGAACTTAAGACAGGCAGTCAGCAATACATGGTTGTAAATGAGTGAATGAAATAGCGTGTTTATTGGGAATTGCCAAATTATTAGTAACAATTGCCTGAGAACAGTGACTTTAAAAAGATACAATTTTCTTTCACATGAAAAAATCTGCAAACAGGTGGTTCGGGACTAGGTTGTATTATACAATATTATCTATGCCCCCAGACTCCTTCTAGGCCTCTGTTCCACTGTCCTGAGAATGCAGAGATTTTTAAAGAAGGTTTCCTCAAGGTTGTAAAGTTTCTGCTATTGCTCTAGCTGTCGTGTCTCAGCTAAAGACACAAAGGAGTGAGAAAGGGGAAAGGCCCAAAGGAGCAAGCACACCTCTCCCATGAGTCAACTACCTTTAAAGAGCTTTCTGGGACATCTAAGCAGATGACTACTGTCACATCTCACTGGTTACCTATATATGTAAAACCCTGAAAAATTAGATTCTACTACCGAGGAAGAAGGGTATGGAGGGACAATTACCAACCTCTGCCATAAGCAATGGTCCCACTTGCCTCCTGATTGGGATATACTTATAAGATTAGTTGCTCTTCCAATATAATGCATCTTTGGGGAGGGGAAATCAATGCTTTGGAATATAGGTAAGAAAATATGAGGGGATAGATGTAATACAACAATGATAAAAGAAAAAAATTAAAAAATAAAATATGAAGAAGTTACATTGAGGCAATTGATGAGTCAAGAATCTGGAGATGTCGAGGCAGGAAAACTAGGGTGTTCTAGGAGTAAAGTAGAACAGAAGGGACAGGAGCTCTTGATGGCGTTAAAAATCAGGTTCCAGGGAAAAGGCATGAAACAGCTAGAAAGCTAGGCAGCTGTGGTCCAAGGGTGGAATATGGAATTTAAGATTCCAGAGGCTTAGCTGTTCCAGAAAGTGAGTGACAAACTTCAAGGCCTGGTTTTCAAAGTCAAGTGGAGCTGAAGGTCATTAGAGTGGAAAAGACTTACAAGCTCCCATGGAGTAGAATCATAATTTTGAATGAGCTTTACATCTTTTATCAGCTGTGTCAAACACAAGTGGGTTTTCTTTTTCTTGTAAAAACAATAGAACTACATTTCTGGAAATAGGTGGGGAGACTCCTGACTGCCCCCATCTATACAACTCTTGTCTGAACTGGTATTTTGCCTGCCATATGATGTACATAATTATAACCATAGATTTCTTATGATTGTCTGTATTTTTATTTTAATTTAACAGTAACATTATAACAAACATTTTTGATGTTGTAACATAACTAATATAATTAGTCAGTGAGATCTTAATAAGCGTTTCAGATTACAATTTTGGGATACTACAGATCACATATCAAGATCATGTTTCTAAAGACTCTCTAACGTAGAACTCGCAATCAAAAAACAAAGGCTCAAGACTTTGAGTGTGTGTTTTAAGTTTTGCAAATTTTATCACACCTTTAATTCTAATTAGAACACTGAGAATTTTTCTTCATGTGTCTTTGGATCCATTTTTGCCAGAGAAAACTTTCAGGGGTTCGGCAACAAGATGAAATAAATTCTCACTCCACCAAATCATTCAGTCTTTCAGAAAACTTAAATTTTTCCAACCCAGAAGGAAACCAGAGGTGCCTTTTGACCCCAGATAGAACACTGAGAATTAGTGAAGGTTTATAACTTTCTTATGTTGTGTCTAAGGCAAGAATAAATAGAGTATCTTCTTAGTATGCATCTAAAAAAAGTCCTGGGACTAGAGGTGGAGGAAGACCCACTAATGTAATCCTTGCACTGACTAGATACTGACCTTGATTTGTAGTCTGAACAAATTTATGTAACTGTCACTAACTTCAAACGTATGAGACATGTAGCTGGCAAAAGAGAAGAGTAATATTTTGCAACATCAAGATAAGAGCAGCAGGAATATTATGGGTTCCTTACAGTAAGACAGAAACTAGTCAAAATGAGGATCTTAATGTCTGAACCGGAGTCTCTCAAAATTGTATTTTGAAGAACTTATTAGAACCCATTGCTTAATTATAACAGCTATTCTACATTTTAAGTGCTTACATTATCAGGTTACTTTAAAATGAAAAAGGAGAGGATCATATGTAAGATATGGTTGTAATGATATTATAGGTGACACCCCAATTCAGACACGAGTTGTGTAGATAGTGGCAATGTGAAATTGTCTTATTCTCTTGGTCTCTCTCTGTTTTCCAAGATGTAGTTATATTGTTTTTATAACAAAAACATTTGCACCCTCAGATCTTTTGACATTGCTTCCTCCTGATTTCCATGCTAGCAAACTCCCCACCATGGTTCAATTCTCCAACCCTTTTGGGTCCCCCAACATTGCTGTAGAAATTCATACAGCCATGTGGATGGAACCTTTTAAAAAGTAAGTTTTTCATTGCAGGCCAGGCTCAGCAGTCTTTACCCTTTCCCCTGGCCTTTTCTCCCTCTCACTTCACACAATGGCTTGTCCAAACACTTTCTGCTTCTTCTGCACCCCCTTACATGTGTGTTCTCCAGGATTCTGTCCTCAGTCCCTTCCCTGTTTCCTTCTCCCCTTTTAACTACCATTTGTGAAATATCTACCTCCAAATCCCACTCATTCCCTGGCTCCACATATGCCTATTGCCCTGGGCACATGGGTAACCTGTGTCCATGTCACACAGGCATCTCAAACTCAGACTTATTGATAACCTTCAGAACTTTCATCTTTTACATTTCATTCTAATGTCACCTATCCAGCCACCAATTTAGAAATTTGGAACAATCCGCCACTATTCCTTTTCCTTCCCATCCCCCCATCGGTATAATTATATTTGATAAATTCTCTTAGTTTTCTCTTAATTCTATGGCTCCTCTTCATTTCCATCCTTGCTGCATCAGTCACTCCCCCACCATCAATGACAGTGGTCTCATAACTGTTTTTCCTGACTCCCGAGTTGCTTTCTGCGAGCCACCCTCTTCTCTCTTACCAGCTTATAAAACACAGTGTTTCCTATTACTTGATGTGCTTGAAGCTCTTCAGCCAGCCCCCTCCTCACTTAGGAGAAACAGTTCAAACCTTTAACATGGCAAACAAAGCCCTTTGCGATTTGAACTCAGCCCTACCTTTCCAGCTTCGTCTCTTGCCTCTCCCAGTCTCCTGCACTCAGCCACGCTGCACATTCACTTCAGCACACGCGCCCGCCTTTCACATGCCTTCATGCTGTTCCACAGCTGTTCCACTTTCGGATCATCTGTTGATCTTCTGCTAATTCATCTACTCCCTTGACCTCTAAGCAAAGTCAAGGGCTTTCTCCTCCCTCTTCCTGTGCCTCTGATCACTCCCATCCTCTGCACAGTGTGCTGTAGCTATTATACCTTTGTCTCCTGCACTAGATTGAGTCCCTTGAAGGCAGGGGCCAGATCTCAGTAATTTCTGTCTTCCTAGTGTCTGCCATATATTAGTTGTCTAGGAAAAAAA
Organism: Noctilio leporinus; assembly: GCA_004026585.1. Taxonomy (NCBI): domain Eukaryota; kingdom Metazoa; phylum Chordata; class Mammalia; order Chiroptera; family Noctilionidae; genus Noctilio; species Noctilio leporinus. The sequence goes on from PVIW01002941.1 coordinate 24,301, forward strand.
TAATAATGTCCCTCTGGCACTGGGTCCCTTTTAGCATCCATTATTGAGCTCGTTTTCCTTCAGCCTTATGGAACAAATTCTCAACGCCACATGGCTCCACTCCTTTACTTCCCATTCATCTTTCCAGTGCAGGGTGAAAGAGTTCCTACCCCATCCACTTGGGAAGGTCTGTACTGACTCCTGTATTGCCAAACTCCATAAACACTTGGCAGCACTGGAATTGCCTCAAATATTCCATGCCTTTGACGCTAGGGGCTCCTCCTCCCTCTCTGACCCTTTGTCCTCCTATGTCAACTCTTCCCTGCTTGCCCTTCCCCAAGTTTGGTCCTTAGTCCACTGCTTTTCTTATTCTCCACCCTCAGTACAGAAAACTTCCATAATGTCGTTTTATCCCTCTGGTTTTAACTATCTAGTAGTTTCCAGACTATATCCAGCCCCCACCTCTCACATGCACTTCAGATTTAAATGTCCAATGGCCCAGTGGACATACTAACTTGCATATTTCATAGTCCCCTTAAGGCCAGAAGCAAACCTGAATTGACCATGTGCTCTCTAGCTGTTGTTCCTCACAGTCAGCACCACCCTCTGGATTTCTTGTGTTAGCAGCAACACCAAAGAGCAGCTTCCAGCCATTGTAGTGTTTTTCTCTCTTCCTTGTTCCTCCACAGCTAATGCACGTGGCTTCAGCATATGGCCCTGCGCCCTAAATCAGGGATCTTCCAAAGCACAAATTTCACCTGGTTTTCCCTTGTTTAAACCTGTGAGTGGTTTTCTGCCCTCTAGGATTAAGCAAACATTCACTAATGTGGCCTAGCAGGCCCTACCTCCGTCACCTGTCCCCTACTTCCATCTCCATTTCTCCTGTTACCACTCTCCACTTTGCTTTAGTAACCTTGAACTTCTTGTGGTTCCATCTCGGTGTTTTGTTTTGTCTGCGTCCGCCTAGAATGCTCCTTAACACTCATTTGCCTTCAACATCTTGGTCATCACCCAAAGCTGTTCTCAGTATCCCTTGTTTCAGAGTGCCTTTTGCCAACTCTCCAGGCCTAGCAATCAGGGGCTTAGCTCTGGAGTCATTCTATGCAGAGTTCAAATCCTGCCCAGCCTGCTCTTAGTGGCTGAGTAACCTTGGCAAAGTTACTAACTCCCTCCAAATCAAATCTCCCCAATTGAAAAATGGGATTAAAGGTAGAATTTCATCTATGAGATTGCTAGAAAACTAAATGAGATGCACAGGACCTGCCATGTGTGGTAAAAGCTCAATCAATACTTTAAAGGTGACAATCGCTCTTCTGCACTATGCCTTCTCCATTCTCGAATCACCAGAGCTGGCCAGTGCTTTGCATATTGTAGCTACTCAATACACACTTGTTGGATTGAACTAAATGTAATGAATTTATGAATGAACTAGGGAATGTTTATGTATGTTGGCATAAGAGTGTACAATTGAGTCCAACGAAACAACAGCCTTAGTTAAAAGCTTCATTCTGATGAGTGGAGAAAGAGGTGCATGTATTTAATGTGCTTAGGGCTGTGGAGCCCTGCTTAGGACCACCCTTCAGAATAGAAGCACTGGCTCCTCAGCGGCTGGGAGTATGAAGGCAGACTTTGTGCAGCCAAGTGTGTGTTCTCTGGTGGCTGCACTGGGCTGGGAGGAGTCACTGCCTAATGTGCTGCCTCTCCCTGCCTCTAAAGACTGGTTGATGCAGGGGGACTCAAGTTTGACCTTGCTCCAATGCAGATTGTTTTGCACGGCCATTCCAGCTTCAGAACTTGTCATAGGACTAGATGAAGCTCTGTTGGGACTCCAGTGCATCCTACTTCTTTCACATCTGTACAGATGTTGTCCCCAAGAGCACATCCCATAACATCTTGTGTGTATCAGCAACACTTTCCAAAGGATGAGAGTTAAGTAAATTGTATGTTAGATACAATGTATATGAGATGTATATAAAATTATACCAAAATGGAAAAGAAAATTATTATTATTACTTCTGAAGGGTGCCAAAGAAAGAAGTGGCTGTTAATGGCAACTTTAATCCCTGGTTCACCCTGTACCTTGAATATTTTAGCTTGTGGGTCCTTTAGGCTCTGTGCCCGTGTCTGTGTATTTTCCATCACATGTGTCCAACTGAGAATTACAAACAGGAAAATGAAAGCTATCCTGAGGGCTCTTGCCTATGGCATGCTCTCGAGGAAATTGGTAAACCTTGAATGTAGTCATATTTATCCCTTGGCAGGAAGTAATTAAGTGCTGGGCTGCATTTTTATTAATAGAAAAAGGGCCAGTCAGAAGCAATATATTACCTGTCCATAGTATGTTAGAATTTCACTTGAAAATGATTTGTTCTAGAAAAAAATCCATTGAATAACTAAAGCTAAGAGGTTTTAGTTATTAAACTTGCTGCAAGGGTCTAGCTCAGCTTAAATTAATTATTAGCATGATGGCCAGGACAGGTTTTTTTGTTGTTGTTGTTTGTTTGTTTTAAAATATAGGGTATATCATAGTTTCTCTTTATAATTTACAAAGAAAACAGATATACTACATAAAATAGATGCACATAAAAATTAAACAATATAGAATTATACAAATTAAAAGGTGGCAGATCTCCACCATCTCACTCCCTAGAAAGTCACTCCTCTGAAATTGTCACCATAAAGAGTTTGGTGTCTATCTGAGAAAATAGTCCTGACTGATATGTATATTTATTATAAAACTGCAAAAATAATATGAAAACATGGATAGTGAATCTAACTGTTAAATCTCTTAAGCTAATATAAGCAGGTAGGAAAATCTCTGTCCTTGCACCCATCCTACTGTTTAGTTGAATCCCCTGTATAAATAATACCGGAGCCCCAGTTATTGTTAGAATATTGACCGTTTTCTTGTTGCTTCTTTCCCAAAACAATTTCCTGCGAAAACACCAGTGGAAGTGTGTATATTTTGGAAGTTCAGCTTCTTTCGAGAATGGTGATAACTCAAAGTATTGCAACCTAGTTAGAAGGACTTCTTATTTTCCCCTTTTTAATATTTTAAGTCCCCTAATTCATGTCATATCTAGATTTGCTGCTTTCATTAGTTCGTATCAATTTCAATTCAATAACAACAGAGAATTAGAAAGTTTCTGCTTCTGAGACCATTGCTGGTATTTTTTTCAGTTTGTTGGTACCTGTCCAAACTTGTGTTCTCTGCCATCCCAACACCAACCACATTTTCTTGTACAAATGACAACAGAAAGCCTCAGTCAGGACTACAGAAATGATTAAGAACTCGAGATTTTGAGCTTTGTAAACCATAAATATACTACCATTGACAATGATATTCGTTTCCTTGACAACTCTAAAACACATGAAATTTGAACATAAAAGAAATCATCCAATCTTATTTTACTACAGATGAATATTTTAAAAGATTTTATTTATTTATTTTTAGAGAGTGGGGAAGGGAGGGAGAAAGAGAGGGAGAGAAACATCAATGTGTGGTTGCCTCTCTTGTGTCCCAGCTGGGGACCAGGCTCACAACCCAGGCTGTGCCCTGACTGAAAATTGAACTAGCAACTCCTTGGTTTGCAAGCCAGGGTCAATTCACTGAGCCATACCAGCTAGAGCTATGGATGCATTTTTAACAGCACAGCAGAATAATCTAATACGTAAATGTAAAACATGCCAGAACTATGAGTAGCTTAGATCAAATGCATTTAGAGACCAGAATCTAGACAGATAAATCTGGATAAATAGGGTCAACGATTAGAGGACAAGATTGAGCCCTTTGCATTAAGAAAGAAATGTTATTACTGCTTTTGAACATTTCTAGCAAACCAGACAGAAACTAGCCAGTCTTAAATAATGCCAGCTATAGGAAGAAATTTTTTGGAAAAGGGTTAGCCATAGCTAAAATTTTTTATTTGAGCTATCCATGTCAATTTTTCAAATTTAAATCAAAAGAGATGGTCCTTGGTTATAGACAGCCACTGTTTTTCTTCTAAGAAACAAAGGGCTAAGCTATATTCATGTTTCCTTTCTCATAAAAATTAGATATAAATATGAATTTGTTCTATCTGCAGCATTGACTATAAATAGGATATAGTTTCAGTTTATTTATTTATTTTTTTTACAAGTCTTTAAATCCTTGCTTTGGAATTAGCCTTGTCATTAAAGGCCCTCCTTTAAAATGCGTGGGATCTCACTTCAAACAAGAGCATTCTTAAGAGTGCTAAAACACATGTGCTTTTCATCCACACTAGAGGAAACACGGCTATACCAGCAACTAAGGGATGCAACTGTGAGAGCAATTTAAATAATTTAAATGTAAAATGAATCTGTAAAATAAAAAAATCTACATACTGAAAACTTCATGTACAATATAGTAGAATTCTTGAGAGGGAAAAACAAAAAGCTGCAACCTGTCCAACAATTAGTGTCTCTGAGATAGTAGAACTGATAAAAATAACCTTTTACATCCTTCAAACCCAGAACTTCGATCTTAAAGTAGTCATCCTTCTTAAAACAATGGAGATGGTAGTCTTGGAGGTGTGTAGTGACCTGCAGAATAAAGGTAAACAACTGATTTCTCAGTTGCCACCATGCTTTTGTAACCAGATGCCATCTGAAGTTTTTCTTAGTTGATTATCATAAGCATACTTGAGCCAGTCAAGCATGAACTTCCATACAATAAATGCTTTGAATGCAGTGGTTATTCAACTTTGTCTTTTTTTTACTCATACCTAATGCAGTTGGCCATGCCCAATTTCGTGAGGGACATTCCTCATTGTAACTATCAGCACAACTGCTCCCTGGGACAACCCACACCAAATCTGGGTGCAGCTGCCCCAGAGACCCAAGGCTGAAAGAAAGGTGCTTTTACACCAATATTCTGCAGCGATTTCCTGGCCCCTGTGAGGGTAAAATCTCAGAACACCTAGAAAGAAAAGCAGGAAGTAGTTCTAAAACAATGCCGGGAAAGGACTAATAAATTCATCCAGATTAACACCAAAGACTCATGCAAATGAATTTAATTCCCTTGATGTTTAGGGTGAAATTAAAACTAATGAATCATATATGCAAACCGTCTTTTGTTGCAATTTTCTTTCACAAATAGTTTGACAATCTTGCATTGTCAACGTTATTAGGAAGCTACTTTCTAGATATTTTGAACATATTTCTATACCGAACATCTGTACACTTAGAATTTTGATGCTGACTGTATTAATTGGTTTTCAAGATCCTGAATGCTTTCCTTCATAAAATTTTGATTTTAGAAAATAGACAAAAATGTTTTGATATATGTGTGTATGTATTCCTACTAATAGCTTTTGAAATAAAAAAGGAAGTTTTCATTTTGCTATAAGCTTATTAAAAGGTTTTTTTTTCTCGCTGTTTTGAAAGATATTCTAACCAAAAAACTTTATAAGAAATCAAAAGATTAGGAGACTTTAGACTTTCTATTCAATACCAAAATATTCATAAGATGATGAGAAATATATTCTCATAGTAAATATTTTCTGTTATTTTTTAATAGCCAAATGTTTCAATAATGTATTTCAAACTCTGGAATAACTCCTACTCATCTGAAGTCTAAATATATATTTCTCAAGTCATTAATTTGTTAACACATTGGTGGATTATATTTATGTACTTTGATCCATTACATTTTCCACTAGTGGCAGCAAGGGATTCAGGAAGGATGAGCTAGTGTTTTTGAAGTGGTTGTCCTGATGCAATATGGATTTGAATTTAATCTAAGACTCTGCCTTTGAACTAGGGAAGGGAGTATTTTTGGTTTTGTAATGTAGCTTGTAGTGAAGGCAGAATATGTTCCTTTCCTACAACCATTTGAAAAAAAATGAAGCCCTGGCTGGTGGCACATTGGATAAGGCATCAGACTGTGAACCCAACAGTCAGTCACTGGTTCGAATCCCAGCCAGGACACATAACCAGGTTGCAAGCCAGGTCTCCAGCCAGGTCTGTAGCTGGAGGCAGGTGAAAGGCAACCATACACTGATGTCTCTCTCCCTCTCTGCCTCTCTCCCTTCCCTGCTCTCTAACATTAATGAATAAAATCTTTTTTAAAAAATGATAGCAGCTGTAGGACTGGTTGACTTATCCTTTTAATTTCTTAATCCAGGTTTAGAGGGACCAGAGATTATATCATCTGGAGAAGTTAATGGAAAGCTGGAAGATTTTTTCCTCAGAGTGTGAACAAATACTATACCTAATAAAATATTCCACAGGAATACTTTAGCTAGGTTTCATTAGGCATGGCATTCCTTGGTTGGAATGCATGGCAATGTGGATGGATTCATGTGAGTTCACAGGGATTATCTGGGAGCCTCACCCGTGCCAGCCTATGGATAAGAAACTGCATTACCTAGAATGGTTTTATTTGCATCAGTGAGACCATATAAGGAAGCTTTAGAAAGTTTAGAATGCCAATAATGGTCTCTTCTCACCACCCTTCTGTTTCTTCTTCATTTTTTTTTAAAACATAAATCTTTCCCTAGAGCAACCAAGGGAATGGTAAATAGTCTCCACCATGTATTCATTTAAGTGCTACCGACAATGTACTTGGGGATATTCTAAAAGGTCTGGTAGAAGAGCTCTCTGTGTGGTTTTCAAATGACTTATGGCCTTGGCTGGTGTGGCTTAGTGGTCTGAGTGCCAGCCTGCGAACCAAAGTGTCGCTGGGTCAATTTCCAGTCAGGGCACATGCCTGGGTTGTGGGCCAGGTCCCCAGTTGGGGTTGTGTAAGAGGCAGCTAACCATTGATGTTTCCCTCTCTTTCTTCCTCCTTTCCCCCCTCTCTAAAAATAAAAATGGAAAATCTGTAAAAATAAATATCTCACTATACACTTCACGTAGGATAGTCCTGAAAAATCTGATGGGAACAACCTCCCTACAACATGATGCCTTATCCCACCCAGCCAAAATGACAATGCTGTCATGAGACCATCTCCCCAAAAGCCAGAGCACTAAGGCCATGCTGGCTCTCCCTCATGGCCTTTGTCCTCTGGTATTATTCAGGACATTCCTCTCACATTTAGTGTTAAAGAACTGGACGGCTTTTCTTCTCAGTGACAGCCATCAGGACCCCTCTGACTCACAATATAGTTTGTAGAATAAAACTAGATTTGGAGAAATATCAATCCTTTATAGAATATTTTCCTTAATTCTTATCTCTCCTGAAAGGTGAATCAGAATGGATCATGTCCTAAAAGTAATAATAGTGTTTAAGAAAGAAGTCGGGAAGCCCTGGCTGGTGGCACAATGGATAAGGTGCCGGCCTGCGGACCCAAAGGTCGCTGGTTTGACTCCCTGCCAGGGCACATAACCAGGTTGCAAGCCAGGTAGGACATGGCTGGAGGCAGGTGAAAGGCAACCATACATTGATGTCTCTCTCCCTCTCTGCCTGTCTCCCTTCCCCTCTCTCAAAGAATAATAAATAAAATCTTAAAAAAAAAAAAAAAAAAAAAGTCTGGAAGAAAGTTTCTCAGTTTAAGAACACAAATAAGAAATATTATGTTTTCTTTCCACAGTGAGAGTTAAGGGCATTAGGGCTTACTGTCTGATGGGTGAGAGAGACACACTGTGGACACTTCCAAAGATACCATACATTTACGACTGAGTTGTTCTCAGGGCGCTCCAGGGAATCCAGAGGAAGGGCTCTGAGCATAGCCCAGAGATGGAAGGATTGGCACTCTCAGATGAATGCTCTCTGAATGGTGTTTCTCGAACAAAAAGGAGGTTGCAGGCTAAAGAAGCCTGGGGTGTGGGAGTGAGGGAAGAGGTATGGTTGGGGAAATTAGAATGGACATGATGAAGAAATGCAATCTAGAATTTCTAATTGGAGAACTACGAGCAGCTATAGACCATGAGTGAACATTATGAGGAAGGGAATGCCAGAGTATGGAGCTGGTGAGATGGATCCACTCAGGTCGCTGAAGGCCCCATGTGCTAGGCTACTGGACTTCACTCTGTTGGCGATGGAAAGAATTAGAATGGGGATGAATGTTAAGAACTGTGAAGGGTCTGAGATTTTTAACCCCCTCACAAGCTAACAAGTTGCAATTGCTTCTTGAATACTTGGTCACAAGACTTATGGGTGAGAGACAAAGACTTTGTTACTCATGGCTCAACAGACAGCATGAGGTTCAAGTTCCTTTTGGTTCTTCTTGCCCTGTGAATTCCAAGGATGAAGCTGGAAGGTGGGCACAGGTGAATGTTGTGCACACAGTGGGTTTGCATCACTGCCAAGAAAACCCAAACTTTGGATTCCTGAATATTTTGTAAGGGAGATGTATGCAAACCTGAGGGACTTTTTCCCTGGAGGGAGATTTTATCTTACTGTACTGGACAGCAAATAAATCTGCTCTTCTTCCAAGGATGTTTGCTACACAAATAGCAAAACTGAAACAAAAAATGTCAGTAATTCTGCTTACAAGATATGCAGATGTGTTAGAGACCCATTAACAATTTCTCCCAAGAATATAATAATCAAATGTGTATTGTCAATGTATCACTCTGGTGGTAGGTGAAGGGTGGGGTTAGGACATTGTTGCAATCATCCAGGTGGGGGATGGTGAGCCCCCAAGTTTGAGAGGATATAACAACGAATTAGAGAAGTATTTAGGAGGGAAAATAGGCAGCTTTTGCTGACAGAAAGAGGGAGGGAGAGAGAGAGAGAAAGAAAGAGAAAGAGTGAGAGGTATAAAAGAGAAGCCAGCAAACTTCTTTTGGTAAAGGACCAGATGACAACTACTGTAGGCTGTGTGAGCCATATGTCCTCTGTTGCACTCAACTCTGTTATTGTATTATGAGAGTAGCCATCAACAAATACATAAACAAATGGGCCTTGTTGTGCATCAATATAACTTTATTTACAAAAACAGATCCATGGTTTATAGCTTCCCAACACCAAACCTAGAATAAATCCTAGGGTTTTTCCTTTTATGACTAGACAAATAAAAATGCTAAAATTGAGAGGAGAGTTCCAGCCAGCTTTTTTAGGGGGTGGAGAGGTATGAGTTTTTGAAAGTTTAAATTTAGAAAAGTAAGAAATATCCAGATACAGATGTTACTGTAGGCAGCTGGATATATGTATTTGAAGTTCAAGACAAGGTCATGTTAGAGATAATGATTTAGAAGTTCTAAACATATAGCTGGAAGTTAAAACCATGGAAGTGAATATCATCAATGAGAACATGAGGAGTAGGTAGAGAGGTAGGCCAAAAGCAAAACCCAAGGAAGCACCAACACTTACAGGCCAGGTATAATGTAAAAGTTCCTCTAAAACTTCAGATATAACATCTTATTTGTATGTGTGTATTTGTGTGTGTCTGTGTGTGTGTGTCTGTGGAGGGTGTCTGTAAAGAAAGGATTAGAGAATGCACTTGATTGTATAAACAGAACAACCTTCCCCAAGCCCTTCAACTCAGAACATCACCCTGACCCAAACTCTGTAAGTCATTCATTCTTCATCAGAATAATAAACAGCTTCTAAGAAATTTGAGGCATGGCCATACTTTTTTCTCTTTTCAACATGTGATTTCAACTGTGATTTTGAGAGTGAAGTAAATTGAGGAGGACCTTAGTCACAGTGAAACCCAAACTGCTTTCATTGGAATTGACTTTTCCATTTCATCTTTGAAGAGTTCGGAGGTGGGTTTCTTCTACTCTTCTCTTTGGAACAGAAGTATGGCTGCTGTCATTAGTTATTTGTTTATTTGGTCAGTTGCTTAACAAATATGTAGCATGTACCTACAATGTGCATAGCTAGCTTCAGGACACAACCTGACTGTGTTTAAACAAAATAATGGTAACACTAAGCAGAATATGATGGGTATCTCAAGAGATGGTCACTAAAGCCATAGCAATGTCATTGGTGTATTTCTCTGCTACTCTTTGTAATTATGCTTAGAATCTCCCAGAAGAAAAAGCATGAACTCATGCTTTTAAGTCATAGTGACCTATGGCTGCAGAAAGGGGAAATTGTAAGTAAAAATCCACATGATTGTACATGTTCTATCAGAAGAATTTGAAGTAGGAGGGGTGAAATGCAATGTCACTCAACGTTATTGCCATTTATTTGAGTTAAAAACAACAGTTCTCTTTGGTAGCTTATTAAATATACTCATATTTCAAGAGTAGAAAATGCCTGCTTTAAAAAAAGAAATATAAAATCATGTGGTGAAGATAATAATTGTGTCTACATACACAAAATGGGTTTGACTTTAGTTTAAACAACTATTTTTTAATCTATATGACAAATAATTTTAAATCTTTAGAAATATTTTTTTAATTAAAAAATACTTTGAACTGATTTAAAGTTATGTAAAAAGCAAACAAATAAAAAGAAAACATTTTTTCTTGCTTGCTTTATCTCTAAAATGGAAAAATCGAATATGTAGGAGATAGGATAAGTCATATTGGCTCAGGGTTTCTTATTTTATTATCAGTGCAAAACAAGACAAATTAATAGTCAGTTTCTTAATGTCATAATCATGTATCTACATTTGAATGTGAAACAAATCCACATATTTCCTTTCCTGAGTTATTACTCTTTGGATTGGATATAATATATTGTTTATAGAAAAAAATGAGAATTTGTTTACTGATCCATTCTTTGATAGTTTACTGTTAACCTTACAGAAAAGAAGTTATAATTTTTACTCCTCAATTTTAATTTTAATTCAAATAACTGAAGAAGCTCCCAGATTACTAAAAGCTATTACATGTTCAATTAGAGAGTCTATAGAGTCATTCTTTTGAACACTCATTATGGAAATAGCTAGAGTTAAATTACAGCTGAATTTATATTGCACAGAGTGTTTGCATCCATAAATAACAATGATTATGAAAAATGCCTATTTGTGTTCATCAAATTAAATTTCGTTGACCTACTAGTTGGATAACAGATCTGACAGGGCCTCTGCTGAGGAAGTCCTTTCAAGTTTCCAGAGATGATGGTTCTACTGCCCTCACCCCCAACTTTGTTACCTTGAAAGCCTATTTGGAAAATGTAGGCTAACTCCAGTAATAACCTGGTTCAGCATGATCAGAATCTTGTAACACATTAGTTTGCATGAACTGAATTATTAAAAATAACAAAACAGCTATACTTCTTTTTGTTTTAGTAATTTTATTTTTAGTTAAAATATTCATACTTATAGAAAGTTTAGCCAGAACACAAAAGTATAAAGAGAAACAATCATTATAATTCACTTGGTATACTTATTTTCAGACATATTTGTATTCATCTACTTTATGTACAGTTCTACATACACAGATAAACAATTTTACTTTCAGCTTTTTCCTTTAATGTTGCCACATAATAATTTACTTATGTCTTTAAACATTTTTGTCCTTAATTTCTGTTGATATTTTTAACAGCTATGTTGAGATTTAATTGACATACCATTCAATTCACCCATTTAAAGTAGACAATTCAATGGCTTTTAGTTTATTCACAGGGTTATGCAACCACCGCCTCATTCAGTTATAGAACATTTGTATTAGCCCCTGAAAAAACCTTCACACCCATTAATAATCCCAGCCCACTCCCTAGTTGTATGCAATCATTAATCTACACTTTCTGTCTTTATGAACTCACCTCTTCTGGACATTTAACATAAATGGAATTATAGAACATGTGATCTTTTGTAACTGGTTTCTGTTTCTTTCATTCAGCATCATGTTTTCAAAGCTCATCTATATGTGGCATGTATCAGTGCTGTATTCCTTTTCATTGTCAAATAGTATTCCATTGTATGGATATATCACATTTTATTTATCCATCAGTCAATTGCTGGGTATTTGGACTGTTTCCACTTTTTGACTATTATGCCTATTCCTACTATGAATGTTTTTGTATAAGTTTTTGTGGAGATGTATGTTTTCATTTCTCCTGGGTGTACATCTTGAGGTGAAATTGCAGGGTCTACGTATATTTAACATTCAGAGGGACTGCTAAACTGTTTTCTTAATTGACTGGACCACTTTATATACTCTCCAACAATATTTCAGTGTTTCAATTTCTCTGCATTTTTGCCAATATTTGTTATTATCTGTTCTCTAAATGTACTTATTGACCATTTGTATATATTCTTTGAAGAAACATTTATTTAGGTCCTTAGCTTATTCTTAAACTGGTTATCTTTTTATTACTGAGTTGTAAGATAGATATATCTATATTTATCAGATAAATGATTTGTTAATATTTCCTCCAATTCTAAGAATTGTCTTTTCACTTTCTTGATGGTATCATTCATAGCCCAAATATTTAAATTTTGATAAATTCCCTTTTTTTTTTTTTTTTTTTTGTCACTTGTGCTTTTTGGTGTCCATCATAAAAGCCTTTGCCTAACTGAAGGTCACCAATATTTATTCCTATTTCCTTTTAGATTTTTATAATTGCCCTGACCAGTGTGGCTCAGTTGGCTGGGTGTCATCTAGCAAAGCAAAAAGTCACTGGTCTGATTTCCAGTAAGGGCACATGCCTGGGTTGCTGTTCTGTCCTTGGTCAGGGCATGTATGAGAAGCAACAGATTGAAGTTTCTCTCTTGCATCGCTGTTTCTCTCCCTCTCTTTTTCCCTGCCTTCCTCTCTCTCTAAAAATATAAATTTAAAAATCTTTAAAAAGAATAGAAATATTGAAATATATCAATATTTCATTGATATATATGTCTACCTTTGTCAGTGTTACACTGTCTTGATTAATGTAGTTTTGTAGTAAGTTTTGAAATAAGAAAGTATGATTCCTTCAATTTTTTTTTTCAAGATTGTTTTGCCAATTCTGGGTCCCCTGCATTTTCATATGAACTTCAGGATTGTTTTGTTAATTTCTGTAAAAAAAAAAAAAAAAATCCAGCTAGGATTTCAATGGGAATTGCATTGAATTCGTAGATCTTTAAATAAATTTATTTTTTTCTCTTTAGTCTGGATTACTTTAATTGTTTTTCTTGACTGTGTGCCTTTCCTAGAATTTCCAATACAATATTGAATAAAGTAGTGAGAGTAAACATCTTATCTTGTTCCTGATTTTAGAAGAAAGCATTATCTTTCACCATTAATATGTTAGCTGTGGGTTTTTCTTAAATTAGTTTGAAAAAGTTTCCTTCTATTTCTAGTTTGTTGAATGTTTTTAATCATGAAAGTTGTCAGATTTTGTGAAATTCTTTTTATCTCTTAAGATAATAACATGTTTTTTGTTCTTTATTCTGCTAAGTTATTTATAGGTTGCTAAATTTGGCTAGCTAGTGTTTTGGTGAAAATTTTTGTGTCTTTATAAGAGATGCTGTTTTCCAGTTTTTTCTTTTTCTTGTGATCTCTTGGCCTAGTTTTGGTATCAGGGTAATACTGGCTTCATAGAATGAGCTCTGCCTATTTTTTAATGTACATACGTTATAGGCATACACATAATATATATGATATATAAATATATATGTGTGTGTAGGTATACAGTATATATATTTACAAATTAAACAATGTTATTACTTTTGCTTCAGTCATTAAACACAATTTTTAAAAATCAAGAAAAACAGTTTACTGTGTATGCTTATTTTTCTACTTGTTCATTGTTCTTTCTTCCTGATATTCAAAGATTCCTTCATTATTTACTATTCCAGTGATTTCCTTTAGTCTTTTTTTTTTTTTTTTTTTTTAGAGACTGTCTATTACCAAATTCTCTTCGTTTTTCCTTCCTTTTACAATGTCTTGATTTCCTCTATTTTACAGAAGGATTCTTTTGCTGGGTGCAGAATTCTAGGCTGATGATTCTTTACTTTCAGCATTTGAAAAACGTGCTACTCCCTAGGAGCCCTTATGGTTTTGGTTGAGAAATTCCATCATTTTAATTGTTTTCTCCCTGTAGGTAAGGTATCATTTTTCTCTTTCTGCTCTTAAGATTTTCTCCTATGCCTTTAGTTCTCAGAAATTTGACTACATGTGTCTTGTGAAATTTTTGAGTTTCTATCTGGAGCTTGATCAGTTTCTTGAAAAGGTATGTACTTTGCCAAGCTTGGGGAACTTTTAGCCATTATCTAAAAATGCTTTTGCAGTCCTGCCTCTTTCTGCTCTCCTTCTGGGGCATGAATGACGTAAGTGGTAGATCTTTTGTTGTCTTCTTCCAGGTCCCAGAGGCTGTGCTTATTTATTTATTATTTTTAGTCTGTATTCTCTCTGTTATTCAGATTAGGTTACTTCTGTTGTTCTAACTTCAAATTTACTGTTTATTTCCTCTGTTCTCTTTATTCTTTTGTCAATCTTATCCATGGAGTTTCTCTTTTCTTTGATTATTGTATTTTTCAGTTCTAAAATTTCCATTTGGTTTCTAATTTAGATCATCCTTTTTTTGTTTTTTTCACTGAAAATTTCTATTGTTTTTATTTAAGAATATTCATAATTGTTTAAGTATTTTTATGATGGCCACTACAAAACCTTCGACAGGTAGTTCCAGCATCTGCATAATCTCCATGTTGGCATCTGGTGATTTTTCTTGTTCAAATTGAGAATTTCCTGCTTCTTGGAAGACTAAAGACTTTTGATTGTGCCCTGGACATTTAGAGTATTATGTTATGAGACTCTGGATCTATTTAAATCTTCTGGTTTAGAAAATTTTATCTGACACTGTCCAAGAGGGGAAGTATGTGGAAAGCCATTTCCTTACTGCTGGGGTGGTGGGGGTGGGGGTGGGGGTCGTAGAGGAAGTCTAGATTTCCTACGCAGTCTGTTGACACTTGAGGGTGGGGTGGAGAGAGAGTCTTGTAACTGAGAGTGGCCATAGAAGTCATGCTCTTTACTAAATTATCAGTGACATCATCTTAGCCTGAGGTAAAGAAGTGCCTCATTACTGTTCCCCTCTTGATCTCCTCCAACACTGTTGTAGGAAAGGGGTGCCTTGTTAACACTGACTGGGAGTTCGGTACACATGACGCCCACTGATATCACCCCAATGCGGAGGTGAAAGGCTGCTTTATTACTTCCAGGTAGGGGCTGAACACTAGGCTCTGCCTGTGATCCCGGCCAACACTATGAAGGGAGGGCTTGTTGCTGTCAGGCATGAGTAAAAGTCCTGGCTCCACCAGGGGAGAGGGTGACCTTCTTCCAGCCCAGCAAAATCTACAATCCATGCTCAGCCTTTGCTGACAGTGTTAGAAGTAGGATGCACACTTTCCCAGCACCATTGGGGTGGTGTCAGTGGAGGCTATGTGAACTGCCACCTCCACTTAGTGATTACAAGGTACCACCATGCAGCAGTGTTGGTGAAGGTAAGCAGGGAGCAATAATGAGGAACCCCCCTCCCTGGGGCAAGATTAGTTGGGATAGGGGTGGTTATTCTGTCTTGCTTTTCTAGTCTTCTGGTAAAGAGAATTGGTTCTTCTTGGAGCTTGGCTTTTTTTGTTTTTTGGGTGTTTTTTTTGTTTTGTTTTATTTTTTTGCCCATCCCCATTGGCGTTTGCTGGTTACTGCTTCTTCAGCAGAAAGAAAACCAGGGAGCTCAGTACCATGACTTACTTCAGGTCCTGAAGCAGTCTGCCTTTTCTCTACATTTCAAAGTCTTCTTATGTTTATTTTGTATGTCATGTCTAGAGTTTTAGTTGTATTTCTTTTGTGCCTAAGAAGTGAATATTGAGTTGATTCTGACTTTTGGTATTATTATAGTTCTTCAGTGAATATCTTTATGATTAAAACCTTATAATAGATTAGTAGAAAAGGAAATACTGACCTGAAGTATGTGACTCTAAGATATTTTACATGTTTTGCCAATTTGCTTTTCAGAAGGAATATATTCACATGTACTTTTACCAGTAATGTATAAATATGTTCTTTTGAAAAGCTAACCTAGCCAGTTGGACTTAACAATTTTTCCCAATTTTATAAGTGCATATTGGTATGAGGGTTAAATTTCTACCATGGTTTTGAAAGATACAAAGAATCACCATAATTTATTATAAAATAATCCAACAAAGAAAAGATATAACA
Organism: Noctilio leporinus; assembly: GCA_004026585.1. Lineage (NCBI taxonomy): Eukaryota > Metazoa > Chordata > Mammalia > Chiroptera > Noctilionidae > Noctilio > Noctilio leporinus. The sequence goes on from PVIW01002941.1 coordinate 40,276, forward strand.
ATAATAACATTGCTGTCTGAATGGTTAAAAAGTACCAACACACTATTGAATACTTAAACTTTTATTCTCATAATGACTTACAAGGTATCATTATCTCCATTTTTAAAAGATTTTGTTCATTATTTTTAGAGAGAGGGAAAGGTAGGAAAGAAGAAAGGTAGTAAAACATCAATGCATCTTTCACCTGCCTCCAACTGGGCACCTGGCTAAAGACCTTGCTTACAACCTAGGTATGTGCCCTGGCTGGGAATTGAACCAGTGACCCTTGGATTCACAGGCCAGTGCTCATCATTATCTCCATTTCTATGAGGCTTGGAAGTAGAAACAATTTTCTTAGGTCACAGTTTTCTCCAGCTCCAATCTCTTGCATTGATTCACTGTGGACAGCAATGGTGAACTGATTTGTTTAAATGATTAACAGGCTTATACACTGTCACAAATGAAGGGCAGAACTAAAATATTTTATTTCTTCTTCTTTTTTTAAATTTAGTTTTATTGTTGTTGTATTATATCCATCCCCTTTTTACTCCCCTCTGTCCCCTTCCCCTCCCACCCACTCTCCAACAAAGTCAATCCTATTTGTTGTCTATGTCCATGGTTCTTCCATACTAATCCTTGACTAAACTGTTCCCATTCTTTGCTTCCTCCTCCCCCCTCTCCCCTCCCCTTTGCTCGTTGAAGGTCTATTCATTGTATTCATGTATCTGGTTCTGTTTTGCTTGTGTTTTTTTTTTGTTTTGTTTTGTTCATTATTATCCTGTAATGGGTAAGATCATATGGTATTTGTCTTTCACTGACTGGCTTATTTCACTAATCATAATAGTGTCTAGTTCCATCCATGTTGTTGAAAGTGTAGGAGTTCCTTCTTTCTTTCTGCTGTGTAGTATTCCATGTGTAAATGTACCAAAGTTTTTTGATCCAATCATCCACTGATGGGCACTTAGGCTGTTTCCAGCATTTGGCTATTGTAACTAGTGCTGCTATGAACATAGGGGTACTTAGGTTCTTATGAATTGGTGTTTTAGGGTTCTTTGGATATAGTAAAAAGTTCACTTTAAAGCATTCATAAGTTAAAGTTGGTTCTTATCCATTCAGCCGCCTTATGTCTTTTGATTGGTGCATTTAATCCATTTACCCCTGTACCTGTGTTTCTGTCTGTCTCTGTTTCTTCATCTTCTTAAAGCAGACCCTTTAGCATCTCTTGCAATGCTGGTTTGGTGGAGATGTATTCTTTTAGACTTCTTTTGTATGGGAAGCTCCTTATTTCACCTTCCATTTTGAATGACAGCCTTGCTGGGTTGAGTATTCTTGGTTGCAGGCCTTTGTTTTTCATTGCTTGAAGTATTTTTTGCCATTCCTTTCTGGCTTTTCTGTTGAGAAATCAGCTGATAATCTTATGGGAACCCCCTTGTATGTTGTTAACTGTTTCTCTCTTGCTACTTTTAGGATTCTCTCCTTGTCTTTGAAATTTGCCATTTTCATCATGATGTGTCTTGGAGTAGGCCTGTTTGGGTTCATCTTCCTTGGCATCCTCTGTGCTTGATATGTGCTTGATATCCTCTGAGTTTGCATGATATTTTCTCTCCTCAAGTTAGGGAAGTTTTCTGTCATTACTTTTTCAAAGGGGTTTTCTATCACTTACTCCTCTTCTTCTACTTCTGGTATCCCTATGATATGGATGTTATTACATTTCATGTTATCCTGCAGCTCTCTTAAAACCTCTTTATTCTTTTTCAGTCTTTTTTCATTTTGTTGCACTGCCTGGGAATTTTTTTCTACAATGACCTCCATCTCGCTCATCCAATCCTCTGCTTTCTCTAGCCTGCTTTTGATTCCTTCTACTGTTCAGGAATGGTATTCTTCATTTCCTCCTGGCTCTTATTAACGGTTTCTATGTCCTTTTTAATGCTGGTGTAGTTCTCAATAAGTTCCTTGTAGCTTCCCTAGAGTTCTTTGTAGTTTTCCTGGAGTTCGCTTGGAGTTGTTTATAGTTTTCTTTGAACTTGCTGAGCTCATTGAGCTTCTCTATCATCATTATTTTGAATTCCTTGTCTGAGAGTGTGCTTGCCTCTTTCATTTTGCACTCTTCATGGGGGTTCCTCCTTTCCATTTGCTGAGGGTTTATTTCTTTGTCTCCCTACTTTAGGTGACTCTTGTTTGTTTCTGCTTCTTGAATTGGTCTGCTTTGACTTACTGTCTTAGTGGTGTATGTTTTATTTCTTAGTATCTGTAGATGGCATACAGGATGAACCATTCAATCTGCTGATTCAATTTCAATTAAAGCTATTAATAATTAGTAACAGGACTTCCAGTCAAGATGGTGGTATAGGCAGATATGGCTTGCCTCTTTACACAACCACATCAAAATTACAATTAAAATATAGAACAACCATCGCTCAGAACTGTCAATAATTGAGTTAAATGGAAATCTGACAACTACAAAATGAAAGAAACCGCATCCATCCAGACTGGTAGGAGAGGCCCAGATGTGGATGGGCTGATCTCTCACCCACATGGGGATAAAAGATCAGGAGGGACATTTTGGGAGCTAGGAGTCCCAGCTCCAAATCAGGCCCCCAGCCCAGGGTTCTAGTTCCAGGAAGATAAGTCCTCACTTCTAGCTGCAAAAACCAGTGGGAATTGAGTCAGTGGAAGAAAATGCTGGAGCCCCAAGCAGTTCAATTTTAAAGAACCCCCACACATACTCACCTACTCAGATTCACTCTCTCAGCTCCAGCATTAGGGTTGCAGCTTGAAAGGTAAATATAGTATACTAGGAGAAACTGAAGTATCTGGTAACAAGACAAACAGAGGCTACTGTCCCTTTTCTTGACCCTGTCCTCACAGAGACACAGAGCTGGCAAGCTAGTGCCATATATGAGACTCCATCAACCCAGTTAACTCCGTTGGACCCGTCCTAACCAATTTATGGCCCACCCAAGCTGCTTTTCCATATGAATGATTGGTGTTGACTCAAGCTTTGCAACATTCTAAATCCTCTCAAACAAGCAACAGCTGGTTTCAGAGAGCCCCAGAGCCAACACTAGCAACACACAGCCTAAATTAACACCCTTGTTTCACCAGGGCCCAACTCAGCAAAAGTAGCAACCAGTTTTAGATTGCTTTATAGTTCATGTAGGCATGGTGTTCTCAGGCAAAACACAGGAAGGGCTACCTTGACCTGCACCACCCAGGAAACCCCAGGGCCAGCATACCCAATGGACAGCTACAGATTACATTGGAGCACTGTCACCTCCCCTGCATAGCTGACTGTCCACAGAGGGTGAAGATTGGTGGTCAGTGGTCATAGCCAATCCTTGCAGCTGATTGGTCTGGGTAAATCCCCTCCACTGATCTGCCAACAACGACCAAGGCTCAACCACAAGATGAGGACATACTCAGCCCACAGGAAGGGTGCACCTCAAATACCCACCTTGGGTGATAGGGGAGGCTGTACCACTGGACCCTACATGACACTTACTATATTAGACTACACAAGCAAGACACGGAGTCAAAGCAGCTCTACCTAAAACACAGAAACAAACATAGGGAGGCTGCAAAAACAAGAAGACAAAGAAATAAGGCCCAAGTGAAAGAACAAATCAGAATTCAGAAAAAGCTTAACAAAAAGGAAATAAGAAATCTATTAAATGCAGAGTTCAGAACACTGATTATAAGGATGCTCAAGAAACTTAGTGAGAGGGCCTCAGCAGCAAAAAATAAAATAGTCAGAGATGAAGGATACACTAATTGAAATAAAGAATATTTTACAGAAAAACAAGCTGTAATCAAATTAATGATTTGGAACATAAGGAAACAAACAAACAAAACAACCAATCTGAACAAGAATTTAAAAGAATCCAAAAATAATGAAGATAGTATAAATAGTTTCTGGGACAACTTTAAGAGGCCCAACATTTGCATCTTAGAGGTGCCAGAAGGGGACTAGAAAGAGCAAGGAATTGAAAATATATTTGAAAAATAATAAAAGAAAGAAAACTTCCCTAATTTGATGAAGGAAATAGACATGCAAGTCCAGGAAGCAGAGAATCTTGAACAAGATGGATGCAAAGAGGCCCACTCCAAGACACATCATAATTAAAATGCCAAATGTTAAAGATAAAGAGAGAACCTTAAAGCAACCAGAGAAAAGCAATTAGTTACCTATAGGGGAGTTCCCATAAGACTCTCAGCTGATTTCTCAAAAGAAACTTTGCAGGCAAGAAGGGACTGGCAAGAAATATTCAAAGTAATGAAAAGAAAGGGACCTAAAGCCATGATTGCTCTACTCAGAAAAGCTATCCTTTAGAATTGAAGGGCAGATAAAGAGCTTCCCAGATAAGAAAAAACTAAAGGAGTTCATCATCACCAAAAATTATTATTATAATATGTTAAGGGGACTTACTTAAGAAAAAGAAGATAAAAAATATGAATAAAATGGCATCTATATGGCAAACAAGAACAGAGATAGAATCATGGATACAGAGAGCATTCTGTTGGTTGCCAGGTGAGAGGTGGTGAGTGTGGAGGAATAGGTGAAGAGATGAGGGGATTAAGAAGTACAAATAGGTAGTCACAGAATAGCCATGGAAATGGAGCAGCCAAAGAACTTACACACATGACTCATGGACATGAACAATGGTGGGGAGATTGCCTGAAGTATTCGGCAGTGTTGAGTGGAAGGGGAAAAGGGAAAATTCCAGGACCATGGTAATAGCATAATCAATAAAATATAATTAAAATAATTTTTTTAAATGTACAAAAAATAATTGGTGACAGAGAAAACCATTCAGGGATGCTAGATTTTCACTTTAATTGCAGGCTACTAAAAGCCTTCAAATCAATATTTAGTTTTAAAATTTGTGAATGATTTCATTCCTAAAAACTGCATTCTAGACATCTGACAACAATCTGAGTTCAAACTGAAGTTTGGATGAGGTTGATGTGACTAATGCTTTATTAATCTAAGGGATTAAAAAAGAAGATTTTTGCTTTAAAATTTTTTGCTCAGGTCCTGTACAGATGGATCATGATTATTGTTAAAGCTCCTGTTCTGATGACAATGCTTTGAATGACTCAGGGGAGTGAGCCAACAAGATGTTGCCTTTCCAATCTCATCTAATACTTAATCACAATTTGAATCTGAGCCAAGAGTATTATAACAATTACACAGAGTCAAATCCCAGGAAAACAAGTTTTATTACTCACACCCAGACTTTCATTTAGTGAACCCGTGGAGAGAACCTTAGAGAATGTCATAAATTTGTGCAGGTCTTTATGCAAAGTGGACAGAGGTATGGAATCACCGTAAAGAGAATATTTATCTAATAATCTGAAACTCTTGTTTGAAAATGTATCTGTACATATAAAAGGTTAATTAGATAGGCCTGAACATTTTAGTATAGCCAATTTACCACAGTTTATTAAACTGACCCTAAATAAGAAGAGATCAACTATTTCTAGTTGTAGTTCTATGTTATTATTTGAAAAGCTCAGATTTGGCCTTTGTATTAGCTATTAAAAGGTATGAAAATGATGAGGTCTTGTTAGACATAAATCATGTTATAATGAAAATTCTGAAATCCAATTTTAATGCCCATTTTATTTGCAATGGAATTTTGATAAAAATGCAAAGCTTAGTACATGAGTTCATGTAATTAATCAGAATTTCTGCTGCTGTTAATTACTGTTTTTATATTTAATTCCTGTTAATTAATGAACAGTATATTTATTTAGAGAAAAGATAATACCTCACTAAACAGCTTTTTCATACAATGAATAGAGAAAGATTATTTGACAACCAACTGTGGCAAACAGCATGCATTTATTTGAGAAAGTGTTTTAGGGAAATATTTTGCTTACAGAATATTAAATAGTGTTTGCATATATATAATTATATTTATTTTTAAAAAATTGATCATCTTCTTTCCCTCTGGAAATCATTAAATGTTTTCTCTAGATGAGGAAGATTGTTAATATGAATTTCTTCATGCATTATTGAAAAAAAATGATATGAGTGCTCGCTTAGGCAGCACGTATACTAAAATTAGAATGATACAGAGAAGATTAGCATGGCCCCTGCGCAAGGATGACACGCAAATTCGTGAAGCGTTCCATGTTTTTAAAAAAATGATATGAGTAACACTTCAGATATTCATTTCACACTCTGATGACATATGTTGTAATCCATTGTGACCTTGAGGTGATGGTTAACTTAACCTAGATATAATTTGTCCAAGATAAAATAAGGAGATAGAGTCAAAATGCAAAAGAATCTGATTACATTTTCCTTCTTTCAAAGAGATGACATTTTATGTGTAGGAGCTAGAATAATTTACATTCAATACATATTTCTTCATTGTATTAAAAACTTTAAGTAAAATATTTAGTTTAAAAAAATAAGAAATTAATATAAAATTTGGAGAAATGATATATACAAGTAAAATGAGTCACAACATATTCCATTGGTAGACTACCTGTCCATAGATTATATGTATAAGGTCTATCCCAAAAGTATTGGCCAAACTGTTTTAATTATATTGACATTGGCTTGATACTTTCTGGACAGACCTCATAATACCTTTGTACATTTAGGAGGTATATATTAGTCTGTCTATAAAGTACCCAGTCATGTACTATGAAAAATGGAGCCATTTATTGAAGAAGATATAAGATACAAGAAAAATTGTAGGACAACAATGCCTCTGTCCCCTTCAAAGTCGAGACCTTGGGACTTCACAAAGTTCTCTCAGAGTGTCTTCCACTGTTCAAAACACTACAAACCTTTATTGGAATTAGCACCAACTGTCCCATCATATTTCCTAAATCTCATAAATAGTCTGAAATCTCTTCTTTTTCAAAGATGATTTTAGTTATGGGAAAAGTCAGAAGTCGTAGGACATCAAATCTGAGCTGCAGAGTCCCTGAGTAACCTGGATGAGTTGATGTTTCACTAAAAATCTCTGTAAGAGATGTGATGCACAAGCAGGCGTGTTGTCATGATGAAGCTGCCAGTCACCAGTTGCCTGTAGCTGTGGCTGTTTTCGTCATATTGCATCTCTCAACTGACAAAGAACATTGAGGTGCAGTACTCCTTAATAATGAGTATGGCCTGGAGGTGCATACTCATGATGGGACAACAGCCCATATATATTCATTATTTTCAGGTGTTCTCCTTGTTTTAGGCATTTCCAAACACAGATCATTTTCAATAGATTCTTGACCATCTTTGAAATGTTTGTGCCACATTTTTATTTGTGCTGCACTCATTTCATCATCCCTGAAAGCCTTCTGAATTATCTGAATTGTTCCTGTGGAGGGTATTCTCAATGCAAAATTTGATGCGGATTTGTTGTTCTGCTTGCTCAGTCATTTTGAATGCCACAGCCACACAGTACACATGCTCACGTAGTGGCATCTACTGCTCCCACCAACTAGTAAGTAAAGGTATGCCTGTGCATTTCACTCCACTCTCCTTGGCTGCTAGGTTACAGAGACATACAAACCATTCTTATTATATTAACTTTGGCTTGAGAGTTATTTGTATTTAAATCATTTTTGGAGAATTAAAATGTTAGTGGGTGTAGCTGTGGAATTGGCACTGTTTTTTACATGCTATTGAGAAAAATACATAAAATATTGGGAGAAAATATCTCAACTTATATGTTACATTTAATATGAAGAATACCTACACATTAATAAGAGAAAAAGAATCTCATTGAAAAATGTGCAAGAGATATGAAGTAATATTAGAAACAAAAATTTAACCTCAATTGTAATAAATGAAACATGGATTCAAACAAGAATGAGATGTGATAGTTTTGTTCATTGAATTGGCAAAAAAAAAAAAATGTATAATAGTGTTGCTTGGTAGGGGGATGGGGATATGGCTACTGTTGATGGAAGTAGAAAATGGCATAGCTTTTTAGAAAACAATTTGATAGGATGTAAAAATGTAAATTATATACCCTTAACCTCACAATTGATGTTACAGAATTTATCCTATAGAATTATTTACACACATGAACAAAGATACATGTATATGGATGTTCATTGCAACTTGGTTCATAACACCAAAGAGGGTGATAACTAAATGTTCATTTATAGGGTAATGATAACAAAAATTATGGCAATATAGATTTGCTGAATTCATTAATGAGGTAGCTTTCTATTAGGGGAACATATAATTTATTGTCCAATCTATGCTACTTTTGATAGTGAAAGAGAGCACTGTTAATTATTAATCTAAGAAAAGTGGGCAAACCTAGACATATGATTGTTGAAATCCATATGCACTGATATGGGAAAATGTCCAAAACAAACTGGAAGGTAAAGAAAATATTTTGAAAATACATATATACATATACATATGTATGTATGTGTGTGTGTATATATATATATATATATATATATATAAATTCTCCCAAATTAAAACTGCATTTGTATTTGTGTAAATGCATAGAAAGAGGCATGGGAAATACACACCAGATTGCTAATATCTATTACTCTGTTACTTCTGGGGAGAGATAGAATTTAGGAGAAGGGTGGAAATAAATTCATTCTTTTAAACTATGTTTATGTCTTTATTAATTGATTTTTATAATTGATCATTTATGTTTTACAAAATCAAACAGCAATAAAAACCTTCCAAAAATTAAGACCATTAAAAAAGTATCCTTGGATTACCTAATAATCTAGTATCATTCCCTGTGATGATTGTTTTAGCTGATATGGTCACTTCCAAGTGAAGACCCTAAGTTGTCTAAACACAAAGCTGAAGGCAATGGAATAATCACTCAACAAAAAGATTTCTTGGTGATACTGAACAATGAGTATTTTGCTGTTACCAGTTAGAATAGAAAGTCACAGTTATGAATAAGAATAGATTCTATATTATGCTGAAGAATTTAACACAGCTTTATAGTTATTAAATGTCAGATGGAGACAGATTATAAAATAATTATTCTTATGAACCAAGTCTTAATTATAGTGCCTTATACACAATTCTGTGTTGTTAGAAACAGTTCAGACTCTAACTTTGCTAGTGGCTGCCTGATGGGAAAACAGGAACTAGCTGCAGGTGTTTTCCCCTGGTGATGATTTTGCCAGTTGGTGAGGTCTATGGGACTCCATAATTGACCATCATGCTGAACTAGCAGTTTATTTATTGGGTTTCTGCCATATGCCTGGCACTGTTCTAAGCACCTGAGATACAGAAAAATATCAAAAATACCTGTCCCCATGGAACTTGCTTTTTAGTTGTTGAAAGTGAGGAGATAGATACTAAACAAAATAAGTAAAATAGAAAGCTTATATCAGATTGTGCTGACTGTTACGGATCAATAGAAATGGGTCAAACAGTGCTGAGGGGGTGGGATATTTATTTTTAAATAAAGTGGTAAGGTAAGAAAAAGACCTGAAGGAGGTGAGTCAGCCAGTCAGGAGGATAACTAGGAAAGCAGACAGTGAGCACTTAATGTCCACTGGGCCTGCTGACTTTGGGGAACAGCAAGGAAGCCAGTCTGGCCTCCCCAGATGAGAGAGGGGAAGGAGTAGTGACAGTTGAAGAATTGAATTCAGAAAGTCAGGAGCTTGCTCTTATAGTGCCTTGGGGGTTATTATAAAGACTGACTTTCACTCACAGCCAGATGGAAGGATAATGAAGGATTTTGAGTAGGAGTAGGTGATTTAATTTGTATTTTAACAGGCTCACTCTGCAAGCTCTTTCCTCTGCAAAGTTCTTTCATTCATTTAAGTCAACTCACTGAGGTGTTGATTGATTATTAAATTCTTTTATAGCACATACTTCTAGGTAAGAGCTGATAAAAAGTATGTTTAATAATGTACTTATATTTAGATCATAATCTCAAATAACCACAGATGAAAATAACAGACAATTCTGATCCAGCCCAAGGAACAAGAAAGCCAACTTAGATTCTAAAGAGAAATTCAAAATAATAGGCATGTTATAGAGCAGTTGAGAAAGGTAAAATTCCTTAAATCCATCTCTTTCTTCTTTCCTCTGTCTACTGCCCCACCCTGATTGAAAACAATATAATTTCTTCCCTGGAGGACTGCGTTCATCTCTTCCAAACTGCTTAGGGTGCTTTGAACAAAACTTCCCTTCTGTCAAGTACCATATGATTCAGACATCATTTATTTTCTAAAGTACTAAAGCTTCTCCTGATCCATCTTTCTGCCTGTATTCTTGCTTTGACTTCAATATATGTTCAATTGTGTTATTGTCACCAGAGAAACTTCCAGAAACTCAGTTCTTCTTGCCAAGGCAGTATAGAATTACAGATTAACATGCAAGTAGGGTTTATCAGTGATCTGTTCTCATGGAAGAGAATAGGCCTACCTAAGGTAGGGGTGAAAGGCCCAGGCAAAGCAGGGTAATGGCAGCAAAAATATGGGTGACCAAAGGCCATAGCAGCAAGCATGCTCCCCAGGTTCTTTGTTCTAAGGTCTGATATAGTTGGTGGAATGAGGGATGGTAAAGTTACGTAAAGATTGACAGGTAAAGATGGGGCTAGCTTTCCACGACTAGGGCATAGATACCCAAAGGTGTTAATGGGCGTCTTCCTTTAGGCACTATGGGCCCTTTGCCACCTTTAGGCCTTGAAATGAAAGCAATTCCAAGGGCTTCCATTTCCAGGTAATGGAAAGCATACACAAAATTTCAAGGACTCCTTCCTCCTGGGTTAGCATGGTGTTTCCTGTGATGTTGGAACACTTAGAAATATTATCAGACCAGGCTCAGGACAGCTGAGTTAGTGGGTGAGACATGCCTCCTTTCTCCTCCCTGTCTTTATTTCCTATCTATTCTACCTAACATTATCAAATAACTTTAATTTTTAATTATAGAAATGCTATTTCCAATTTAAATGTTCCAATGGCTATGTAGAGGGTTTAGGTTCAAGTCAATCTTCTTAGGAAGGGACAGAAGCTTAATGATCTTGTCTAGTCCTGCCTACCTCTATCTAGTCTGCTGACCTCATCTTATTTTAGTTATGTCCATCTTTAAAGAAGTACTAACAGCTTCCTGAGTGTGGGTTCTCTGATTCCGTGCCTTCCCCCATGCTACTTCATTGGTTCATTTCTACTTGTCACATGAGACTCAGTCCATGAGCTACCTATTTTGGGAAGTCCTGATTACCTGCTTTTCGTATATGCAACCATTTTGCGGTTATTATAACTGTTGATTTATTGTATTTCACAGGTTTATAGACTATTTGAGACTATTTGAGAGAGTTCAAATATTATTTGCTTTTGCATTTCCAAAACCTAAGGCATAGCAGGTGATAAATAATTGATCTCTGAAGGCTCTTTATCTGCCCTTTGATTCTAAATGATAGGTTTACTGGGTGGAGCAATCTTGGCTGTAAGTCCCTGCTTTTCATGACTGAATATTTTTTGCCAATCCCTTCAAGCCTGCAAAGTTTCTTTTGAGAAATTAGCTGACAGTCTTATGGAAACTCCCCTGTAGGTAACTAATTGTTGCTTTAAGATTATCTCTTTATCCTTAACATCTGGCATTTTAGTTATAATGTGTCTTGGTGTAGGCCTCTTTGCATCCATCTTGTTTGGGACTGTCCATGTTTCCTGGACATGTCTATTTCCTTCACCAAATTATGGAAGTTGTCTTTCATTATTTTTTCAAATAGATTTCCAATTTCTTGATCTTTCTCTTCCCCTTCTGGCATTCCTATGATGCAAATATTGGACCTCTTGAAGTTGTCCTAGAGGCTGCTTATACTTTCCTCATTTTTTGGATTCTTTTTTCTTATTGTTCTGATTGGTTGTTTTTTGCTTTCTTATGTTCCAGATTATTGGTTTAATTCTTGGCTTCATCCACTCTACTGTTGCTTCCCTGTAAATTGTTCTTTATTTCCATTACTGTATTCTTCATTTCTGACTGGATCTTTTTTATGCTTTTGAAGTCCTCACTAAGTTCCATGAGCATCCTTATAACAAGTGTTTTGAACTCTGCATCTGATAGAATGCTTTTCTCCCTATTATTTAGTTTTTATATGGAATTTTGCTCTGTTCTTTCATTTGGACCATGTTTCTTTGTCTCCTTATTTTGGCAGCCTTCCCGTGTTTGTTTTTATGTATTAGGTAAAGCTGCTATGACTCCATGTCTTGGTAGCATGGCCTAAAGTAGTAGATGTCCTGTATGGTCCAGTGGTTAGGGACTCAAGGTGTGTCCTTCATGTAGGTTGAGTACTCCCTCCTTTTGTAGTTGAACCTTGGTTGTTATTGGCAAGTCAAAAGGAGGGATTTACCCAGTCCAATCAGCTGCAAGGATTGGCTGTGCCTTATAAGCTGCTACCCTAGTGTTGGTGCTCAGAGGGAGTAAGTCTGAGTAACTGAGTCCATGTGTGAGTCCTTTTAGAGGAACTGCTTAGGGCTCCCACTATTTATTTCACTCATTCCCCACTGGTTTTTGCAGCCAGAAGTTGTGGGGGCTTATCTTCCTGGCACAGGACTCCTGGGTTAGGGGTCCTGGATGGGACTGGGACTCCTTGCTCCCAGAGTTATGCTTTCAATTTTTTATCCATCACACATGGGTGAGATGCCAACCTGTTCTGCCTCTGTGCCCCATCTCCTAGTTTGCTTTATTATTTTTTTAAATTTTATTCACCATTTTCAGAAAGGGGGGCAGGGAAGGAGGAAGAAAGGTAGAGAAGCATCAATGTATGGTTGCCTTTCACCCGCTTCCAGCTATGGACCTGGCTGGAGACCTGGCGTGCAACCTGGTTACGTTGCTCTGACTGTGAATCCAACCAGCGACCTTTGGATTCTTGGGCCAGAGCCATCCCACTGAGCCACCAGCCAGGGCCCCATCTCCTAGTTTGGATGGATGTGGTTTCTTTAATTCTATAGTAGTCAGACTTCTATACAACTAGATATCTGATGGTTCTGAGTGATGGTTGTTCTGTATTTTTGTTTTAATTTTGATTAAGCGAAGGGGTGCACTATATCTGTCTATGCCTATTGTCTTGACCAGAAGTCCCAATACTAATCAATTTAAATTATGGACTCCCTAGCTGCACAGTAATAAAATATTGTAAAATTGAATAAAGAAGTCTTTAACACCTCAATCTCTGCGTACTAAGAGAGTATTTATTGGATAAAGTAGTAAATTAATTAATTAATGAAGTTAGCAAATTGTTCATTCCTGAACAAAAAAATAGACACTAACAAAAGATTAGGGACTGTAAACATTTAGGCAGGAAACCAGTAGAGTATAGGTCATATTTCCATTGTTTCTTTTTCACAGGAGTAGGTCATTTGAAAGACAGAGAACTCTCTGAGAAGGGCACTACAGTTAGTGTTAATAATCTGGGCAGTGTTGATGAAACTCTCCTAGATACCCGGACCATGACTTCATATCCTGGTATGATAGCCTCTTGATGAGGGTGACATGCATATTGTAAAGTGGGGAAGGACAAACATGTTTTCCCGGAGGTTAGCTCTATATTGAAAATGTAGAAAACAAAATAAACTTCCAGATAAAGCCATGATGCTGATTTCTTCAGAGAACAACAGATAGGACATGGAAAGAAAAATTAGACTGAAAGAACTCTCAGTGATTCACATGAGAAAATAATTAGAAGAGATTGAAAATAGTACTTAGAAATTCAACTATCAAAACAAATCTATAGCATTGTTCTGTAAGTAAAATGGATGCACATCACAATGTGTATACACATACAAGGTGAGGCAAAAGTAAGTTTAAAAAGTAAGTTGTTTATATGGAAAATAATACAAGAATAACCTGTGTTTCGCAAACTTACAACTGTATACCTACTATTGCCCCAACCTGTATATAAGCGCATAAGAAATACTAAGGCTTATTGGAAATATTTTCATGAAATAGTTTAGCTCCTGCACCAAATAAGTAATAACAAAATCTGATGGGGGTTGGTACACCAGTACTATGTTTCAAGAAGATACACCTTAAGGAAAATCCTCAAAATTCATATATTACAAATGTACAAAAGAGACATAAATGATATTGAACTGACCTCATAATAAGGAAACAAGTGATGTGTTCTTGATGTATTTCATGAAACTGGCTCAGAATCAAGATATAGTAGTAATGGGGATATAATCTGGCCATCTGCTGGAAGGCTTAGTCAGCCGAATATAGAGCATTTGACAAGTTCTTGACCTGCTTGATAAAAATTCTATCTCCAGAGGATGAAAGAAAATGCCAGAACTCATTCTAGAAGCAGCAGTATGAGTATGTTAATATTTTTTTTATAAAAAGGAAAATAAATAACATATATTTTTATGTTTGTATATTCATTTAAAAAACTTCTATAAGGACCCATTCTGGAAAATGGGGCTGGTGACAAGGGAACAGGGAGATCAAGGATACTTTTAATTGTTTTATTTTAGAAATGCTGAACTATGGAATTATATTGCTTATTCCTGAAGGTAAATTAAAATTATCAAAGCTTAAAAAAAAAGAGGTAATACAATTCCAAAATAACACTCATGGGACCAGGGAAGGATCCTTTAAGAGATCACATTTTGCATTAGCCTTTATTAAAAGACTTATATTATATTGCAATAACGTATTATGAGCAGATCTCTTAAGCAACCTGCAAGGTTAACCGGAGCATTCCCTGCTATCTGTGAAATGGAGTGGCAGACACCCAAGGCTCACTGAATGCTCCCAGATGGCAGGTATCCCTCTCTTGCCCTCATGACTTTGCCTCCCTCCACATGGGGAGTGTGTTTACTAAGAGTCAGCCATGCTTGTACTCAAATTAATTATGTCCATTGTACTTGGTGTTTTTAAAACCTGCAATTTAATGATATATTAAACTGATGAAATAGTAAATGAAAGAGAGTTATTTCTCAAGCATGTATTTGAATAGTTTGGAAAGACTATAAAAATGGGATGCTAAAACAAGTCCCTTCAGAAGAGGTATGAGCAAGACAACAATAAAAGGTTGGGGGAAAAAATTGTAATAATAAAGGGTGTCAGTACTCAGATTCTTCCACAGTGTTGTTATAGTTTTGGTCTACTGTAAGTAACCCCAAACTAGAAACTATAAATGATGTCTTATGGCTATGCAAGAAAGACCATGACAAATTCCAATCAGCAATGAAAGAAGAGGCCTTGACCCCAGTCTAAAGTTTGGTGAGTGAATATATACATAGTGGTTTAAAGTTAAATAGTTCAGTTATTTATGTATTATGATTCTTCACTTTAATACTTTTTCTGTTCAACCAACTGACCACAGACCTTGTCATGTGCTGGCTTAAACTCCTGACTCTTCCACGGGACTGTGAACTTCTTTAGAAGAGGGGGTCATATCTTGTTGTCTTTATAACCCCTGTGTAACATATGCGGAAATTAGAACACAGTAGATGGTCAATAAGAGCTTGTTGAATAATTAATATGTTAACAGAGCTGAGTCCTGACACTGGGAAGCCACCAGGTCTATCAACAAAACTTGAGGAGGGTAGAGTGAAAATGGCATCAGGCAAACTGAATTCAAGAGCTAAGTTAAGAGAAAGAATATCCACGTTCATGAAAGGAGCTGGCAAATATCATTTTAAGCTAGATCTAATTCTGTAAGAGTTTGCTGATGAAGGAGGAAATGAAAGATTTCTTGGAAGAAAAATAACAAAGTCATTTTGGAGTTTGTGATAACCAGGGTGAAAGAAACTAGATGCCCATAAGAATCCAGAATTTCCCCAAGTGTGTTCTGTGGAATAAAACATTGTGTTATGTTGCATTCTCTGTACTATACAGAGTATATGTTCTTGTTTATTTATTTGTCCTTTATTCTCTTTCTCTCCTTCTGTAGTACAATCTTCACAAGAGAACTGGTTCTTCTGATTTGTCTCTTCACTGTCACAGGTCCATTGTCTTAAACAGTGCCTGTCACATGTAAGGCACCTTTGGAATGTTTATCAAATGAAGAATGGAGAAGCAGGAACCCAGACAGCACCCCCTCCCCAAAACAGCAGGGGCAGAAGTTTATACTAATTACCCCAATCCTCCCTACCAAACGAGCGTATTTTTATTTACAAATAAATAAAATGAGCTCAGTGTTTGCTGCTATAAGCCACTGTGGTAGATATGCAAGAACAGGCATGGATCCTTGGACAACTGGTGGTGCAGTGCTGTTGCTAGAAGCAGATAATACACCTCTTGATGGAAGGTTAAAAATGCTCTTAAATTATTTTATAGAAATTCTTGTCGGCTTTGCTTTATAGCAAAAAAGGTTATTTTTAGCTGGTGCACACAGTCGCAATAATTTAAAAATATAACTTATGAGACCATTTCATGGTAACTATAGGAGTTACTATAGCATTCCTCTCTAAGTCACTCAAATGAAAAGAGAATCATTATGCAATCATTTAAGCATTCTTCATTAAAGAGATAATCTTTATATCATGATCTTTTTTAAAAAAGATTTTATTGATTATTTTTAGATAGAGGGGAAGGGAGAGAGGCTGAGAAAGAGAGAAACATCAATGTATGGTTGCCTTTCACCTGCCTCCAGCTACAAACCTAGCTGGAGACCTGGCTTGCAACCTGGTTATGTGCCCTGGCTGGTAATCAAACCAGTGACCCCTGGCCTCGCAGGCCGGTGCCTTATTCATTGTGCCACCAGCCAGGGCATCGTGATCTTTCTTAAAATGACTAAATTGTGAAACTAAGGAAGAGTATTTCATGCTTTTACATGTATAACTCTGCAGAGAGCAGTCACTCTCTATTCTGCTAGAATCACTTGAGAATTTTAAGAAACAAACCCCGGCAAGGCCAATTAACTCAGAATTTCTGGGGATGGAACTCCAGCATCAGAATGCTCCCTGGTGATTCTAATTACAGAATAGCTGAGGACAGTGAACCAAGCCATGCTATGGAGGGAACAATAGGAGACTGTCTTTTACAAGTCTAACTGAACTGTAGTGAGAAGTTGGAACTTAAATTCTCATCCATGTATTCAAATCTGCATGCTCCAAATATGACATTTTATGTAGGACTCAAATGTTTTTCTCATGAGGGAGTCAATGTACTGGTCCGGAAGTTGGTTGAAGGAAATAAACCCTTCAAAAGAATAAGAATTGACCATCAGATGCAGAATATCATTACACATCAGAAATTATCACAGTATACCCTATACCCAATCAAACTTTTTGTCTTTTTCAGGTAAAGATTGTGAGCTTGTGAGGTGTGGTTGTGAAAATTTATTCTCTGCAGATACTTGAAATTAAAGTCATGTTACATCTTTTCAGACGTTTAAATTGAGTTCTGCCTAATGAAAAGGAGACAGACCCGATGATTTGGGGAAATTATTTTTAATGCAGCGAGTTATTTATTTTATTTATACTTCTGTGATTAAGCTCCCCTGAGGGACTCTCGAAGTCAGTTCAGTGGTGTGTTGCACATGTTCCAGCCACATGTTCCATTTTTAGAAAGACGGCTGCCTCGCTAACAGGCCGGCAGGTGTGCGTGTAGACGGAGGTCTGTGCCCTGCCTGCTGTGGCAGTGTGGCCGACCTCAGTAAATGGGCATTCCCTGTTCTCATTCAACTCCTCTCCTCTGTCAATCATATCGCCAGTTTTCTGAGCCACCGCTGTACCCCTACCCTAGAGAGAATACCTAATTATGTGCCTGGAACTCACAGTAATAATACTAGTAGAGATACTAGCATTATCTCCACTTTGCAGACGAGGAAGGAGGTCCCTGGAAATGTGGGACTTTGCCCGGTCACGCAGCTAGCGAATGGTAAAGCCACCCTAGGATTTCAGGTTGATCTGACCCAAGTTTATGAGTGCTATATTTCCTCCTTCATCCCTTCACTGTGGATGGGTTTTCCAGGTGCAGTCAGATTCTGTCTGCTAAGTCTGTAAAACGGGAAACTTCTGTCCTTTCTTATTCCCCACTGCATGGCTCAGTCCCCTGGCAGTGGGTACCACACCAGGACAGGTGACCTCCAGGGAGATGCCTCCAAAGGGGGGCGGGGAGACAGGGCTGGAGAATCAAACCACTTCCTGCTGCCCACAGCTTTTGGTTTTGCTCTAAGGGCCATTCCAACAATCCTTGGTCTCTCTCAGCAATATTCTTCTCCTAGTTCCTCAGGGAGAGGCAGCTAGGGTCACCTCTGGCTATGCTCCTTAGGCTTTCTTCCATGCAATGGGTCTGAACACTTTTGTTAAACTTTCTCTCATTAGAAAGCCCCAAGAGCCTTTTTCATAATGAGCAGGTCAGGTCTCCTCACAATTATTATAACCACATATTAAATATACATATATAAAAAAGCAAGTGATGGCTGTTACCATTGCTTTCCTAAAAGTGTTATAGTTCCATGAAAAGGAGGTGGCTGGTTTTTATCCAGAATTACAAATATTTCAAATTTTAACCATTGATTTATTGGAATTGGAATGCCTTTACATGTTTGGGACATCTGGCAGTTTTGCCTGCCCAATGTTCCTTCCCCTTAAACACGGCCCACCTCATCTGGGGGATCATTTCTCCCCTCTGAGTTCACACGGCCATGATCAGTGTGGCTGTAGTGACTATAACATTCAATGAAATGGATAGGGTATGTGATCCAGGTGTGACCAGTGAGAATACAGATCTTGGCTACTGAAATTGGTTCAGATTTGGCAACATGACCCAAGTCAGGCCAGTTAGAATCCATTCCAGGGCTTCTGGAACTATCAGGAAAGATGTTCACTTTTGTAACAGCGGGGTTGCCTAGTCCATGTGATGTAAAGACCCATAAAACTTGTCTTTACAAGTTTCTAATGATTGTCATTTTTAATGCTTTACATAATATGACTGTTAATAAACCCCCAACAAAGAAAAGTAGAGCTCAGACTGAGGGAGACAAACCCCCAAGGACATTAGAACACTTGGGTTCTGCACCTACCCAAACCTTTTTTAATCTCCCAGATACGTGAGTCATATGTTTGTTTTTGTTTAAACAAACATGATGCTGTCTTTCTGTCCCTTGCAAACAAGGTATCTTATTAATACACCTAATTCAAATAGTGGCAGTAAAAAATAGTCAATTTATAATAGTGATAGAGAAAGGTGGTTATTAGGCAGAAATTTTATTTATTTTTATTTTTAATTTTTAAAAAAATATTTTTATTCATTATCTTTAGAGAGAAGGGCAGGGAGAGAGGAAGAAAGGAAGAGAAACATCAATGTGAGGTTGCCTTTCACTTGCCGCCAGCTACAGACCTGGCTAGAGACTTGGCTTGCAACCTAGTTATGTGCCCTGACTGGGAATCGAACCACCAACCTTTGGGTTTGCATGCCGGCACCTATCTACTGAGCCATCAGCCAGGGCCATAGGCAGGAACTTTAAAGGAAAAGATTTATGTGTATCAAAGAGCACATGAAGCAAGACTATATTTTTATAGACCATTTCAAAATTTAGATAGGATTATAGGATTTTAAAACTGTAGAGATTATTTCTTTAAACTTTCTAACTTTAAATTTATATATAAACTGAGGTCCAAAAGAAACATCTAAAATATTCAATAAAGATTATTGACAAATGCTTCTTTGTGATTATAATAAAGCAATTAAACAATGGACCTTGTAAAGGATCTTAAAATTTTAATTTCTCAAAGCCAATTGTGAATATTAGGAACCATATTAATGTTATTTTTTAAGCAACTGGATCTAGCTAAAAAAAAAAACAGGATTGCAATAGGATGCATCTACTATTTTCAAAATAATCCCCTTTCCTTAAAAGTGACTTCAGTCTTCCTTCAGCTAAGAAAGGTAGATAAAATTACAAACAGATATGCATCCATAAACATGAGCCGGTTTATTTCATATTAAAATATTTAGTTTGTTATGCCCAAAAGAAATGAATAAGCACTTAGTTATTGAAATAGAACTATGACTAAAAGTATAGATTGACATCATCTTAACTTTTAAGTTTTAAGCAACTATCAGTATTTGAATGTTACCAAAGTTGATCAAATCATTAGGAAAAATAATTAGCTCTATTGTTTGGCATCATGGAGCACCAACAGCTGGCTGACTTAGATAAAGGTCCCGCTGCTCCATAAACAGACTATTGTGACAGCTAGCATCACAGCAGAGGATTGCGCACTGCATTTGTATTTAAACATTATGCTTGGGAAAGATAAAAGCCAGTTCATCTATATTTTGAAGTATGCTATGTTATTTATTTCAATCATTTACTAATTTATAATTGTGAATCTGGATGATGGAATTTTAGGTTAGATTTTTTTTTTTTTTTATGGGCAGTTTGGAAAGGCTTTAAACCAGAAACAGAAAAGGAAACTGTTTGTCTTGTCTTTGAAAAACACAATGGAAATATTTCACGCCATATGGAGATAATATATAAATAGCAAGAGGATTGTGTCAATTTATTATCAGTATAAAACATAGGGTGCACTTCCTACTCTTTATCTTTTGTGAAAAGTACACATTCAAATAAAGCTAAGCCAGTTGTTAGTTTTAATAACTAAAGGTAACAGGATGCAGCAAATACATATGCTCTCCTGTAAAAATAAGGCTAGTGAGTCTAATTTGAAATAATGATGTGAAACTCAAAGATTGAAAATCATGACAACTGAGATCATGAATATCTATCAGAAGAAAAGATAAGTAGACTTTGAGTGAGAAAGATTGAAGTAATTCATATTCAGGTTAGAAACCCTAGGATTAGCAGCATCACTGGTACACAGACCAGTGACTTTAGCTATTTTAATTATTTGGCAAATGATTGACCATTTTCTGCGTTGTTAAAGAGGCATTACAATTTTTTCTTAGGGAATCACATAGTAATTATACAGAAACTGTGGCCTGGAAGAGCTATTACTAATAAGCATTGAGAACATAACATGAAAAATGCAAATAGAAGCAAGTGTGACTTTTTGTTCATTAGAAGTGCTGGCAGTGTTTCCTCTGTTCAAAGGGTCAGAGTATTAATAAAATAAATAAAAATCCTCAGAAATTACGTGGAAGTGAACATGAAAGGCAGCTCAAACATGAGCATGTCCGAGGCTAAAGCAGGTCTTCCATTGCAGCGGTCTCCATTGGTCCCTTGGGTATAAGCCAAACAACTTGCTTCAGGTCATATCCTTCCTTAAAAAAAAATTTCAAATAATAAAGAAGTGAAAAGGGTTTAAGGAAATACTCCTTTACTCATGTATAATTCTTCTCGAGGCCTTTTCTATATACATGCAAACCTAGCAGGGCCGGACTAAAGTATGGTGAGAGCGGCATCTTGGGTGTAAAATTTAAGGGGGCCCAAATTTTGCACCTTAGCACCTCACTTACATTTCCCCTAGTCCTGGTCTTGAAACATGCAAATATATGCTTATCTAAATTTACATATAATTCAAAATCATGGGATCATACTGTATGTGTATAACTTGTTTGGGTCACTCAACAGTCAATGGCAAGTGTCCTTCCTTGTAAGTACAGATAGCTGTATGTCATTCTTTCAAATATCCACCTGATATGTTATAATAGGAATGTACTATAATGTATTAAATTCTCCCTCTGTTGATAGGCATTTATATTATTTCCAGTTTTGAGTACTGCTAGTAATACTGCAATTTCATACATACATGCTTGTGCACTTGTGTATTTTAGTAGGACAGATTGTCAATAGTGCAATTGTGCATTCAACAAATATTCACATTTGAAAGGTTGATAGATACTGAAAACACTCCATTTAAACTGCAGCCATTTCAAACCAAACTTTCTGAGATGCTTGAAACATCCTTTCTCTGTGTTGTCCAATATAGTAGCCACACAAAGCAACAATGCACTTGAAATGTTGCTGGTAAGACTGAGGAATAGAATTTTAATTTGATCTAATTTTAAATCTAAATTTTTCAGTTGATTATCTTTGATTTTCTTGGCCTATGGACAGTGGCTATGGCCTCCAAAAAATATTGGATAATGGCTACGACTAAGCAGACTTTTCTTGTTTTGAGCTTTAATCAGAATACTTTGAGTGTCTCACATATAGTGACATTTGTTGTCAGTTCCTGATAGATTTTTATCAAAGTAACAGACTCTGCTATGTGCGCTAACCCAAAAGCCATTCTGTGGTCTCTCCCTATAGATGAGAGAGAACCAGTTACTTCCTCCATTAAGGGGAAATCTGCTGGTGTCTTAGAGAGATGAATTTGAACCCTTGTAAGGCACAGGTGCCAAGTGTGTATGTAAGTGCAGAACTTGTTGGCAATTCTTTTCCCTACACTCTGTCTTGTTGTCTAGAGCTGTGGGGCTCCTCCTGATCAACAGCATGCAAGTGAGGAGCTGATGCAAAGTGCAGTCACAACACAAAGCTGGAGTGGGCCTGAGTCCTGGGCTATATTTTTGGCTTACTCACCCAGTTCTGAGACTGCTTGCTCCTGAAATTCTTATAAAATAAACACAAAATGATTTTATACCTTAAGCCACCATTCATAGTTTTCTGTTCCTTTCTGTCAGAAGCATTCTTACTGATACCTCAAGTAAAGGAAACATTTTTTCTATTCTTCCTTTTATGAATATTATTAAAACCAGAGATGAATGTCACAATTAATCACACATCTTTTTAAAAATAACTTTCAAAAAATAACAGCAAACACTTAAATAGTGCCTAATATATGGAAGACACTTTAAAATGTTTACATCTATTAACTAATTTAATCTTTATAATAGCCCAGGGGTAGATATTATTATTATATCTTAAAGATGAGGAAGCTGAGCCCTGGCTGGTGGCTCAGTGGATAAGGCTTCAGTCTACAAACCCAAAGGTCGCTGGTTCGATCCCCAGCCAGGGCACATAACCAGGTTGCTAGCCAGGTCTCCAGCCAGGTCCCCAACTGGAGGCAGGTGAAAGGCAACCATACATGGATGTCTCTCTCCCTTCCCTTCTCTCTGGAAATAATAAATTTAAAAATAAAATAAAGTAAAATAAAAAGATGAGGAAGCTGAAACACAGAATGATTAAATAAATTGCCTGAGGTCGCATAGCTAGTAAGGGACATAACCAAGATTTGAAGTCATACAATTTGGCTCCAGAATCCTGGTTCTTAGTCTACCTCTAGTATTGGAAATAATGCAAGGATCAGAAAATGTTTTTTTTTTCAATTCTGTCTTTATTTTATTTACGGTCATGTGCCATTTATTGATGGGGCAATATACTGAGAAATGCCATGTTAGGTGATTTCTTCCTTGTGTGAATATCACAGGATGCACTTATACAAACCTAGATAGTCTAGCCTACTACACACTTGGACTTACAGTCTAGCCTGCTACTCCTAGGCCAGAAGCCTGTACAGCACGTTACTGTACAAAACAACATGAGATTAAATCAAACACAAGAGAAAATGATGCAATCAAGAGACAGCATAAACACAAGTTGTATGAGGCTACTGCCTGTATAACATGACACACTGACAGCAAACTTTGTTAGAAATAATACATGCTAATGATTTTAAGAATAGTATAGTAAATACATAAGAGTAACAGCAATTTATTATCATTATCAGGCATTATTACTGTACATAATTGTATGTGTTATACTTTTATACAAGTGGCAGTGCAGTATGTTTATGTCAGCATTACCACAAGCATGTGAGTAATGTGTTGCACTACAATTGTATGACAGCTACAATGTCACAAGGCAATAGGAAATTTTCAGCCCTATTATAATCTTATGGGACCATTATATATGCAATACATTGTTGACTAAAATATCATGAACTGCATGACTGTAGTAGTCATTATCATAAAGTGGCCAATAGAGCTTTTTAACTAAACTAGAATTATAATAGATGAATTAAAGTGATTTTTCCCATTTCTTTGACATGTCCTGATTTTGGCCACATTTTCTTCTTTTTCCTACCCTTCATCTTTGATTAAGGACAGTGATGCTTTTGTTCTCTCCTGTCCAAGAACATAGTATAGAAATAACCAACAGAAAAAGAAAATAAGGACTTAAGACTCCCACCTAGTCCTGGGTTTTTATGCATCATCTAATTTATTCTATCTAGACTGTGTATAACTCGATATACATAGACAGTGTTTTTAAATCCTGTTGACACTTCACAAATAAGAAATGGTAATAACAGAGCATACTGACAGAGCACTTGTATAAGTAAATGTGACCCTAGATTATCTACAACACAGAGAACGATGGGAGTTACTTTCCAGACTCCAGAAGTTGACAATAGAAAATTCTATTGATACTGGATAATCTTTAAAGGCACTTGCTCTATTTTTGTCATATGTATTTTTAATGTATTCTCTGGCATCTGGCAATGCCTTTGGAAATATATTGAAGTCAAAATCACTAAGTAGGAATTGTGCCAAAGATAATATTAGTGTAGGACTACAGTCTAACCATTATCATAAGCCCATTCTATCTACCATTACTAAGGAACATAAGTTATTTTTGTGTGTACACAAGTATAGTGATATTTAGTTCATAAATTTATCATCATCATTGTCATCATCTTTCTTAACATTATCAAGGTATAATGGTACTACAAATCATCATAATTATCACCAGTATGTGATTTTTTGTGTATCTTCCATTTAATATAATCCATTTGCTAGTGAGTTTTAAAAAGTCGTTGCTAGATATGCAACCTAATGTCAAAATTCTATATAATTAGTCTATATTCTGGAATAACCACTATAATCCCAATTACAAATAAATCTGAGTTAACAAATATATCTTGGAATGTCTTTGGCAAATATATGCATAAGAGATGATATAGATGTTACATAGCATGTAAATATGAGGGTTTATTTGAGCTAACCCAGACAGAAAGTCAGAAAAATAAAGATGATGCAGGCAGAGGATTTATAACATTCATATTGGCAGGGGCAAGGGTGGGTATTTGTGAAGTTCATAGTCACAAAAGAAAATAGAAAGAGTAAGATACGGACTATAAAAATGAAAACTGTAAAATAGAGTGAGAAGAAATTGAACAAAAAGAAAGAGATTTAGAGACTTGAGAGGGAGGCTGGGAACCATTGCTTTGATATAGAATGCAATGGACCCAAATCAAGAATAACATAAAAATAAATAGTTTGAAAATGAGACATTCTGGGGAATTCAGATAAGGTATTTGGGTTTGCTGGGTGTGAGGGTGTTTGGAAATGCAGGTGTTCTCTCCTTTCAATATCATGCACACAGAAAACTAAAGGGAAAAATCAAAGCAGGGCCTCAAGAGGGGGGCTTTAAGGGTATTACCTCATTATTATTCCTGAAAGAGGACCAACTTTCCATTATCTTTTTCTTTTGTTTCATAACGGAATTTAGGTAAATTGCCTATGTAATAACTTCATAGACCAATTAAGCTTTAGGAAAAAAACCACTTTGCTCTTTATAGATTCATGGTGGAGCAACCTTGGAATTCTCTGTATGTTTGAACCATTGTCATGCACAACTTCCTGTATAAGGAAGTCTAAAATTAACTCTCAACTACAAAGGCCTGGATTCAAATCCTTATTCAGTATGCTGTTAAGAGTGTCACTTATAGGTTCTGTAAGCTTCAGTTTCCTTATCTGTAAAAGGGCAAAACAACTGTACCTAACTCAGAGGTTGTAAAATATGAGATAAGCATAGTGAATGTGCCATTATGTATTTTTAGCAGCTGATATTATTTCTTTAATCTGAACCATTTTACAGCCACCAACTCTGTCTTCATCTACCTGTTGTTTTGCTTAAAGGCAGAGCATCGCACTGATGGCAAAGCTCACTCTGCCTAACCAAATGTTCATTTTTTTTCTGGCTTTGATGGGGGCATTGACCTTGTATGTTGGCTTAGAAATATGAGTAATGTTATTGCATATTTGTGAAAATACTAAAATTACAATGAATCGGGATATACTACACATGAACAAGCACTTATTGTTTGGAACTGCCTAGAAACCAATCAATGTGAAGTTAGGAATCCAGTGAGCTGAAGTTTGAAGTATGTGGTGTGAGGATGCAAGGTGGGTGGGGCAGGGAATAGGCCTTGGGGACCTCTGCCAGCCTCACTGGATCCCATTTAAATATTGGAAAATAAGAGGAGCACACTCAAGAAATGGGTGGTTGACAGAGCTGCATGCAGAGTTGTTTGGGCTGACAGCTTAATGCAGTTTTTATCTCTTCACTGTTCTTCAGATCATCAAGTTAATAAAACAAATGCAGACTGATGTGACTTTTGTGGTCACTACCACTGAATTTGAAAGACATTTATTAAGAGAGGTGTTTTGGGATAGAAAGAGCAAGAAATATTTCTTTAAGATTAGGGACATGTTTCTTCCTAATATGGATTGTGGTCTTTTATAACTGTGGTAGTGTTATTTTTTAACTCATGAAAAAATGAAAGCCTTGCTTTAAAAACATGATTTAATAAATTGCTTAAATTTATTTTTGCTTTTAAAGTTACAATGATACATTAACTTAAATGATAAGGGAACTTCAAAGTCATTCTTTTATTCATCCTTATCTGCCTTGTCTATAGAGTTATAATATGAGGCCTGTCCCGAAAGTATCAAGCCAATGTCTGTATAATTAAAACAGTTTGCATGGCTGATATTTTCGGGTCAAACCTCATATTTTTATAGACTTCATGTATAGTCTCTACTAGTCCAGAAGCAAGATCTATTGGTTCCACTGATTCTTTACAGCATTACATGGCAGAGACATCAAATTAGTGTATAATTAATTTCTTCTCTTCAACAATATCTAAAGTCTAACCAATATTACCTCTCCTCATCTTAGCTACATTAAATAGAACATAATTAAAGATAGCTACCAAATCCCTAATGCCTACTATTTACTTTTTAGTTTTAGTTTTTTAATTTTAATTTTAAAAATATTTTATTTGTTATTTTTAGAGAGAAGGGAAGGGAGGGAGGTAGAAAGGGAGCAAAACATCAATGAATGGTTGCCTTTCACCTGCCTCCAGCTACAGACCTGGCTAGAGACCTGGCTTGCAACCTGGTTGGGAATTGAACCTGTGAACTTTGGGTTCACAGGCCAGCGCCTTATCCACTGTGCTACCAGCCAGGGCCCTGCTTTTTATTTTTTAACAGAAGTATTCATAATAAAATCAGAACATAGCTATGTCACCTAGAAATCTCTCAGCAGTATCTGTAGCTTTTCAAACTATGTATCCCAGTAAATGGTCTTGGGTTATTATTATTATTTTCTCACCCCTGAGAATACATTTATTGATTTTGAGAGAAAGAGGAAGAGACAG
This sequence comes from Noctilio leporinus, assembly GCA_004026585.1. NCBI lineage: Eukaryota > Metazoa > Chordata > Mammalia > Chiroptera > Noctilionidae > Noctilio > Noctilio leporinus. The sequence continues at coordinate 67,513 of PVIW01002941.1, forward strand.
AGAATGGGAGGGGATTGAGCCCAAAACATAGGTATGTGCCCTGATTTAGGATCAAGCCTGTAACCTTTCAGTGCCTGAAGGTTACACCCAACTGTATATGTTAAGCTCCGCCTTAACATTATCTTAAGGAATATGAAGAATTTCTTAACCTTAAGCAAATTTTGTAAATATGATTGTATGTTTTGTTTTTTTTTCCTTTGGGTTGGGATGTTCTCAGTGGCTTCAAGGTTAATCTGCCCTTATCATTCATCCTCTTGTAATAAAGGGACAGGCACTGGAGAGAAGACAGGCAGGCTGCTCACCTAGAGGCTCCAGCCCACCATCTGGCGCAGCACCCAACTCAAAGGTCTCAGAGATCCCATGCAAACAATGACACGAGAAAGAAATCAGTGCTGCAGAGATGGATCCAGGGAAAAACGGAAGGTGCCTACAACAAACAAACAAAAACATCTATAATTTATAACACATATTCTTTGTCTTCTTTTTGGAATTTCATAAATGCTATTACAGTTCACTCAACTGCTCTCCTCCTCCGAGGCTGAATCATCATCAATGTTTAGTAAAGAAAAACCAATTCTGTCAGCCTCAAAGAGAAAGGTAATCGCCCTGGCTGGTAGCATAGTGGTTAAGGCACCGGCCTGTGAACCCAAAGGTCGCAGGTTCGATTCCCCAGCCAGGGCACATAACCAGGTTGTAAACCAGGTCTCCAGTCAGGTCTGTGGCTGGAGGCAGGTGAAAAGCAGCCATACATTGATGTCTCTCTCCCTCTCTGCCTCTCTCCCTTTCCCTCTTTCTAAAAAATAATGAAATAAAATCTTAAAAAAAAAAAAAAGAGAGAGAGAAAGGTAATCATCAGAGGGGAGAGACTGGATGGCTTACATTATTTGGGGGGAATTGAGTATTATCTTGGGTTTTTGCTCTTCAACTTACTGGCTATTTGATCATGGTTATTTATTTTTAAGATTTTATTTATTATTTTTCAGAGAAAGGGGAAGGGAGAGAGGCAGAGAGGGAGAGAAGTATCAATGTGCTGTTGCTTTTCACCTGCCTCCAGCTACAGACCTGGCTGGAGACCTGGCTTGCAACCTAGTTATGTTGCCCTGGCTGGGAATTGAACCAGTGACCTTTGGGTTCACAGGCCAGCACCTTATCCACTGTGCCACCAGTCAGGGCCTGAGCATGGTTACTTTTTAAATATTGGTCTACTACAATTTCCTCATCTGTAAAGCTGAAATGATAGTAGTACCTATAAGCACTTGATAATTATTAGATATTAATATAAATATTATTTTAAATAAATATGCTGGAGCATTCTTTCTACCTGTTGACTGTCAGATATAAAATGCCACCATCTGCTAGGTGAAGAGCAGTGACATTGACATTGAACATTACTGTTGGACCTGGGATTGAGCTAAGTGCTGAGAAAAATAAAAACAAGCTTCTCACAATTTAATTGTATGCATGAAAATGTACCGTAGCAAAGGTGTATTTAGTTGCTAACATTTTATTGAACTGTACACTTAAGATATGTGTAGGTTTATGCATATTAAAAAAAGATTTTATTCATTATTTTTAGAGAGAAAGGGAGGGAGGAAGAAACATTAGTGTATGGTTGCCTTTCACCTGCCTCCAGCTATGGACCTGCCTGGAGACCTGGCTTGCAACCTGGTTATGTACACTGGTTGGGAATCAAACCAGCAACCTTTGGGTTCATAGGCCAGCACCTATCCACTGAGCCTTTAATGCATGTTTTTAATTAATACAAAGTTAGAACAAAAAAATAGATAATTGCTATGGCTATCCTATTCTGTAGAGTATGAAAAAATAAAGATATTTATTGCCTAGTTGAAATTAGTAGTTGGAATTAATAGCTTCCCTTTTTTGGAACCATTGCACTCATTATAAAGTAGAAATCATCATGAAATACCACTAACCTGATTACCTTTCTAGAATTGGACATGGTTGTTAAACTTAGAGGACATGACCACTTAGAGGACAACTAAAGCAGTTGGCTTACTCTGTGTCTCTATAACAATTGAATGTGGTCTCTCAGAAAGTTTCAGGGAAATGTCTTACTGAGGAGTAGGCTACGTTAATCTGTGTCTCACCAAAAGCAAGAAAGAGGCCCCACCCCACCTCTAGCAGAAAAGTTGCCTCTACTCTCATCACATGTCCATCCCTGAACAAATAAGTCATCAAACACAGGAGGGTAAAGTTATTACTGCCTGGCTTATGATATCCCAGGGAATGAGAACACAGTCCCCAAGACTGCATGTTTTGTGGGGAGGTTGATCCTTGAAGGAAATGAAGCTAGGCAGACAACCTGTACCTGTTTCCAAAGTATGTAAAGAACTTCAGAGACATTTTCCTGCTTCGTCATAATTTCAAAGTGGAAACAAGGGTGCTGACTTAAAGATAATTGCTGCAACTTAGGTAAAACTACTGAGGAAATAGCTAGGAAGAAGAAGGAGCATAATAAAGGATATCTGATATTAGGATGTAGTGTCCAGAGCAGTAGTTTTCAACCTTTTTTCATCTCATGGCACATATGAGCTAATTATTAAAATTCTGCAGCAAATCTGACAAATTAAAGATATAATTTTGACTCATTTACACCAAATAGCTATTTCTGTGTTTGTTGTTATCATTTTTCTGTTTAACAATCTAAAAAGAAAAGAGGTCAGTGCTCCTGACTAAATAGTCAGGTATTGCATGTTTTAAACATTCTTATGGCATGCTGCTTTAAAATTTCTGGTCTACAGAAGTGAGTGATTGACTTATTGGATGCAGAAGGTCAATGAACTAAAGGGAAGAATCCAGGGTGGTTTCCAGATATCCAGTTTGAGTGACTTGGGGAATGATAGTGACATTCCTATTGAAAAGGGAGACAGGAAGAGAAGTTGAGGCAGAAAGGAATACAATGAATTTAATTTTGGACAGGTTGAGTGGTAGAAAAAAATAATGAGTTAAAGAAACATAAGTAAAACCAGACTGTAAAATGTTAAAAATACTAGAATCTTCTCAAAATTTGAAGATTTACATAATTGAAGGCGTCTAAAGAATGAAAAGAAAGAGGGAAAACTTTAGTAACTGAGTTTCTTCTGGCAAAATAAACTCATTGTGTACTGTTATTTTTGGGTAGCTGAAGAAGCCTTTGCCTTCTATTTATAATATCTTTGCACTACTGCATTTTATGATTACTAAGAACAGCTCTTTAAAGAATATTACTTTTCTCATTTAAAAGTAATCCATACCTGTTAGAGACAATGTAAAAGAGATAAAATAAAATAAGATGTGTAATGATAGATAATATTTTGACATTGTCCTTCCTTCCTAAAATGTTTTCAGTTATAAATAACATTTTTCATTATTAAAAAACAGCCTAACAATACAGAAAAAGAGTTAGAATCACTTAAATCTCACTACCTTGAAATTTCATAGTCATTATTTTAAGGCATCTCATCCACACATTTGCATATGCACACACAAATTTATTTAAATAGAGACATCACATATATTCTTTTTCATCATGAACATTCCTGTATTTTTTTAAAGATTTTTATTTTATTATTTTTAGAGAGAGGGGAAAGGAGAGAGGCAGAAGGAGAGAGACAGCTACGGACCTGGCTGGAGACCTGGCTTGCAACCTGGTTATGTGCCCTGGCTGGAGAATTGAACCAGTGACCTTTGGGTTTGCAGGCCAATGCTTATCCACTGTGCCACCAGCCAGGGCTCATCCCTGTATTTTGAAACTGTCTAATTACTTATATTTTTCCTTGTTCTCTTTCTTTTTTTTTCTTTCTTTTAATTTCTTTGTTTTCTTTACTCTCTCCAAAATAACTTATATTAATGTTATATATGTATATACAAATACAAATATTTAGCAACTTACATATACACATGTATAAGTATATTATATGTGTACTGTATACATACAAAATAATGAAGGAACTGGCCATTGTTTTAAAATCACTTTGAAAAACTAGTATCATATTAATACACACTTTTCTGTACCTGGCTTTTCCATCTTAATAATATATTGTAAAAATTCCCCTGAAGTCCATTGCTTTAGGTATAACACAAGAGTATCTCATCTATTTGAGATTAACTTCCCTAAAAGCAGGGACAATGTCATATTTATTTATTGTAAAGCCTCCTATATCACAACATATAGTAGCACTTAAGGATGAATGTGCTGATGTTGTCAATAGTTGAAGCCTGGCTTCTGAGAATGAAAATATCTGGGCTGAGCACAGTGTGCAAATCTCATTTACTCAAAACACAAAGTGATAGAACTCATTACCCAGTGTAGTTGACAATATAGTTATTCTCACTTCACACATGAAGAAAATGAGGTGCACAGACTTCAGATAACTTTTTTAAGAGCATGAAATCTGTGCACCGTACTCCACCACCGTCTCACAAATACCAACGAAACGTGCTGTCTCTCATGTTCTGTAACTCAATACAACAACTGTGATAAAATCGACACATCCCAAGAGAGTAATTCAGTCCTGGAGACTCACATCACAGTCTCTGCCGGGAGCTTTTCCTGTAATGGTCACAGTTTTTACCTCTTTAGGGATTTTCTCCAGTGAGGAGTGGATGTGAATGTTTACAGAGGAGAAGGATGAGATACAATGAAGTTATTTTATGGAACGACTGACCGGAAGTCACTAAAGGAAAGAGAAGCTAGTTCTGTTGATCCCCAGGCTAGAATTTTGCCTCCCCAGAAAAACCTGACGTCTGGAAAACCCCACTCAGCTCAAGTTTTGTTACAAAAGTGGGTCTCAGCACTTGGTTAATTTATGGCTTCACAGAGAGGAAAAGCAGGAAATGCGTTGCTTCTCTAGAGGCTGGGAACACAGAGCCAGGCTGTGTCTCTCAGTGGCCGTGTGAGTTATGCTGATGACCCGCATCAGGGTTTCTCAGGGAGCGCGTTGAAAGGCAGAGCCTGGGTCTCTCCACTGACCTGGAATCTGGAGATGAAGCCTGGAATTGGGGGATGGACTCTCCGGGATTCGCTTTTAATAAGCATGTCAGATAACTTTTATGCTCACTAATGTTTAAAAGCAACGGTTATGTTCTTCAAAGGCTACCCGTGGGCATTTTGGCTTAGTGGGAAAGGCAGCCTCTTACCATGGGGCTCTTGTGGAAGTGACCTAAATCCCCCAATTCTCGTTTTTCCATATCTATAAAATGGGGATCATAGATAGCACTTGTTAACTTAAGAGGTTATCATAATAAGTAAAGCATTTGGCACCCCATGTTAACTATAAATTAAGCGTAAATTAATCATCATAAAAATGAAAGCATGTGAGGCCATGTTAGAAAACATGAATCTGATTAACTTGGATTTCAGTTTGGAAAGAATTTTGAAAGCAAATTAGGAAGCCAGTGATACACAGTGGATAATCTCAAATGAAGTTCAAGATTTTAAACCTCTATGATGTGCAACTTAGTGACTGGACATTTGCAAATATCTCATAAAGTGGCCATCCTGAGTAGTACCTGTCTGATACCACTGATACCACACATGCTTATATAATATTATCAACTATATTCCCTATGCTATATTTTATATCCCTTGACTATTTTTATAACTGACAATCTGTACATCTTAATCCCTTTCTCCTTTTTTACCCATTCTCCCAAACTACCTGGCAACCATCAATTTATCCTTTGTATCTGTGAGTTTGTTTCTGTTTTGTCTGTTCATTTTTTATATTTTTAGATTCCACATATAAGTGAAGTCATATGGCATTTGTCCTTTTCTGTGTGACTTATTATATGTCAACTCTAATTGGAAAATTAATTAATTTTGAAAGAGCAAAACAAACCAAATGTGCATTGCTGAAAGAAAGAGTTATTAAAAATCCTCGTAATGCCATTACACATCTACAAATTAATAATTCCTCAATAACATCACATATACAGTACAGTTCTATGATTGTTCATGAATGTTTCTCTTTTATTTTTAAACAATTAGCTTTTTACTTGGGTGATTCAGTATCCAGATAAAGTCCGTGCATTATGCATTGTGACTGGTCAAAAAACAAACACACAAAGCCCCATCTATACAATACACCATCACTCCCTCGTGGCATCTAGGAGCAGATGGGTGGGTAATGGGTTGGGAGAGCAGACCCAGGCGAAGGCACAGAGCAGAGGAGGGCGGTTGTGAAATACATTCAGATGGGGCGGTGCGGCTTAGATATTGGTGATAAAACTATGTTGGGTCAGATGCCAAATGGCAAAGCAGTGATGCCAAAACCAACTGGAAAACAGCAGCACAAATACAAACCTTTAGGGAAAAGATTAGGATATGCCAAGTTAGGAAAGCACAATAGGATCATCACAAATTATAGCTTTGTAAATGCATGATATGGAAAAATTCCTATATTTTCTCAAAAAGGCATACCACTCAAAAATTACATTTAGTGCTAATTCTAATGAGCAATGTGAGAAATTTTTATCAAGCAAGTTTTTTAGATGTGATTAGGAGTAAATCACAATCTGCCTTAGCTTTGGAGATCTCAACTGTGAAAAGAGTAACAATGTCACTTAAGGCTTGTTTCAGAGGGAGGAACCCTGACTCCTAACAACACAATGAAATATTGGCTTCAGTTGAATTTAGTCTGTCCTATCTGAAATAGAAATTTTAATAAAATATTTCCATTAGTAGGTTTGCTATGTTGTATATCGTGCTTTATGTTCTATTACGCATGGTTCTTTTCTACAAGAACAAGTTAATTAAGTAGTGGGAAGAAAATAATGCCCTGGCTGGGTAGTATAGTAAGTGGAAGCATTGTCCCAATACACCAAGGTTGTGGGTTTGATCTTCCGTCGGGACACATACAAGTACCAACCAATGAATGCATGAATAAGTGGAACAACAAATCTCTCTCTCTCTCTCTCTCTGAAATCAATAAATAAAAACTCTAATAAAAGAAAACAATAAGTTACCATTTATTGAGTATTTAGGTAGGTCTGGACACTTAGTTAAATCCTTTTCATGTGTTGTTTAGACTCCATAAGAATCTGAGAATTGCCTTCTATTATGATCCCCGTTTTACTTAAGAGAAAATCAAGGAGCAGGTCCTAAATGATCAAGCTGGTGAGGATCAGAGGAGGTACTGAATCCAGGCCTCAGGCTGTGCACTAATTATACCATAGGTAGAGGGGCTCCTCCCTGTTGTTAGATGAAAAGAATTTGGAAGGGAAATTCTTTATTCCATCAGTAACTAGACAAACCCCACGTGTGTTAGCTAGATTTGCCCTGCTTTCTGTGCCTGAACTGATCACCTTATCGACCCAAAGGGTGACATGACAGCAATGAAATGAGCCATCTGTTACTGCATATTTTGGCTTACAAAGCCTTACTTAGGGTCCAGTAGGTGGGAAAAAGACCTGATGGGGTGAAGTCCAGGGTGGAGGTCTGGTAATGACATCGGTAGTGCATGAAAAGCCTTCACTCTCATCCCTGAGGGCTTCCTTATGCCCACTCCTCAAGTTGATGGTGATCATCTTGGAAATATTATCAGGAAAGGATTTCATCAACTGTCATACTGATTAATTTTTGTTATCCAGAATCAAAGATAATTTAGCTAATGACATAGAGGGAAAAGAAACAAAACACTTTAATTGAGGTTAAAGATAATTTTTATCCTGTGGCTAAGAATATGTGGAATATTTTTTATTTTTAAAATTAATAAAATTATGCTTACATTTATATTTCCCAAATTTATTTTGAAGTAAAGTTTTCTGTTTTGATAATGGTTCCCTATTTTTTAAAAAAGATTTTTATTATTTTTCAGAGAGAGGGGAAGGGAGAAAGGCAGAGAGGGAGAGAAACATCAACGTATGGTTGCTTTTCACCTGCCTCCAGCTACAGCCCTGGCTGGAGACCTGGCTTGCAACCTGGTTATGTGCCCTGGCTGGGAATGGAACCAGCAACCTTTGGGTTCCCAGGCCGGTGCCTTTTCCACTGTGCCACCAGCCAGGTCTGGTTCCCTATTTTTTTTTTTTTTTTAAAGCGTGGACTGGGTAAAAAAGGTGAAGAAATTAAGAAGTACAAATTACCAGTTATAAAGTAGTCACAAGTGTAAAGTACAACACAGAAAATAATAGTCAATAATATTGTCATAACTATGGAAATGTAGCAGATACTGAAATATTGAGGGGAACACTTTTAAACTATATGATTGTCTAACAGTCATGCTGCACACCTGAAACTAATACAAGTTATATTAATGTAAACTCTAATTTAAAAATTACAACATTTTTTAAAATGTGGAATTTCATAATGCTTGCATTTCAGCCTAAGAAGCCAAGATAGGGCAACTTTTCAAAATTGAATGCAGTGACTAAGGAAGAAGACTTTGTTTTGCCTTAATATATCAATTATTTATCAAAATAAAAATAAAATACATGTTTAATAACCACACACAAATAAAACAACTTTCTGACAGTCTAAAAATTCTTGCTTCTATTAACCTCTCAGCTTCCAACACTGTGGCTGGCAATTTACCATTTTCAAACCCAAGCTTATCTTAACTTTGTAAGTTTTGGCATTTGGGTCATATACATATGTTAAATTGGGGCGATCTACCCAGAACATCTCAACCCCATGACTGTCATTGTCCCTGGGCAAGTACTTCACAAAGCATTTTCATATTAGCTAGTACCTGGTTACCCATTTGCAAGGAAGCATAATTTAAGAGAGATGATATTGACCCAAACATAAAGGAGCTACAAATCATTTAATAGGTGATTAAGTAAAATAAATAGTGATATATTTTTATCATTTAAAAAGGGAAGAACAAACTACATAAAGATTGGATGGCAAACAAAAGGAGATCAGAAGGGTTACAAGTTTAGCCAGGGAAGAACCAGTTATTCTTTGAGCACAGGGTGATGTGATGCAGATAGGCCAGTGACCCGGCCCTCCAACTTGACAGAGAGGGAATTCCTGACAAGTTGCTTACCAAGTGGCCAGATGTGGTCAGGCAAGAGCTACTGCAGTTAATCCCAGAGGAGCATGATGGGTGCTAGAAGGTGGCAAACAGGAGCTGTGCTAAGGGCTCAGGAATTGGGGATTGGGTAGGAGAGGGAGTGCAAGGTGAGTAAGGCTTAATCTAAAAAGGCGCTGTGTATAAAGGAAAGGATGCCAAGAAATTGCCCAAGGCAAGCTGTGAGGTCAGCAGGACAACTATGGCCTCTTATTTTTTGCAAGGTCAGGTTAGATATTTTAGCATCCCTTCTAAAATTAGGTATATAATAAGGAAAATTAGTTCCTTATAATGTCACTAAAATATTGTCACTATGATACTTTCTTCAAAAGACATTGATTGTTTTCTTTAAGATACTTCTTTGGTGTGTTAATGCTATATCATTTCCATCTAACTTTTAAACTTTGAAATGGCCATGTATAGAAATTTAGACATGATTCTGAGTATTATTTTCAACTGTTTCTGCCTTTACTTACAATATCTTTATATTTTGAAAGCTATTGCAAGCCTCACAATATTTTTGTGAATTCTGCTTGGTGAATATTGTAGGTAGAATTCTAAAAATGGTCCCGCAAGATTCCACACCCTGAGTCCTCAAAATCTGTGAAAGTGGTGTGTTATATGTTATGGTGCTAACTTCTTTAAAAAGGAGATCATTCAGGCAGATCTAATCTGATTATATGAACCCTTCATTAAAAACAGAGAGTTTCTCCTGCTAATGGCAGAAGTTGGAGAGAGTCAAGACACTAGGATTTCATGTGCTATTGATGGCTCACAGATGAAAGGGCCCCCTGACGGGAAGCGTGGGTGGCCCCTGGAAACCGAGAGCAGCCTTGGCCTGACCTCCAGCCAGGAACCATGTTCACCTAGCAGTCAGAATACACTTGGGGGCAGATTCCACCACAGGAATTCCCCCAGCTGACACTTTGACTTTGGCCTTGTGGGACCCTAAGAAGAGGATCTAGCCCCAACCACCAGACTTCTAGCCTTCAGAACTACGAGTTAATAAGTTGGTGTTGTTGTAAGTTTATGGCAATTGGTCACACAGCAAGAGATAAATGTGTTATCTGTATGGCTAGGCAAACAGGGCTCCTGGCTGGGTGATGGAATAAATAAACCTCCTCTACAGGTTTATTCTCCATTTCCATGATCCTGTGGCTTTATCTTATGTGTCCAATAGCATACCTTCTACTTTGCTGAGCACAGGAATAGGATGAGCCTCCGTGTGCTGCTCCCTGATGGCCGGGGATGAAGGATGCTGCCCTTAATTGGGTACCAGCTGGTGCAGGATTGAGCCCCGTGAATGCCAAAGTGAGCTCCGCAGGCTGCCCTGTGCGGTGAAATCACCCAGGCAAGCTATATTTACCTCAACTGTCACTCCTTGGAATTCTTTCCATTTACTGGAAGAAGGTATAAAAACAAAAATACATTATATGCTGTTAAAGATTGAGGCATTGAGATGGGAGAGAAACCAAACCCTTCACTCTAATGCCAGGGGGATTTTCAGAAGGTTCTTGCGGGCGGACTGTAGCTGCTAGTGCACATGGAGAAAGGTTCTGTTCCAGAGGGGCCGCGTGTCAATGAGGTTTGCCTCGGTGACAAGGAGAGGCCAGGCAAACCAACTCAGAAAGGCTGCCCCACCCGCCCTTGAGAATGGAAGCTGCGCTATGCCCCCTGATCACAACCCTGAACAACTTGATCTAGAACAGAAAAATGACCTGCTTTATGTTTTATCATCTTTCTCGCTTAGTCGGAGGTGTGCAAGGAGGTACAGCCCAAGCAAAGCCCCGAAGTGGGCCTGAGTTGATAGTGCGATATGACCCTTAACATCTGAACCACGTTGGAGCGATCAGTTCCGGTCCCTGATCTCTTCTCATTAGAATGTAAGAAGGTTCTCATTTTCAATATGGGGAAGATACACTTACCTGGTAGAGTTGTGCTGTTGGTTAAGTGGGAGGTAGATAGAAAGCTATCAGCCCTATACCCACAGCTGTTAAGGGCTCTGCGGAGCAGTTTATTGGGATTATGTTTCCTTCCTGGGTCTCTAAGGAAGCACAGGCTTGCGCGTCTGGAGCACACAGGTTAATTCCTGATATGGCTCCTGCGGGTTAAAATTCATTTCTTCTGGTTTCCAGTTAGCAATGGCTGAGCAGCATAAAAGTTACGGGACTGAAGGGTTGTCAACTCAGTTAAAATGTATGTGCCAAGCACTTTCAAATACAACACTACATTAAGGGCCGTGTTTAGAAATAATCCTGACAAACACATGACAGGCTGTATGTGTAATTTCATACATATATAATTATATATATATTATATACATATATAAATATATATTATATATACATGTAATATATATATATATATATATAATGTGTATATATTTTAAAGATTTTATTCATTATTTTTAGAGAGAGGGGCAGAGAGGGAAGAAGAAAGAAAGAGAAACATCAGTGTATGGTTGCCTTTCACCTGCCTCCAGCTACAGACCTGGCTGGAGACCTGGCTTGCAACCTGGTTATGTGCCTTAGCAGGGGAATCGAACCCGTGACCCTTGTGTTTGCAGGCTGTAGTTCAGCCTACTGAGCCACACCAGCCAGGGCTTAATTATGTTTCTTGAAAAATACATCTAGTCACCAGTCATTCTCAACTATAATACAGTGCAATGTGGAGAAGTACAGAACCCTATATAGTCTTTTAGCAGAAGTTTTTAGGCAACTAATATCTGTATCAGATTTTATAGTTTATAAAGTCTTCCATGGCCATTATTATTGTAATTCTTTTAGGTTATACTATAGTGTCATCATTGTTATTATCTCCATTATATGAATGAAAACATATAATTCAGGAAGGCAAAATGACTTGCCTGAAGTTATTCTTTAAATTCCTAGACAAAAAAGATTATTATTTTCTCTCTAAATATCCTTATGAAAACAAACTTACTTCCAAGGAATTACTGAAATGTCCACTACAGAGTAGACAAGTTGGTTCTTTTATGCTACCAGGAAGCCAAATTAGAGATGATCACTGCACAATACAATGATTTAAAACTATCTGAATTTGTTATCAAGACAGGTAAATTAAAAATGAAAGCGACAAACCTTCCATGTATGTAAGAATATAATGAGGAATTGGATTATATTGTATTTGTGACATTTAAACAGAAGGTAGAAATTTGCAGTGGATTTTCTAGGCTGGGTCTATTTCTCCCTGAGTCATTTATGAAATAAATCTTTAGAGAAAAAGACATGTTTTGAAGTTTATTTTCATTTTCCAATGTACATCTGTGGCCATAGGAAAATGAACTTGTTACCTGTAAATTCAAAGACTTGAAAAAATTCTGGAGCCATATCCACTTAGAAGATCCTTTATAACAGCTCCATATTTCAGTTTTGAAATCACTTCCATACAAAAAGATCTCTTCATTCATTTTTCTTCCTCTGCCCACATTTGGAAACAGACTGAATCTTTGTAATAAAATCACTAAGGGCAATGTTACTATAAAGACTATAGGAAAAGGAGTCATAAGCTGACCCCTAGGAGACTGTGTTTTAAGGGAGGGCCATCTTACACTTTTTCCTTGCTGATACTTTTACAAATTACAGATTGGTTATGTGAGCAGAACATTTAGGAATTTTCTCCCCCTCCAGTTACTCAGCTTTTGCCTTTCCTCCAATAGATACCTTCTCCAATGGTGCCCAGGCATGACTGTTTTCTATGGTTACTAAAGTACAGGGCCTATGGCATGCAATTTGCCATAGTTTAGCTTTGCATTAACATGTACTACATTTTTATTTCTAATAATGGTAGCTCTACACATTTGACACTGGTTCAACTTAAAACAATGCTGCAAAAACTGTGCGGGTAGACTTCCACCTTAAGGTGGTGAGATTTGGGGTATGTGACACAATGAAATTGAAAGAAATCTATCTTCTGGGGAAGAGCTGAGCTATTAGCAGACATTCTGTTCCTTAGTTTCTACTCTTTCTTTTGTTTGTTGTATGTTCTTGTATTATTAGAGCACCTGAGTGAAATAGAGGTTTTGGTTTTAATCTTGTGATTATGAGTAGAAATGTACCATGTACCAGATATTGTTTGGGGCAGACCAGCAGCTGCCTGGCCAGGGCCAAATATCCATCAGGAGGACCAAGCATTTCAACAGACAGAAGCAAGAGGCCAGGATACTCTCAAGTGGATGGGAGGTCAGGGAGCTGCCTCAGTGATACATGCAGATCAGTCCATGCATAACAGTCTGTGAAATGGGAGTTCTCTTGTTCTATGGGGGATTCAAGGCACATCACATTCTACCTATAGAGCGACTTCACCAGGTGGGCCAGCCGCTTCCCCCCAGGGTGTAGTGAGGGACCAGTGCTGAGAACTGGCCCTATAACTAACTGCCATCTCTGCCTCCCCCACCCCCCTGGAAAGCCCTTTAACTTAACATGGAGGGGGTGGGGGGTGGAAGACAAAATACTGTTTTTAAAAAGGAGCTATTATTCATTAATACATTATCACCTCCCAAGATAAGGAAGGAAAGTCCCCAAAATAATTGCCATGAAGTTTGCAGGGGGTGGGGTGAAGGTGGGCATGTGTGGTTGGGAGGTCAAGAGGGGAGGGGTGCCTGATCTTTCTGCCCTTCCCACCCCGACAGAGTCAGAAACTAAGGATATCTTCTTTGAAATGTAAGGCCATTGTACCTGCTCAGTGCTGGTGGCTGCTGGGATACAGAGCAAGGTCAACAAAGAGATGGGTTAGATGAACAGGTTGCACAGGTGAAGCGGAGCCCCCACCACTTAGGGCGACAAGGACGTGAGCATTGAGTAGGATGGGACTAGGCTATTTTCTGGAAGAAGAAGCAAGAGAGGCTGTGGGGCTAATGGCCGGTGGTGGGAACTAAAGGTGGGCAAGTGGTCTGGCCAAGGCCCTGCCCCCAACTCCAGAAACCTTGTAGTGGGGAGTCTATTTCCAGAGCCATGTTTGACCCCCTGATGCACAGACAGCAACAAAGCCAGTTATTCCAGATCAGAGAGAATCATAGTCTTGCCCAGTTGTTGGCCCAGTCCTTCCTGTTCTCATTTCTCCAACATCGGAGCAGCCAGCATCTGGGAGGGGACCAGGAGGCCTGCCAGCTAGGGCAGGTCAGAGCCCCTCTCCCTAAGATCCTTGTCCCCACCACTCACCTCCTTGTACAATAAACCCAGCCCAAGCTAAGGAGAGAAAAAGGAATAATATTTGAACCCAGAAACACTGGAGTTTTAAAATGAATGGTACTATGTATTAAACACAATTAGACCGTCTAATAAGCACAAATGCCTGAAATGTTTTAATTAGGGAGCTGATTAGCAAAGGGGCAAAAGAGAGCATCAACAGAGATATTTGTAGGAAGAAATGAGATTTTTGTGTGTGTATGCACAGAGCTAATTGAGACTCCTCAACCAACTGGAACAAATGTAGCTGGGCAGACTTGGGAATGTAAGAACACAGCACACCAGGCCAAGAAGGGAGAGAGAAGGGAAACATGCAAGGAAGTAGACAGGGGAGGGAGGCAGGGAATACAGCTCTTTATCTGCACATCCTAACTCCAGAGGGCTGGCTGCTGGAGCTTTGGTAATGGGCCTGAGGAGTTACCCTTGACAGTTCCCTGTGTGGAGAGGGTGTTCTTAAATCTGTTATACTTGATCTAATCATTGCATAATAAGCAAAATCACCCCCTTTCATAATTGTCATTTAAGAGACTTCCTCTAGATTGAACATGCATAATTCTTTTCATCATCAAAATCTTTCATCATTTTTATCCCCTTCCCTTTGCTCTCTGAAATGTGGTCCCTTTGGCCCTTCTTCCCCCCCACTCCCCACCCTTTTTTTTTTTAAGTATTTTAACAGAAATCATTTCCTAAGGCTTTCATTTCCTTTCATGCCCATAAGTAATCATTCAATTTCATGCCTTGAATATAAGAAGCAGAAGCTAAATCAATACTACAGAACACATTTGCAAGAGAAAAGAATTTTTAAATAAATTTCCCTAGGCACACAAGTAGATGAACTGCAAGGGTAGATGATTCTTCCCATTTCTGGAAAACAGAATAGGACTAGATTCTTTATACGCAAACAGAAAGACTACTTATTATTCTTTAAACTGAATATGCCCAAAATATAAGGCAACGTCCATTGTTATACAAAGTGCTGCCACTGGGATCGCCTGCTTTTAATTAAACATTTCCTTTTCTTTGATCAAGGAAATTTTATCTTCCTCACTTTCAATCTGGCTAAATGTAACATCAAGCTGCCAAAATAAGTTATTTTTAAATTGAGACTTTTATTGAAACAATCAACATAGAGCCCACCAGTTTGAAATGCCACAAATACATCATCTTGAGTGCTAGGAGGAACTTTCTAGAAAAATATAAATTTTACTCCCACATGATTTTGATTTTGTTGGAGACCATAACCTGTGGAATTCCTAATAAAGAAAGAAAAGTGTTGTTTTTAGCTGATGCTTTTAGAAGAAACAATACTATGTGTTCTGGCAACATGAACTCTTAAAGGCTGTGCAGGTGCCTCGGAAATACCCAGGTTTAGCCCATATCAGGAGCACATTAATTGCTTTGATACTATTAGCAACATAGGCATTTGCTACCTGTTAACATCATACACGCTTAGATCACAGGATCTAAGGAAAGCTACTTTTCCATATACTTGCAAGAATAAAGCAATGAGATATGAACTTGGCTGCAGATATCAGAGGTATTATCCTGCTTAACAATATTCTTAAATGAATATATATAATTTTTAAAAAGATCACCATATTTAAAACTATTGTTTTCTAGATTTCCTTTCCACAGACATTTTTTTCCCCCCACACATCAATGAGGGTGCTTTCTCTGCTAAATAACAGCTCTCATGAAACATTTACAGTGATTGATTACATTTTTCAAAGGGATTCTTTTTCCTTTGTTCTCTTCTTTACTTCTGGGAATCCTGGAAGGGGGTTTCTCTGCCCTTGTCCAATCCACCCCTGGAGAGCTTGGACTCTCCAGGTTCATGGTTAAGGACTCTTGAGAGTAACCTCAGGCCTCAGTACCAAACTTTTTTGCTCTTGTGCAAACTGAAGGGATTTGTTTTCAAAGAAAAACTATGCACTTTTCAGTAGTTTTTAAGTTGATCTCTAAATTTATTTTAATTATAAGTTAATTCATTTTTTGTTACTAGGAGGTAGAAAAGTATTGAGCTGGTAAAATGAAATTAAGATTGGCTATAATTGGATAAATACTTCATATGATTTTATTAAATACATTTTAATTACCTTACGAAATAAAACACACTGAATAGTAAAGATGGCAAGTGTAATTTATAACCACGGGGCTTTCCAAAGTATCTTAAATTTTTTGGTAGTCCTGTGAAGCACTCCAGTTACAATGAAAAAAAAAAAAAAAATTGGTGTCTCTGATCTGTATTTCTTAGATTGTTCTAGAGTCACAAAAATTACAAAATGGGCTAAAACACCTTCCTTTTTAATGCACAATTCTCTTTAACAGATATGCAAAACAGGCTCTGCTTTTTTAAAATGCCTTGATTAATGAGTGGAATGTTGTCCCAAACCAGTCTCTCTATAAACCTTTGTTAGGGGCCTTGGAGACTTCCATTCTTAGGGAAATGCTCAGTAATAAGATTTGGTGTGTGTGTAGGAAAGTATGCTTTTCTTCAGTAAAATGAGAGAAAGACTGTGGAAACATAAGCTCATTTTCAGGGAAATTGATTTTTTGGAAAGAGCACATATAGAAGTTGGAGATCTGAAAACTGAGTCCCTTAAGACTATTTGTATTTACAAACCCCTGAGTCTTTGTACAGACCATCTATCTAGGCCATATTTTCCTTGATCTTTTACAAAATCAGCACAATTTTACTAGGCAGCAGGGGAGTGAATCTCAACCTACTCCCAGTCGTTGGCCATTTTACTGCAGTGAGGTTGATTAATTAATAGAACAGGTAATTAATGACAATGTCTTGATTCAGTGTTGTGCTGATAGATGTTTAACTACTGGCTCTTGGGGGAAGGAGGAAGTCTGATTTATAATGTTTGCCCATTTCTATGGTGCAAATACTCCCACCATGGCCTATTTTAAGCTATACTATGAAGTAATATGGATCCCAAAATTCTGAAATTAATAATCAGTTCTCAGGCTCTCATGAACTGGTCCAAGCCAGCTCCAGCACATCAATATGTCATGATTTATTCACTACACTGCTCTCTGATCGGAGTCAGCTGGAGAAGCAATGACTTTCTTCAGGTGTCCACCTGATACCTTCCTGGCCATCTGTACCATTCTCTGACCTCGAACCTAGAATGGTGACTGACCTGTTCTTCCTTGATGACATCCCTAACTGTGGTTTTCCTTCAAGTGCCAACCATGTTGTACTTCAGGAACCAAAATTATGCAATTGAACAAATGTCTATTTTCTATGTCTTATAAAACATAGTTGTTAATTGGCCTATTATTTCATTCATTTTTTTAATATTTATAAAGTACTGTTGGAACTTAAAGATACTATTGTACTTAATGGGTCATGTCCTCTTGATTTGGTCCCCTGGCAGCAGACACTGAGGTGAGGATTTGAGAGTAGTTTGGGAGGTTCAGGAAACAATAGGGGGATAGGAACTGATAGAGAGAAGAGAAGGCAGTCAATAAAAAGTGCTTTATTAAGCCAGCTACCACCAGTGACTAGAGCTTACATCCATAGGTAAACCCTAAGAACTAGTGTAAACACAAGCTTCAGAACTACCTTGCTGGAGAGGCAAGGGTGTCATTGATTGAGGGGTGCTTCTGAGGTTGCTCATGGCCCTTCCATTTTTCTAGGTACATGGGAAGATTGAACCCTAGTTCTTGGAAACATCCCCCAACCAGAGATGTAAATATTGGCAGTTGAACAAGGTTCAAACACATTGAAAAGCCAAGAAGTGAGGGTGGGCATTGACAATGTCTGCTGTGTTTTAAAATTTGCAATAGATATGAGAGTACTATATTCATATTATTACTTTGTCTGGAATATCCAGTTTTTATACAACATGTGGATGGTACCTAGCAAATGCAAGTCAATCATAGTCTGTCTTAACCAGGGTTTTTTACATTAGGTGGATGTCAGAATCTCAACAGTTCCAAACACAAAAGCCAGAGATCCCACTTATTCTTAAATGCATCATAATTTGAAAGTCATTTCTTTAGAAGGTGATTCCCAAATATTGGTCTATCTTAGGGGGAAGAGGAAAGTCTATTGTGAAATAATCATCTGGGGTTCTTATATTAAAAATAGATTCAGGGATGCCCTTTAGCCTCTTATCTCTAAAAGTGTGGCTTCGGGTGTATGTTTGTCCATTTCAAGCTGTCCAAGTGAGAATAATATACAGCTAGTTTGGGAAAAACAGTAACATTGGGGAAAATAGTAGAGTTGGTTCAGTGGTCATGAGACCAGGGCTGTGACTATAAGGGCTGGAAACAGGGACCATTCCTAAATAAGAACATGTAACTATGTTTTTAACATTATTGAATTCTTTTAAAAGATTTTATTTATCATTTTTAGAGAGAGGGGAAGGGAGAGAGGCAGAGAGGGAAAGAAGCATCAATGTATGGCTACCTTTCACCTGCCTCTAGCTACAGACCTGGCTAAAGACCTGGCTTATAACCTGGTTATGTGCCCTGGCTGGGAATCGAACCAGTGACCTTTTGGTTTGCAGGCCGGCACCTTATCCATTGTGCCACCAGCCAGGGACTACATTATCAAATTCTTAAGAGCCTGGTGGGGCAGGATGTGCCTTCTTCACATCTGGCAAAATTGAAATTAAGAAGGAATGCATCTTTATTACCCAATGGTAAAGACAGCCCCCTAGTTCTGTATTCATGTACCCTTACCCTATCTGAGTAGGATTGGACCGAGGGGGAGGCACTTGTAGACTTGTATTGCTGTTAGAAACCTAGACTAGTGAAGTGACTGATTTGATGTTCCTTCCAAAGGTGGAAAAGTTTGGGTATAAATGGAGAGGAGTAAATATAATGGCTATGGGTAAAGGAGTGAATAAATGGGCTATGTAATGAGGGAAATCCAATATACATGAACACCTTGAAAGATGCTCAGAGGAGATGATACTGTCCCTCAGCCCAGTTTATCAGATGCCTCGAAAGGGTGAAGCCACAGGTTGCTGACACCGCTCCTGCTTTGGGAACCTGCCAAGGGTGAATGAAAATCTGCAAACATGAGTGGCTCTCCTGGAAGACATTTTCATGTGATAAAATGATGAGGGATTGGATGGTAATTAATGACTGAGATTGTAGTAATGTGTCAGTATCTTTTGACCTTTAAGATTGTTTCGCCATTAGAGATCTGTGTTCGAAGACCAAGGGTGGACTTGATACTGTGATTTAGAAGAAATATATACCTGATCTTTGTCCCTGTTTCTGGCTCAGAGCTCTTAAAACCCTTGGAATTTCCCAAGTGAAAAAAGTGATAAAGGTGTTTTTGATAATCCTAATAATTCCTTTTAACCACACCTGAATTTATGTTATTAAGGACACTTTGGGAAAGCATCTAGTGGTCGGGGGCACTGGTTGTCAGGGGAACTGAAAATGTGATTTGAGGGTTGGAACTTTCAGTCCTTCCTGAAAGGTGAAAACAGTCACTAATAGTAATCAATTGTGCCTATCTAATGGAGCCTCCATAAAACCCCAAAAGGACAGCATTTGGAGAGAATTCGTGTTGAACACGTGGAGACTGGGGAGAGGGGTACACCCAAAAAAAGCAGGGAAGCTCTGCACCCCTTTCCACCTCCCTTACCCTATGCATCTCCTCCATCTGGCTATTTGTGAGTTATAGCCTATTATAATAAACCAATTAGCTTAATTAAACGTTTCTCTGAGTTCTGTGAGCTGCCCTAGTAAACTATTGAAACCAAGGAAAGGGTTGTGGGATGCTCCAATCTATAACCAGTTGATCAGAAACACTGTTGACAACCTGCACCTGCAATGGGCATATGAAGTATGTGTTGAGGGGATGGGGGTAGGCTTGTGGGACTGTGGAATCTGATGTTATCTCTAGGTAGAGGGTGTCAGAACTGGGTTGAATTGTGGGACACCCAGCTGAGAATTACTGGGGAAAAATCTACACATTGGAATTGGTGTCAGAATTGAAATTGGTGCCAGAATCTTAGAAGCAGATCTGTAAGTGTTCACCAGCTCTGTTTAAGCACTTAAAGAGGAACTCCTTTCCCATTGCCTGTGACAAAGCTGAATAATACTTTGCCTCCTTCCCACTTCCATCCTCCAATACACATCCTCCCAGATTCTCTGCCATAAACACAGTATATTAAAAAATTCTTTACATATACTATTTATTTAAAAATGAAATTAGGAATTTTTTAAATTATAAAAACTTTTCACAGGAAATCTTCCCTGATTTCACATTTCTAAGGCCTTCCACACCCCAGTAGAGACTTTGCTTATAGTACTTGTTACTTTTCTGGAAATGCTGTGTTATGTGTTAGTGGTTTCTGCAAGATTGCAGCCTGCACCAGGTATGGGCATGGTTTTACTAATCTTTATATCCTTGTCCTTTAACAGTATCTGGTAGATAGTAGGTTTTAATAAATAGCTACTAAACAAAACCACATTGCTCTTGAACATATTAAAGAAACCCAGGAAGATAAACATTCTTCGTAAAATAAAAACATTTTGAGCCCGTTTGGAAAGGGAATGTTCATCTTTTAAGCGACAAAAACTGATAAACTCTCATAAACTTGCATTTGTACTTAATTCCTAAGGTTTGATTTGGTAAGTGTTCCTTGAACAAAAATATTTCAGCTATCCATGACTGTAGACCAATCACTTATGTGTGTCTGTATGTGCTTTTTATTTTACATTAGAGAATAGGCCTTCTATAAGACATAGTAAACAGCAATATTATCTGTGATCATCATAAAGCCAGTTTGAAGATGAAACCCTTACCTCGAAATAAAGAATTCTTAGTAAAGATTAAATCACTTGTTAAAATGCACTAAAGAGAAATAGAAGGAGGCTAAATAAAAGACAGTGAATTCAGTGGACTCATTAAAAAATTTCATCCTAACAGCTTGTATAAGATTATGAAAAAAAAAAAAAATTGGTAGCCTGATGACTTGAGAAATTCCCTTTGTGGAATATCATTATGAAATGAAAGATTTTCAAGAGTGGTTTATGGAAAATATGCTTTGTTGTTGCATAGTCATACTCTGTATAGTCAAAACTACAGAAGAAGTTATTGAGAGATGTTATATAATTTTTTTCCTTTAGGGGATTGTAAAAGTAGGGTTGGAACACCTGTACCTGATGGATTCTACCAGAGCACGCCTTAAGTTTTCTTCCCATATTCAGACTCTGTGATAGTGACTGTATATTTCAAGTTGGATTAGAATGAATTCATTTTTATAAAGGAGAAAATGCAGCTATTTGGTGATAATGATACATCTATTTTGGGCTCCTGGGCTTCAAATTGCTGTGGAACTGAGTCATACAGAAATTATAGTGTGCAAATGAAGTAGTTGATTAAGATACTGGAGATTGTCCTCATGATATCAGAATTAATCTTATCAGAGAAAGGATGCTGAATGTTAAGTCAGGAAAACACATTCTCAAATGAATGCTGGATTTCATGTTATGACAACAAAAGTCATCATTTGGTATCAGTTGATTTTGACTAGGATCTTCTTATGATAAAACAATCTTTCCTTTTTCTTCTCCATCTTCCTTTTTTTTTTTTTTTTTTTTTTTAACCTAGCGGTTACCTTGTTCTGTCTTACTTCAGTAATATTTTTATGCTGCTCCTGGTAGGAGCTCAAAAAAAAATAGTGCTGAGTCAGTCTTAGTGTGACAAAGTAAGTTATATCCCACTTAGAGTTTATGAAAAGGAAGAAGAAAAAGAAAAGAAGAAAGATAAATATGAAAACATTGACTTTTTAAACATGAATGATTAAAGTGCTCTTTTAAAAAGGCCAGATTTATAGCCTGGAAGACTGAAGGCCCCATTTATTTGCTGAAGAAGCTCAGTGGAGTTATATCTCTACCCGTTGGTGACTCATCCTGCTGAGATGGAAGGCTCACCCACAGATGGGAGGGAAATTTAGTTTCTAGATGGCTTTGTCTTCTTGTTCAGTTTACTCACAAAGGTGCTAATTAGAGGAAATTGTTATGGTGTTATTTTTTCCCTTTAACATCTGTTTCCCATGAGCCAGACATGGAAAACAAAGTCATTTTGTAGAAGTAGCTAGAGAAGTTGGAAGTTTGAGTCATTGTCATAATAAGTTAGAGTGTAAAACCAAGGCCTGTGTATGAAATAATCAGAACCTCATAACTCCATGAACTTCTCATGTTCAGGTAAAGAAGCTGGTCATGCTAGGATCAGAAACCACAGTAGCCAATGCTTAAAACAAAACAAAACATAAATCAGGTTTTGCACAAAAAAAGTTAGAGGTGAGGAAATACACACATTTACTTTTTTCTTAGAAATTTTGTTAATATTTGTGCCTGAAATTGTTCTAGATACTTTGTATGTATTAACTCATTGAATCACCACAGCAACCAGAGATATAAAGTAGATAATATTATGCTTATTTTTTAGAGGTCACACAAACATGCACAGGCAAGGAAATTGAGGTACGAAGTGGTTAAATAACAAGTGAGTGAATGGTGGGTCTACAATTCTAACTCAAGCAGTCATACAACTAAAAATAAAATAAAATAGCTATATGTGTGTTTATATAGAAAGAAATAATCAGGGTATATTATATCATAAAAACGTGGTAGTCTTTTCACATAAAAAGAGTTTATGTGAAAGTAGCCTAAGTACATCATTCAAGTTTCCCCTAACAAGAAAACATTTAGAACTTAGAACTGAAAACTTTCAGAATCTAGTCTAGTCAAGGAACTAACATGGAAGAACCATGGACATGGACAACAAATGGGATTGACTTTGTAGGGGAGTGTGTAGGTGGCGAAGGGAAGAGAGGGGAGGGGAAATGGGATGGATGTAATACAACAATAAAATTAAATTAAAAAAAAAACTTCCAGAATCTCATACTGTGATACTTCAATACTTGCAAGATCTTACTTACTTTCATTGTACATGTTACCCACAACTCCTCACCCCATCTTTTCTATAACTTCAAATGTGAACAGTCATTTGAATCTTTAAGCCAGGAGCTAGTGGAGAGGTTAAAGCCAACTGTTGTTTCCATAGTACATTGTCTGTGAGGAGCTTGTTCCAAATACCTAAGAGAAGTTGTAAAACAATACCCCACAGATTATCTTTTTTTTCACTATGTCATACAAGCCCATCAATTTTATTATTGTTGTCGTGGTTTTTAACCCATGTTATATTGTATAATGCTAGTTATACAAAGGGACAGTGAAATCCAGTAACTCTTTACTAACTTTGTAAACAAAGATTGATAGAAAATCATTTGTGCCCTGGCTGGTGTAGCTTAGTGGATTGGTGCTGGACTACAAACCCAAAGGTCGCTGGTTCAGTTCCCAGCCAGGGTACATAACCAGGTTGCAAGCCAGGTCTCCAGCCAAGTCCCCAGCTGGAGGCAGACAAAAGGCAACTGTACATTAATGCTTCTCTCTCTTTCTTCCTCCTTCCCTGCTCTTCTTTCTGAAAATAATGAATAAAATCTCACAAAAAAAAAAAAGTAAGAAAAAGAAAATCATTTGTGGTACAGAAAAATATGCTATTTAAAGATATAAGCTCCAAGTACTTATTTGGCAAACTTAGGTATTTATAAAAATTAAGATTTTAAGTGCTTGATAAAACTCTCCTATAATTTTCTTTTTGTTCTTTCTATAGGAAACTATCTTCTGCTGTTTCACTGTTTGTTCATTTGCTGAAAAAAGTAAAAATTTATAACCCTATTTTTTTTTTTATAAGTGTCTATTTCTTGGCATAAGGAAATCATTCTCTATTTGGAACCATGTTACCTATTGTATAGGAACCAAAGCTACCCTAGTGAAGCCTCTACATTACTCTTAGACATGCTAAGCAGACAACATTTCAACTTCTGAAAAGTAGATTTCTTTTTTTCTGATTAGCTGATATTTTAGATACTATTAATTTCTTACAGTGCATACCATCACATTGACATCATGATTCATCCCTGCTGTTGCCATAGATGGTTACAATAAGGATAGCCAAATCTTCCAGTCTAATTTTCATATGAAAAACACAGACGTTTTTTGAGTCTCAAAATCATGTGTCTTTGGCATGCAACATATTTTAAATTTAATTTTATGTATTTTTCATTTATTTATTTATCCCACTGCAAGCACACAGGTATCCAGCTGTTTCTTTCTGGGAGGCTTGGATAGACTATTTGTTTAAGGTCATTGTGTTAGTATGTGATGGTAGGAGTCAGTTTCTGTTAATCACTCAAAAACATGTAACTTTTCCCCAAATAGACCCTAATGTTATATATGTATTCACTTTCCTTTCTCCAATCATTCACCTTATCAACTGCCCCAACTTGAACTAAAAGGGATGAGTCACTGTTGCTCTAGGTTTGGACATGTGATGCAATTCTGGCCAAGGAGACAAGCATTATTATTCTCATTTCCCTGAACAAGTGACAGAGCTCAAAGAGAATCCAAGTTCCTAACCTCAGGGCCAACCATTGTCTTCTACACATGAGAGTACTCATAAAGAGTGTGCTTATTTTTAATAGTGGTTAGATATTTATTTACCATTTGTATTATTATCTATTGCTGTATAACAAATAGCCTCAGAACTTTGTCACTTGCAATAACAAACACCTATTATCTCATCCAGTTTCTGAGGGTCAGGAACCCAGGAGTGTCTTTGCTGGTGGCCTTGGCTTGGGGTTTCTCATAGGGTTGCAGTCAAACTTAGCTCAGGGCCAAGTTATTTTGAGGTTGTTTTCATAAACCAATAGAGCAAATAAAGGAGATATGAAGATTATGGTAAAAAGTTCTCTTAAATTTTTTTCTCTAGGCCTTTATATAATGTCAGAAATAGCCATATTATAATTGGTGATAAGCAAAAAGAGATTAGTTATTAAAAATTTCTGTGTTTGGCACTTACTATACTATAATGCAATTATTTATATAACATATAATAACTATATTATCATATGATAATGATGACTCTCCTTTTAGACCAAGGGTCCTCAACACTAGCTACTAATTAGAATAACTTGGGAGCTTTAAAACTATATTAACTCATATTAACCCATAATACATGGACTTCACTCCCATCCAATTGAATCAGAACCTCTAAATATGAGTCTCTAGGATCATTAGTTTTAATAGTTTGTCAGGATACTCTAACGAATACCTAGCGTGGAGAGCAACTCTTCTCTTAATAAGATTTTATCTCTTTGTGTCACATAAATTTTGGGAATATCAGGATAATTCTCCATGAGAAATGTTATCTGTACTTTCACAAACATATTTTGTATGTTTTCAAGAGATTTGCATCCCTGATTTAGACTGAGTCTGTCAATGGTAGGAACTCTGTGTGTGTATGTGTTTAAACCTTTGTGTATTTTTTATAGGAACTTCTCCTTGCTTTTATGTACCTCCACTGCAAGAAATGAGAATTTGAGTCCCAAGGATAGACAGATAGGCTAAAAAGAGTGGAATTGAGCATCTAAAAATAAATCCATACATCTACAGCCAATTAATTTTGACATGGGTGCCAAGACAATTATGAGGAAAAGAATAAACTCTTCAAGAAATGGTGTTGGGCTCTGGCTGGTGGCTCAGTGGATAGGAGCCAGCCTATGAACCCAAAGGTTGCTGGTTCGATTCCCAGCCAGAACACATAACCAGGTCTCTAGCCAGGTCCGTAGCTGGAGGCAGGTGAAAGGCAACCACGCATTGATGTTTCTCTCCCTCTCTGCCTCCATCCCTTCCCCTCTCTTTAAAAATAATAAATAAAATCTTTTAAAAATAAAATAAAAACAAAAGAAAAGAAGTGGTATTGGGACAACTGGATATACACTCCTCCCCCACATCATATACAAAAGTTATGCAAAATAAAACAACTACCTAATATATGAGTTAGAACTATAAAATTCTTAGAAGAGAATATAAGCCTAAATCTTTGTGATCTTGGATTTGGCAATGTAGTCTTAGCTATGACATCAAAAGCAGCAAAACAAAAAGTGGATCTATTTGCTTCAACAGAATTTAAAACTTTCTTGGAAATCAAAGGACATTATCAAGAAAGTGATAAGACAATCTACATAATGGGAGAAACATATTTACAAATTTATATCAGATTAAAGGTCTAATGTTTAAAATACATAAAAATTTCACAATTCAATAATAAAAGACAAAATATCCAATTAAAAAGTGTAGAAAGCACTTGAATAGACATTTCTCCAAAGAAGATAAACAAATGGCCAACAAACACCTGAAAAGAGGCCCAACATCATTAGACATTAGGGAAATGAAACTTAAAACCATAAAAAGATACCATTTCATAACGAATAGGGTGGTTATACTTTGAACACACACACACACAAATGAATAAGTGTTTACAATGATATGGAGAAATCAAAACACTTTTACATTGTCACTAGCAATGTAAAAGGGTGTGGTCACTATGGAAAAACAGTTGGTAATTCTTCAAGAAGTTAAACATATGATTACATATGATTCATCAACTTTACTACTGGGTAAATATTTCAGAGAATTTAAAGTAGCTACTCATATACTTGTACATGAATGTTCATGAAGCACTGCTTACCATAGCTAAAAGAAGGAATCGACTCAAATGTCCATCCCCTGACAATGAATAAATAAATGTGAGATGTACATACAATGGAATCATTCAGCCAAAAATAAGGAATGGAGTATTGATACATGCCACAATGTCAATGGACCTCAAAAACAGAATGCAAGCCAAAGAAGCCAGATACCATGGCCACATAATGTATAATTCTATTTATGTGGAATGCCAGGAATAGGTCAATCTGTTGAGATAGAAGGTAGACTGGGAGTTGCTAGCAGCTGAAAGAGGTGGGAATAGAGAGCAACTACGTAGTGAGTCAGAGAGTTCCTTTTGGGGTTATAAAAATGTTTTGAAATTAGGTAGTGGTTGTGATTGCACAACATTGTGAATGTATGAAATGCCACTGAATTGTACACCTTAAAATGTTAATTTTTTGGTACATCAATTTCATCTCAATTAAAAAAATAACTGTGGCTGTCCTAGTCAAACTGGGACAAGTTGGCCATCCTAGTCCTCACACACAGAACAATTTGTATGCAAAACAACAGGCTCTGAGGTATTTTTGGAAACTACTTAAAACACTTACTAGAATACACTAAGTGCTCAATAAATACTAGCTACTATAATAGAAGTGGGAGCTGGAGGCAGTTTATGATAACGTGATGCAACCTTAAGTCTGTATCCTGAGCCCTAGCCCAGTTTCTGGCTAGGGATACACATTCTCATAATGTATGTTAAGTTGATCTGACTGGGAAGTCTCATTCTCTAAAGATATTCAGTAATGAACTATATTCTCAACACTTCAGATCTCTAACAATTGACTAATAGATACATTAGAGGACAATGAAGTTTGGGCAGACCTGTTACTCCATATACTATTTCATATAAAGCATTAAAATTTCAGTGCAATGAAACAATTGCACTGTCCAGAATTTTGAGTCAATCCACCTGTGGGAGTTCCCTCACCTCTAATAACAAAGAAGTCCAAGGAAGATGGGGAAAATGTCATCTCTAAATATAGTGGACTTTACTCCCAATAAAGCAGTGCTATCTTTCCAGATCATGGATTTGTTTTGATGATCATAGACTCTTAAAGTAGGCCAGGATTTATGAACAAGAGCAATGCCACTTGTTAATCTGTTAGAGAAAGCATTTTTATGGGGAGGAAACTATGCTACTATTTTTAGACCTCTACTCTTATATTTAGCACTACTGCATGCAACAACACATTCCTGTATACTAAATTAATGAGCCTTCCACACAAGTTCACTACCTTCCTCTGAGAAGCTCAGAATGTGTTTTGCATTAAGTGAGACTCATTACAGTTCTCACATGGTTACTGACATACCGGGTTGAGAGGGATAATTACAGTATTTAGTTTTGTAATCTCTTCATTTTATAGAGCGGGTATTAAATGGCTCAAATAGGATCAACGATGAGGTTATTTGTAGGTGAATTTCTGCTTATTGCCACTTCCGATGCCACCATCCAGAGTCAATCCATTAAAAGTGTAGTAAATGGAATTCTTGGTTTCAATCACCCTAACCTTCCCCCCAAATCTGTTTCTTGGCCTCTGGTTTTATTCATGTGAGTGCATGCTACCGCTGGCCCCCCAAATGCTCAAGGCTGGAAATCAGGAGTCGTCGCTGATTCTTCCCTTTTCTCTCCTCCCCACACCCACTCTATCAACGAGCTGCATCTCTTCCCTTCTTCCCACCTCCTCTGCCCCATCTTAGTCACAGCTGCCCAGATCTCTAACCAAGACAACAGCCACAGCCGCCCCACCTTTGCTCTTGGTGTCCTGCGGCCCATTCTCTATGAGTCAACCGTCGCAGTCTCTGCATGGCGAGCCAGTCGCTGCGGGTCTCTCTCAAAACCCTTGTTGCCCCTCGAACCCTCTCCACCTCGGGGCCAATGGTGCCGGGTGTTTCCCCCAGCAGACGCTTCCGCGACTTCCCCCGGACACCTCCTCCTCATCGGCTTTGAGTATTGTCTCAAGTGGGTCTGCGCGCCTCAGTGTGCACAACAGCCATGATGGTCTTTCTGCCCTCATTTGTTCCTTTTATAACATTTCCAATTTTATTGCTGTTTGTGTTAGCTTTACTGCCTTTAGAACGAAAGTTTCAAAATACCGGGCTGCGTGTCATTGACGGAGGTAGCTGCAAGCTTGGGCGGTGGCGCCCGTCCCTGCTACTGTACTAAAATGAATGTGTGACCTTCTGGCTCCTTCCTGCTCCTTTCCTTGCGTCTCTGAGTACTCAGTAGGAGCAGTAAAATGACTGGCAGGGGTTAAACTCTCCGATTTATTTGCTGTAAAGATGATTTTCTTATATTTAACTTTGCCCCTAAATATATGTTTGCATGTGAAAGATGAGGGTAGGGGAGAGCAGAATGGAAGTTACATACACATTGTCTCGCCCAATCTGCGAGATATAGAAATGAGGTGGTGAAAATGTTTGTAGAAAATAATCCAAATTTTGGAAGCAAAATATGTTTTCTAGGAGTCATTTGATTGCCGTAGAGCCAGTTTGTGTAAAGAGGCCCTAAAAAATAAAAACATAATAAATAATAAAAATAAAGAAGAAGAGCAAGCCCTGGTTGGTGGCTCAGTGGATAAGGCACGGGCCTGCAAACCCAAAGTTTGCTGGTCCGATTCCCCAGCCAGGGCACATAACCAGGTTGCAAGCCAGGTCTCCAGCCAGGTCCCCAGCTGGAGGCAGGTGAAAGGCAACCATACATTCATGTTTCTCTCCTTCTCTGCCTCTCTTCCTTCCCCTCTCTCTGGAAATAATAAATAAAATCTTAAAAAAAAAAAAAAAAAAGACATATGTGAGTTAAAAATTTGGGGAAAAAAAAAAAAAACCCTTTGCAGTTTTTCGGTTTTCCTCTAAGTAAGTAACTGCAAGAAAACCCCTTCTGTTTTGAATATTTGTATAACTTAGGGGTGATATCTTAGAATTATCTTTATTTACTTAATATCAAAAGTGGTAAGGTGTATACTTACTGTGGAATCTGCCTGCTGGCACAATTTTTATAGCATTTTGTCTACCACCTGGAAAACAAGATTGACCTTCACTTTCTAGTTCGAGGTTAATTTTACTTGGGTGGTGTGAGCTATCCGTGAATTCATTTACTAACCACTTACTATATTAGCCATTGTGGACTGCTTTATCCACTGCCTTCTGCCATTCGAAGCCTCTCACTCTCTCCTTTGGCAGAGTAGCTTACACTTTGTGTTATGTGTGCCAGGATAGGCCTGAGATTTAAACTTAGATCAACTTGTTATTTATTTTCTCTCTCAACGTACTTTCACCGTTGTTACTATTTCCCATAAATGGATCATCTCTTCACTCTGTAATGTGTCTTGTGATTCAAACAGTTTCTTTTAAAGTTTTTTATTGTTGACACTATTACAGGTGCTCTCTATTTGCACCCCACTTCCTCCCCTCCACCCAATCCTCACTCCCTCCGCCTCCGGACCTTTATCACATTGTCGTCTGGTCCATGGGCTATGCATGTATGCATATGTATATATGTCCTTTGGCTAATCTCTTCCAGTCTCCCCAGGCTCTGAGGTCTACCAGCCTGCCCCATGAATCTGTGCCTCTGGTCTTGTTTTGTTCATCAGGGTTTTTTTGTTGTTCATTAGATTAGAGAGTTTCTTAAACACCTATGGTCCCTTCTAAAAGTTGTATCTTTTGAATTACTTTCCAAAAGAAAGCATGTTTCCAGAACACTTGCGGATATAACACACCTGGTTTAATTTGCAGGATGAAATCATAGAAATAGCATAAAAGGGCCGCTTCTATGTGGGTTCTTTGAAGGACAGGGGAATGCTCTCCAGACAATCAACATGCATGATCTCTTTTTGCTGGTCAGTCCTCAAGCATGCAGAAATGCTTATGTAGGTCAAAGGACCTTCAAAAAATCAGTAAGTGCTTTAATCTCTGATTCCCAAGTCATTTCCTTGAAGAGACTTTATGTTCTGCTTCCCCTCCTCATCACCTTTTTTTTTTTTTTTTGCATGTAAGTATCACTTACATTCTTTCTGTCATACATTACAGGTTAAAACCGTCACCATGACAAAAAATAAATAGAAGAACAGCCATAGCAGAGTAAACAATGCATTTTTTGGAACCCACTCAATTTAGAAATATTAGAGTACTCTTTGCCTGAGAAGATACCTCACCTAGAGCATGAGTGGAGTAGAGAAGAGGGTATAGATAAAGATAGAGATATAGATGTAGGTGTAGATAGGGATACATAATACTTTTTAAAGGAAAATATTTCAGAGATTTATAGAAATGTCTGCAGCATTATCAAATTGGGTCTGTATATATTACTATAGATATGAATTTCCAGAAAACGCTTAGGTAAATGCTCAACAAATAATAATTAGGTTTAGGTTTCATTTCTTTCTGCAATATAATTGATGGTATTGTCATTTCTAATTTACAACTGAGGAAACAAATCTAGATACATTATCTAAGGAATTCGGCTGGACCCTCTCAGAATTCAGTGGAACTCAGATATTTGGATAATGAAACAATTACTTACAAGTTTAATTTACGCTGGCATATTGTAACTCACAAATCATCTATACACTGCCTTCTTAGTGTTATACGCTGACTTTTAATTAAAATCCTAAAGCAGAACCAGCAGAATGTATTATCATTATTATTCGTGATCCATTGTTGGCTAAGGTCTTTATAATAAATGTGCAACTCAAAATTACACATTATGAATATTTATAGAATCATCCTTAAGAAACTGGTATAAAAAAAAAAAACTAAACACAGCCCTGGCTGGTAGCACAGTGGTTAAGGTGCCGGTCTGCGAACCCAAAGGTCGCAGGTTCGATTCCCCAGCCAGGGCACATAACAAGGTTGCAAACCAGGTCTCTAGTCAGGTCTGTGGCTGGAGGCAGGTGAAATGCAACCATATATTGATAACTTTCTAACTCTCTCCCTCTCTACCTCTCTCCCTTTCCCTCTTTCTAAAGATGATTAAATGGAATCTTAAACAAAAAACTAAACAAGCTGTACTTCAAGAGGAAAAAATCCAGTTTGTAAACGGGAAATATATCAATCTAATATTTAAATGAATGAACTTAAAAACATAAATTCACTATAAAATATCATAAAATAGAGCAGATTAAGATACTTTTTTTTGAAATCCTGCCAGAAATTAAAAGTAAATTAATATATTGCTTTTAACAGAGAACTCCTGCAGGCAGAGTAGAAGTTAGAACTGACTGGAAAACTCCCATAATGCTTTATTCTTTGGTGGAATTTTCATACTCTGATGGGTTTTTTTCGTAATCAGCTTTGGTGTTCAATGGCTTCTTTTATTATAAAACAGAGAATTCTTGCTTAACACAGCCCCATCCCCCCGCCCCTTTTTTTTTCCTGCCCTCAGTTTCTGGAGTCACAAATGCATTTAAACAATGACCAAGTCATGCTGTAACAGGCACAGGAAACAAATGAACAGCAAGAAACTGCTCAGCTTGGCTCTAAAATCCCAGCACTGGGGAAACGTATGAGATCAATAATGCTCAAAAGTGTGAATGGGTGGAAATTTTGAAATAACTCCACTGCATTTCACACCTGCTATTTTACTTTTTCTCTTCAAAGAATGCATGAATGGTTGGTATTATGGAAAGCATTGTAAAACAATTACTTGCCATTTCTAATTATGTAATATTTGAAAAAGGTCCAGATGCAACTGTGTCATACATTAGTTTTTAATTACTAGGCTATAAAATAATTAGAGAGAGATATGAAATTAATTAATTCAATAAAACAACTATCTGACTTAAATTTGTTTTATAATTGGCCCAATGGTAGATAGAACTCTATAAACTCTAGGTATCATTGAACCCTCAGATTCCACTGAAAATGTTGCTTTGTTTTTTTTCTTTAGGGATCAAACTTCTTAACCTTTCTTTATATATTATGTTAATTTCTCCCATATTACCCCAATATACTTTTCTTAGCAACCAAAAACATATTTTTCACTGAAATAACAAAATGAGGGACTATTTATGATCATGAGCTGGCTAAAATTCACCAAACATATGAAGGTAATATAATCATCACCAAACACTACTACAAAATATTTTTAAATAGATAATTATTACACAAAGTGAATAATTATTTTGCACAGAAAAGGAAACCATCAACAAAATGAAAAGGCAACCTACTGAGTATTTGCAATTTATATATATCTGCAGAATCATATATCTGATAAGATGTTAATAAACAAAATATATAAAGAACCCATACTTCTCAATAGCAAACAAAGAAATAAAAAATAGCAAAACAAACAAACAACCTGAATGACCAGAAAATCTGAATAAACATTTCTCTAAAGAAAGCATATAGATAGATGGGCAACAGGTACATGAAAAGATACTCAACATCATTAATCATCAGGGAAATGCAAATTAAAACCACAATGAAGTATATCACTTCATACCTGTTTGAATGACTATTATCAAACACACAGGAAATAAGAGCTGGTGAGAATGTGGAAAAGCAGAACCCTTGTGTACTGGTGGTAGAAATAAAAATTGGTACAGCCACTGTGGAAATCAATATGGCGTTTCCTCAAAAAATTGAATGGAATGGTCAAGATCTCTAAGCTTCAATTTTCTTATCTCTAGTTAGGACTAAGAATAACTACCTCTTAGGATTGTTGAGTAGCTTTAATGAGTTAATCTTCTTAGTGTATTTGTCATTTAATACATGCTCAATAAATGGTAATCATTAATAGTATTATAATTACCATTACAAAGTAAATGGCTATACCAGGAATCTTGTACAGGGATACTTTAATTTTATTAAAGCAAAAAAGTAAAAACTAAACCCCAAGGAAGGTAAAATTTACTCCAGTCAGATCTCAGGCTTAGAAACAAACACGACAAATGGGTTGGTACCACAGTACCAGGGCCAACACCCATAAGGAGGTACAAGGATACAAAATATCCTCACTTTCTCCATCTGCCCCCAAATTATTATTAATTGATGCTGGTTATTTGTTTAAAAATTTATCACTTATTTTAAAAAGGCAAATGTGTTTTAATTCAATATTTTGCTTCCTATCCAAATGTCACCAGTGGTGGTCCAACCTGATGCATCAGCTTCAAGTTAATTAGTTGCATTTTCTTGGTCTGTGTGCATCATTATTTTAAAAGTGCTTGCCCAACTTGATTGACAGGATAGGTGGACCAACTCTTTATGGCTTAAGCTAGCTAACCTGACCAAGGTTACCTACATTCAGGGAGTCATTTTTACAGACAGAGCTGAAATATTTCCACTTCTAGTTCTGTACTTCTCCATCCCACTGATTTTCTAGCTCAAGCAAAAATCTATTTTTATCTCGGTAGTTTAAATACAGCATCATGTTAGTGACAGGATGAATGGCTCTCACCGGGAACACGAACCCGGCTTCTCAGTGACAGTCTGTGTGCTTGCCTCTCTTCCAGAGTGCTTTCCTGCTTATCAGGGCAATGAAGACAAGTGGACACAGGTCCCTCTGTGTGGCAGCCCCTTCGAAAGTACCAGTGAAATAGAAATCAAGGTTTCCATTTCTGAAGCAACTGCAAGAGCTCCTTAACCCAGAGAATGGGTATAGTTCAAGAAGATAAATTTGCAAAAACCCTTTCTTTCAAGAGTCATTTTACGTGAAGAGATCCAGGAAAATATAACTGAAATGACTGAAAAATAAAACAAAAGTATCTGCTACTCGTTTGCAAAATTTCAGATATCCCTCTAATTATACAACTTGATCTAAAATAAAGCTATTATTTTCCCCATGTGGCAAATACAGATATAAACACCCAGCTAGCAAAATCTTTCTCTGTTTCCAAAATATTGGTTTAGTGAGGGTGTCAGCTGTCATACTTAGAGCCGTAGCTCATGCAACAGTGGTATGCTGTATGCTCATCTAAGCTTAGAACAGGATGCTTATGATCTAGCCCCCAAATGAGGCTTCTGACATTCTGTTTGGCTGTTAGAGATAAAACACTTAACCATGGGTGATAGCGTCCTTCTGAGTAAGCACCAACATACACAATGTACCTTTGACCATCTTTTCTGAGGTCATTAGAGAACGTGTACTGCGGCTGACCACAATTGAAAGCAATTGGCCCTGGTTAGCCTTCATTGTCTAAAGAGGGAGACTGCTTTTAGAAAAAGCACTATTCTAATAAAAATAGATAGGCTTAAAAAGAGACAAATCAGAGTATTGATTTCCACTGAATTCTTCTGTGTTTAGCAAAGCAAATAATTCTAAAAGTAATTAAGGCACACCACTTCTTTAAGGTTTTCTCAATTCTTCCTTCGAAAATAATGGCTTGGTATATAATTAAAGTCTATTGAAATTGAACATGTCTAAATTTGTTTTATTCTAAAGTGGAGAGTAATCACTTCATATTGATAAGCCCACCAGAGAAAGACTATCTCAATAAGAAGAGTTGTTATATTTTCCCCAAAAGATGTACTTTAGACTCACCATTGGAATATGTGAAGGCATGGCCAGATTCTTTTTTTAATTAAGATATAATTAACATAGAATATTATATTAGATTTAGGTGTATGGACCAGTTGATTATTATCCTAGTCTTGTTTTTGCCCTATCACCTCAGTAGATGATGTCACCTTGTTATTGTTACGTCTCTAATAAACCAATGTCCATCAAGTTTCTAGATAAAAATGTCTCCAGAGGTTACGTCTTCTTCTGGTAGTTGGGTGTAAGTCAGTAATTAGCATCAAATGACAGAGAGCTGTTATGTTACAAAGATAAGAGAATCCAAATGGCAGGTGGCTGATCGAGTTTTCAGATGTTTTCTGTGCTACTAAGTGGCAGAGCATGTGCCACTGTTCCTCCCCATTCATTAGTGGTAGATCCTTCATCACCACTTAGGATGTGGCAGAGAACCAGAAACATCCTTGATACCTGGAAGTTGGTTAGAAAAGCAAAATCTCAGATCCTACTATAGGTCTCAGAATCTCCACTTAAGATCTATTGCTGAATTATAAGCACATGAAAGTGTGAGAGGTGCTTGTGTATAGAATCAAAGATTCATTCAATTTGGCCTTTCTGACCCCTCCCATTGCACTCTTGCTTTAAGCCTTTCAAAATAGTCTTCACTATTCAAGTTAATTACAAAATAATTTTAACTTACATATTAGAGTCCACCTTTTCTAGTGAAATATGGACTCAGGATTGAGAAAAGGCAAGACAAAAACTGAGCTATTCATAATTAAGTCTTAGACATTTTGAGTTTGTTACATTAAAAATTATTCTTAATGGGCCAGTCTAGTTAAAATTATTGGTCAAATACAATGCTTGTTAAATAATAATAATTTAACGAATGAATAGTTGAATGAGATGTTCTTTTTACCTCTGAATTTCTGTATTTTGTGATTTCATTAGTGTCATAACTGCCATCACATTGGGAAACAATCATATTGATTTGAACCCAAAGAAAATAGTTGAATAGATGCCAAAGTCTTAGGGAAGGTTCCTGATAATGTCCTCTTCTCTTGTTGAAGCTCAATGCTGTGAGTAAATTTGTATTGCATACATCTGTGGCACAAAGGCCTGGGTTTCTTTAAGGGAATGTCACAGTTCTGTTGGCTCAAGCCACATTCAGAATCCTGGGATAAAATCAATGATAGTAACATCAGCTCAAATCTCCACAGGCACATTTTATTAAATGTGCTCAAAGTTTAAACAAAAAATAAGAGAAAACATAAACATTATTCAATAATAACCAAATAGGCAAAAGACAGTACTCTTAACACTTCATAATGACAATCATTTCCTGTATGCTAATGGCTATTAATTAGTTGGAGTGCATTATCTCTAATTTTATTATGAAGGAGCCATTATTCTTATTTTAGAATCAAAGAAACTAAAATTTAAAAACTTGCCCAACATTACACAAAAAGTAAGTGATGGAATTCAGTTTTAAACTGAGGTCTGTATGATAGGCTCTTATCTAAGGTACATAGCTCTTAATCACTTCACATAGAATGAGTAATTGCCATTTCAGGCATTCGGAAAAGGCACATCTGCAGGGTCTCCTACAATGCTTCTCAGTCCTGAACACTGTTGGCTAGTAATAACAGTCTATTGAAGTCCAGGCTCATGGTAGGCCCAGGTCATCAAAGGCCCTGCTTGCATGCCCCATAGGAGTTAGTGTTCATTTGTTTTTACAGCTACGATAACTTTTATTATATTCTATTTCCTTAAGATATTTTCTCTATTATTGGTATCTCTCATTTTAATATTCCTTCTCTCCATCAGTTCTCTTCTCCCCTTTTATGGGCATGCTCAAGCCTCCCATACTGAAAAAACCACCAACCATCACCAACAAAGGTTATTTGTTTTTACTCTGATTCTCCTTCATATTATCATTCTATTGTTTAACATCCTTTTACTCTCTTCCACTTCTTGGAAGAGTGGTTGTATCACTAATGTCTATAAATCATTATTTTCTCACTCACTTTTGAACTCATTACCACTTGGCTTTCTCTTCCACGACTCACTGAATCTAATTCAGCAATGCTTAACAGGTTTCATTGGCTGAGATCCAATGGCCCTATTTATTAATGAAGAAGGTTGGGAATAGAAAGAGAATATGAACTATATTTATGGACTACCCTCTGTGAGCCCCCTTTATTCAGTCAATTCTATATATTTTCTCATCTAACCCTGATAGTGATCCTGTGGTATTTTAAATCATCAATACTATTATTATTTAAAGATTAGGAAACAGATTTAGAGCATTTAATTAAAATAAGGTAGAGATATGAGTCAAACTGAATTCTCCCTGACTCAAGGAATACTCTATATCCTTTGATTAAATAATTGAAAAAAAGAATAAAGGGAAAGAAGGAAGAGAAGTAAGAAAGAATGGAATGAAAAGACGATGAAGAACTGAAAGGGACTAGGGAAAGATTTGAATACAAGAAAGTTTCTCTGCAACAACAAAGAGATTCAAATTGACCACTGGATTAATTTTATTGCTACTCTAATTTTCAAATTGTGTTGTACAGGAATGCCTCAATAAAGATGGATCACAGAAATGGGATAAAAACCCAACCTTAGTAACAAAATGTAATATACTTAATAGAAAGACCTATGGTATTCTGTTCTGCTGAAAGGAAGGCTGCATTGAGGGTATTTACTTGGTAATACTGCCACCTTGCTCAACTTTCTGAGGTTTCTGTTAATGCCCGAGAAACTAGACTATAGAGGTGATAATGAATGAAGATACCAATCTGTGTGTGCTATTTTAATATTCTTGAAATTATTCAACTTCCTTCAGCCTAGAAATTAGGGCAGAATCTTGGGACAGATGGCTTGGTAATGAGATTTTCACCTCCTTTGGCTCTCAAGCAGTTTGGAAATTGTACTAGGCCAGGCCTATCATTGCCATTTCGGCACTTCAACTTGAAGACTAGGCTGACACCAGGAAGTTGTTAGCAGCAGCAGCTAATGCCTAGCAAGTGTGGCACGCCAAGTGTCATGAAAGTGGGAAGAAAAAATAATGTCCTGTTCTGATTATAACTTCCTAACAAGTTTGGGATTCAACTGAATGTTTGTGCTAAGCTAAAAGTTTAACTTGTATCTTCAACCCAGGTAGCCTTCTTAGCTTTGGACCCTTTTATTTAATTATCTGTTGGACATTTTTGTTTGTATATTTTGCAAGGGCCTTAAAGAATGCATGCTCATAACTGAATTTTTCATATTCCCCCCCAAAAAATTCTTGTTCCAGTGCTTCCTACCTTCATGAATAGTAACAGAATTGAACCATCCAATGATTCAGACCTAGAATCATTATTGACTGATCCCTTCACCACATCCAATTACCAAGGCCTATTGATTCTTCTTCTTAAATATCTCCTGAATCTGTCAACTGCTCTCCATCCCCATTGCCGTCTTGAACTTTAGGCCACCATCAATTCTGACCCACATTTGACTATACTTGTAGCTCCTTTGCGGAAGGTCATATGCCTTCCCCTTTCTGTCCTATTCATTTTCTCTACGAAGCTAGTGTGGTACTACTGTCTATTAGATCATAACATTCTTCTACTGAAAACCATTCCATGCTTTCCACTGGCTGGGAAATAAAGTTTAAGCATTTCAGTGTAGCCTAGAAGGCTATTACCTACTTTCCCAGCATTATTTCCCACAAGTTAGTCATGTAGTCAGGAGATATTTATTGAGTATCGTAGTGTGCCAGACCTTGTTTGGACTCTGAAGGTACAACAATGAGCAGTCACTGTCCTTAGGAAACTTACATGCTATTGGAAGCAGACAGTACTCCTAGAAACAAACAAACGAATAATTTTAGGTACTAACAAATACAGAAGGAAGATAATTGTGGGTCATGACTCCCATAAGCTTTCTACTTCCCAACCTACACTAAGTTAGATACTTCTGTAAGGACTTTTGTCATTATAATTTAGCTCCCTTTATTGATTTTATTTCTTGTTTATTTATCTTCTATGCTGGATTATTATAGATTTGATGACAGCAAGGATTAGTTCTAGATGTTGCTATCATGTCCCAGTGTCTAGTTTTGCCTGGCACGTGTCAAATGTTTAATAAATATTTGTGAAATAAGTGAATGTTACTTCCTCAGTATGAATTGATTGATAAGGTCTTAAATTTCATTGGGTGAAAATTTTTAATTATATGATGAAATAAAAAATTGGATGTAAATAGGAATATAGGCCTTCTATAGTTTATTAACTATCCAGATATTTGCAAACTAACATGAACTATATATTGATCTTTCAAACACATCAATTGATAAACATATTTACTACACATGACCAAATTTCTGCAGATAACGACATTCTACATGTTACTGATTTTTCACTTTTCCCCTCATTTACTGAGAAAGCTCAAGTGAGAAAGAACTTTAGAAAATTATTAGATGGACAAATACACTCTGTAATTAAAGCGTTGCAAGGAGAAAACATAGATCACTCCTGCATTGTTTTAGGTAAAGAAACAAGCAAGTGGGTCAGATGGGCATAATCATTTAGGCAATGCTTTGTTAATACCTTCCGTTTATTCAATACATTTACCTTCCCAAGACTGATACTTATTAATCACTTACATCAAACTTTAAGTGTTTCCAAGGACTAATAAAATGGTGTTATGCCATTTCAAAGGGAAAGGAAACGACTGACTCGGTTCCATCTTCAAGCTTTGTGCAGAAGAGCTTTTTGCCTACCTGCACTCACCATAAAGCCAAGCCAATCACAACAACAGAAAAAAACATCAGCTTTGGTAAAGGTTTGCATTGGCTTTTAGATTCTTTAAAAATAGTTTGCCATACCCTTAAAACAAAGTATTTCATTATATGCTTTTCACTATTTTATCCTATTATGGATGAAATGAACTTCTGGGGGATTTTGAGTTCTAGTCCTTTATTTTCTTCTTAAATTTTTTCTTACAACATCCCATGATTTTACTGTGGTGGTTTAGGGTGTGTACCAGAGTGTCTGGTAGAAACATTAGCTTTCAAAAACAATTTGGCATACACAATCTACAAGAATAGTTGTCTTATCAGGTTCTCTTAAAATTAAGTTCTTTCTTACCGACCACTATTCTTTTCCAAGCTCACGGCTTACACATATATTCTAATGTATATGCCTGTAGTGTGAAATCATTCACTGGGGTCCCAAATGGAAATAGTGGCAGACAGAATGCAGCATCAGCTTTGGAATTAAAAGCCTCTAGGCCAAGATACTTCTCTTAGTGAGATGATGCACCCTCTTCTGTTTACCCATATTTTCATTTCTTCCCAATTTCTTATCCAGAAATGACTTCTTGAATCTCAGCTCCAAACCAACCAGGACTTGGTATTAGTTTCTTCACTCCTGCTGGTTTAGACAGCTTATTGTCTTTGTAGAAACCCTTACTTATATCCAAACTCAAGTACATAAATGTTTACTACAAATAGAAAATCATCCATGTACTTTTCAACTTCTTGGGCAATTACTATATGCCCCACAACTTTTGGGTCTTAATATTAGGCAACCCGTGTCCCATTTCATAGCTTAAAACATTAGTGAAGTAAGGACTAGTAGGAAGAACCTCGTTTGGAAAAATATTTGGCTAATGAATTAGTCATCGTATGTGATAGGACTTTACAAAGACTCTTAAGTCCCAATTGTTTAACAAAAGAAGACCAAAAAAAAAAATTATGTACACAAATCACAATTATCAGTAACAACATGGAAAACACATAAACATATGCCACTGACAAAACTCCTTGGAGAGACAGCTCTCCAGCTATGGGAAATACAAAACGAAACCTTTATCAATTATAACTAGTTGAGTTTCTAATTCTCCTAACCTTACAGGTTTCTTACGAAAACCAAATTCAGTTCTCCAAAGGGGTAAAAAAGCTCCACTTTCTGTGGCACCAAGTTATAGAATAGCAAATGTTTAAAGCCCTATCATTTGTTCCTGGGGTAGCATATGTTGTCCTCTTCTGGGTTATGTAAGTCTGTCTTGGCACTTCAAACACACAGAAACATTTTACCCTTGACACAATTTGGAATGTGGAACGGCCTGTGAAAACACGAGTAACATTATTTTTCCATTTGAAAAGTCTCTAAACACAAATTGATAAATTCTCAGAGAATTCCAGTGCAGAATTTGCAGGCTAGCATTTCAACTGCCACGACCTATATTCAAATTGTGTGACTTGCCAGAGAAAACACAGCTGTTCGTCCATATCTCAGGCAAATCTGCACACCATCTTTTAAGCAGAAGAGACCGCTGAATGGCTGAGGGTTAGATACAAGTTTCAGGGAAACAAAATGTGGTACTGAAAGTCAAATATCCACATAAATCCCAAATATTAATACTAGCTCAGAATGTCAGAAGTTTTAAATTACTGCTTGTTTTGAAAGAACTCCTTTTCCTCCCTGCAAAAGTCATAGACACTCCAGAGCCAAGTTTCTCCCAACTCTCAATGCTACTCTTGGTAAATGCTCTTGTGTCTTAGTTTAGTTATTGGTTAAAGGATTATGATGACCTAGAAGGTTACCACCTTGGATGATTTCATGAAGTCATGAATGGAGAGTTTCATGAGGTCAGAGAGGCTACGGCAGAGACATCCTCGTAAACTAAATTGAATTCTTGGCACAGTTGGAGTTTGGACAGCATAAGTTTCCAGCCCTGCTCCCCTGTAGCAATGTCAATTGTGCTTTAATTTCTGCCCTGACAATATGATAAAATAAAGTGGGCCTTTTTTTTTTTTAAAAGATTTTATTTCATTATTTTTAGAAAGAGGGGAAGGGAGAGAGGCAGAGAGAGAGAGAGAGAGACATCAATGCATGGTTGCCTTTCACCTGCCTCCAGCCACAGACCTGACCGGAGACCTGTTTGCAACCTGGTTATGTGCCCTGGCTGGGGAATCGAACCTGTGACCTTTGGGTTCGCAAGCCAGCACCTTATCCACTGTGCTACCAGCCAGGGCTGTGGGCCATTTTTTAAAATTGAATTTTAGTAATGATTAGAGATACAACAAACTGCACAAATAATAAAGGACTTTGTCTTTTAAAATGTGTAAATCAGCCCTGGTTGGTGGCACAGAGGATAAGGCACCAGCCTGCAAACCCCAAAGTCTTTGGTTCGATTCCCAGCCAGAGCACATAACCAGGTTGCAAGCCAGGTCTCCAGCCAGGTCCTTAGCGGGAGGCAGGTAAAAGGCAACCATACGTTGATTCTCTCACTCTCTCCCTTCCCCTCTCTCTAAAAATAATAAATTTTTAAATAAATAAATAATGTAAAAAAATGTGTAAATCATTCTTGGATTTTCTCAGTGTCTTTTTTTATGAGAGTATACATATGCTCATATGTCCCACTCCTCCCCTGCCTCCCCCCACCCACCTACCCAGCATTAGTTCATATTTTGGCAGCCTGACTACTGTGTAGATAAGCTCTGGGCTATGGACAATTTCCTATATACACACCCTGACTCGATTCTTTCACCATCACTGGTG
Source organism: Noctilio leporinus (assembly GCA_004026585.1). Classification (NCBI taxonomy): domain Eukaryota; kingdom Metazoa; phylum Chordata; class Mammalia; order Chiroptera; family Noctilionidae; genus Noctilio; species Noctilio leporinus. The sequence continues at coordinate 110,336 of PVIW01002941.1, forward strand.
CCACTTCCCAGAGTGTTGGGCTATTCTCCCAAGAAACGTTGTCCGAGATGTCTTGGAATCTTCTAAACAAAACCAGTTGGATACTCACACTCTTTTAATTCAATGAACACTTACCGAGTATACCTACCTTATGTCATCCTTTATGTGTAATGTTTTGATTACTCCTCACAAAAATTTGCAGATGAAATGAGTCCAGAGAGTTTAAGTAATTTGCCAAAGGTACACAAGAAATAAATGGCATGTCAAGAGGACAATTCATGTTTCTGGAACTCTTTTTAGATACCATTAATCATTTTGAGACACCTTGAGCTGACACAGTGGATGTACATCACAGTGGAAGCCATGTGCCTTCTTCCGCACCCAGAGGGCTGGTAATACAATACAGCCCAGTAACTGCTCTCAAGGACCTGCTCTGCATTGATCAGGGAATAACTTAATCAATTATTCACCAAACTGACCTTTCCATTTCAGAAAATACATACAACTTTCCATCAATCTGAACGGCATCAAGTAATAAGTATATTCCATAGGTTTCAAGAGAATTATCTAAACATACTAATTCCCTAATTTAGAATTTAATGAATTTTTTCCTAGTTTCTTGTTACCAGTTACTTTATTAAAGGTAATGAATGGCTCTTCTCAGGATGATTCCTTTTTCAGGATTCAGGAAACGTGGAGACTCTCTTTCTGGCAGTTGTAGCTGTGATAGTAATTGGAATCATTCCACTGTGATCCAACCCTTAGGTTCCCTGAATAAAAATTATACTGCTTGAGCAGAAAATAACTTAGAAATCAACTAGTTCCAAAGTTTCAAACTGACAGCCCCCATGACACAGCTGGTCCCAACTGTATATGGTTTCTTCTCCACAGTGCTGGTCCTACTTGACTTCTTACAACTTCATGAATTGTTACCAAAAATGTTAAGTGAGTGAATTTCCAATAAAAAATATATGTTAGATTTCTTTTACTAATTTGTAATAGTACGTAGCCCTAGTTCTGCAATCCAGCTATAGTAAAAAATGAATGGGTGCTTCTTGTTGATGGGGCTGATTTCTCCAATGTGACTCCACCTCAGCCTTTACTGATGGGTTAGCAGTATTGTAATTGATAATCTGTTGACATTGGTCATTGTGCTTGTATTGTTATTTTCTTGTAGTAGAGTTAAAAAGAAATAAAAATATTTCTGGCTGTCAGACAAGGAAGGACTTTGTGTTTAAAAAATAGAAGAGAGCAAGTTTCTTTATGGAAGGAAAGAATGTGACTTTTTGGTTATGCATGTGAAATATTTCTGATTCAAGTTCATTGAAGTTATTTGGTTGGCCCTGTAGGTACTTGAGAGCCATGATTTAGTCTTATTTTGGTGACCTGAGCACAGAGATGGAAAGCAGTTAAATGACTTCCCCAGGGTTTGCATTCTTAGGCCATAACTAGAGTGAGGGTTTCCTCACTTTTTACTACAGTGCTTGGCATGTGAGAGATATCAAAAAAGTGAATACATTTGTGGACTGAAATCTAAAAAGAAAATTATCTTACTGTCATGATATGTCAGGAAGAAGGAAACAGGTTAAGACATAGTTTTAAAGAACTTTATAAAATAAAAATGGGCATAAATACTGGAGAGTGCAAGCATTGTGCTCTGTGGACTTCGGAATCAGTTAAATCTTTTCTCTCATAACGTATTTAACAAGGCCCATACTACTTAGCCCATCCAGAGAGCTTTTATTTCTTCAGGTCTTAAAGTACTTTCTAGAGCAGGCTATTTAACAGTCAACATCTCCGATGGCAGATTACACCAAATATTTTTGTTCTGACTGGTCCCTCTTTTTCTTTCCACTATCACCTGGCTCTGGAAAGGGGCAGGGCCTAGTGGTCAGGAGCAGAACTGCATGCAGATCAGGTGCCCTGGCTAGCAAAGTTCAAGTTAAATAAAATTAAAAATTAAGTTTCTCAGTAGCATCAGCCACCTTTCAAGCTCCCAATAGCCACGTGTGGCTAGTGGCTGCTGTATTTGATTGCCCATAGAACATTTTTAAAAATTAAATCTTTATTGTGTTTTGTTCCATTACCATTTAGTCCCTTTATACCTCCCTGCCCCCAGCAATCACCACACTGTTGTCCATGTCCATGAGACCAATTTTTTCTTTTTGCTCAAACCCCTCATTCTGTAACCTCTCCTCTAAGACATGAAAGAAAAATTATATGGTACTAATGACCAGACTATGGACTTGGTTAGCCGATGTGAAAAATAAAACAAAAAGTAAGATTTTAAAAATGGAATTATATTATTCAAAAAAACAATTCTTGAGTGTAAATATAAATTTAAAAGCAATTGAGATCAAGCCATCATTTTAGATAACTCGAAGGTCAGAAGGAAGACTGCAAATGGCATTAACAAGGGCCTCAGGATTTGTGCTATCATTGTAAATGTGGCAGCTACAATTAAGAGCAGAAGTGAAATGATTAAGAAGTATAAAAGCTATAAATGAGCAGATGTCCAGGCATTCAGCTTGCTAGGGTGCTTAAAAATGGATATAGTTTATACTTCATTCCAAGTTAACAAATATTAGGGCATTAAAATGCATGAAACACGGTGCATATTCCCTCTTGCTGTGTTTTTACTACTAAGTTGGAAAGAATTAGGCTTCAGGGAATGTATGCAAATTCAGTCTAGGAAAACGCTGAGTCAGGGCCTATGGGAAGGACAGTGAGATTCCTATTTTCCAAAGGGCAGCCTAGTCAATTGTATCCTAAACACCCTTTATAGGGCTGTTCTGAGGTGTCCACCCACTCCCAGCAAGACTCTGAAGAATGATTTTGCTGGATGACACTTTTCTTAAAAATGGCAGTGCGAAGTGGGGAAGTGGGGAAGTGGGGAAGTTGTTTTCGGTACTAGCATTAAATTTAATGAGTATATAGCATGTTTGTTCTGTACCTGGAAAATGTTTTCATTGGACTTTAGTATGTCATTTACCCTAAGAAAGCATTAATTCGAGGAAGCTGCACTATGATCAGCAAGCTATTGATAATATCAGACTGTCATTACGAGATCTATTTTTCACATATTTTCTGGAGCTTTCTTGCATAGACTGACTGGGGCCACATGGAGAGAACAAGGTTTTCATTGGTGCACAAACTTATCGATTAAAGAATATAAATATGACCCTGGCTGGTGGCACAGCGGATAAGGCCCTAGCCTGCGAACCCAAAGGTCACTGGTTTGATTGCCAGTCAGGGCACATAACCAGGTGTCCAGGCAGGTCCATAGCTTGAGGCAGGTGAAAGGCAACCGTACATTGATGTCTCTCTCCCTCTTTGCCTCTCTCCCTTCCCCTCTCTCTAAAAATAATAAATAAAATCTTTAAAAAAAAGATTTTGAGTATGTTCAAACTAAGTGATCTTTGTTTTTCTTGACTTCTATGTTTGATCTCAGTCCATGTAGAGCTCTGTAACTAGGTCATTATTATTTCTCTAATGGAGAACTTAAGTTTCTTTTGCATGATCAAGAAACAGCACATGTTCTAGGCTACTAGGCTATTTTCTCTGTCTTCAGAATACATAGTGAATACAAAATTCTTCCTCGTCACTTTTAATTTTTACATTTATGATATGCATTCAGTCAGTCACTTTATATTATTTGACTGACTACTATTTACTGGGTTCTTAGCCAGGGGCTTGGATAAAATGGTCTTTGCACTTACGCTTTTTAAAAGCCCAGCTTTCTCACAGCTTGTGTTTATCAACCCCAACTCCTTTTGACATAATCTAAATGTGGTGTGGAAAACCATCTAAACCAAACACCCATGGAGGCTGCAGCCCCACATGTAAAGAAATACCCAGGACAGTGTGTGCCAGTCCTCTGCTTTCAACTCCCACCTGCTCCAAGTTACGCCCTAGAAAGGCAGCACACAAAGAGGGAGTGTCTGTGAATGGCTTCAGTTGGCTCTCAGGTTGTAGGGCATTTGGAAGAAGAATATTTAGCTCACTGTATGCACCATATTAACATTTGGAAGGAAAACCACTTTTTGACCAAAGAAAAGAAAATTATAGTAATATTTATAATTACATATCTTTTATGGATATACCTAAAAATATATGTGTGTATATATACACAAATATATAATTATATATGTATGATTTACTTATATACACACACAATACAAAATAACATAAAAGTTTTAAAATATGGTTAAGGCAGCCCTCTCTGTGGGCATCAACTTGAAGAAGTATAGTTGCATAGTTCTGTGTATGTTTGAGTCTTTATGCATATGTGTGTGTGGCCCATATCCATATGCTGGGATACAAATGGAGGCTAGGAAAATATGAAGAGACAATGAGAAGGAATGCAGAGCATAGCAACACAGAATTCCTTGGTATCTCCTATCATAATTTTTGAATGGGCATGGATGGTACACTGATCATGATCAGTAGTGATAGTGTAGAATGAAGAATTTGGAAAGAAAAGATGATTAGAGGAATGGTTAAAGAAAGATGGTACCTTTACTGCATCAATAGCATAGTCTGTTGCTAATTTAAATATAATACTATGAACTTATATGTAATATATGGAGATATATGCACAAATATACACAGATAAGATATGGATAAATTTTGAATCAATAGTAACTAGAAATATCCTCCACATTATTGAAGTTTAGAAATGAGCAATTAGTTTTATTTAGATAGTAACAGAGTTAAGCCCCCTTTATTTATAAATATATAAACTATATATTACAAGTAATTTAAACATTGATCTATATAAAATTTGCTACAAAGAGTAAGTACATTTTAAAGCAGATGAAATATGTATATCACTTACATCTAAATCTGGCAATGATTACATGATTTTTAAAAAGCAAATAAGTATTTCAGAATTCACCTAAAATATTCTGATTGAATAAGGAGATAAATCTGCTTTTAGAAGATGAAAGGAACACGGATATGTAAAATCTTCAGTGTGTACTTGAGAGAATTAGATAAATGCTTAAGGAAATTTTATATAAATACCAATTTTTAGAAACTGAAATGCCAGAAAGTTCCAAAAGTGGCATACTTTTATGACATAAATATGGATCGTTTAAAAATAATGCTGAAGGCATAAAGCATTTCTCCTTGGGATAAACACTGTTTAGTGAAAACAGAAAAACATTTCCAAAATATCTTGATTGCTAAGTGTTCACATCAGCTACAACTATTGTAGCTGATTAAAAAATTAACTATATCCTATATAAAAAATAAGCATAGATATTTCAGTAGAGAGAATAACTGAAGTATACTTTTTCTTGAAAACATGTGGCTTAAGGAGTAAGCATTTCAAAAATATAAGTAATTTCAAGGGCTTATAAACAAGACCTATAAAGTTAAACAGTAGATTATTTCCCAGGACATTTTATAAGTTCCTTTCACTGCCTGTGTAGTTACTTTCATTCTCATCCTTATGACCTCGTGGTCTTAGAACACAGAGGATAGAGGTCATGGGTGGGAGCATGGATGAAAACAACACTGTGCCAGGGTATTGTGCATGTACTATTGCTAGGAACTTGGAGTACATTTTATGAAAATATAGCTCATATTGAGTGCTTACTGTGTGCCATGTAGAGTGAAAGATGGTTTTCATTTATCTTTAAATGTAATGCTTCCCAGCTCCCATGAGAAGTCATAATTCTTAGCCCCATGTTGCAGGTGCAGAAACAAAGATGGAGCGTGATTTAAGTTAACTTGCTTATAGTTGGGCAACTACAAAATGATGGAGCAGAACTGGAACCTGGGAATCTATGCTCTTAACCACACTGCTGTGTATGGCTAGCCATATTAAACCCAGCTACAGCTCTTTATGGTTAGTTTTTTTCTCCTCCAGAAGTCAGAACTGTAAAATAACCTGCCCAAGGTTGTTTCACAGATCAAATGTCAGAGTAGGAATTTAAACTGTCTGTCTGACTCCAAAGCCTCTTTCCACTACGCTTTGTTACCTTTCATTTGAGTTGGTGCCAAATACTTGTGCCACATACAGGCACCTGAAGTGTATTGGGCTGGTCAAGGACCCTCATAAGATGCTGATGTATTTGTAGGTGGCCACAGGAGGCCCCCTACCTGAAAGTCCATCCAGCTTATCCAGTTGCAAGTCAGACTCTGTTAATACTGTACCGTGGTGACCCCTCACGGGACCTGCACATTATATAACACAGAACTGACCACAGTATCTCAAATGAGTTAAAATGTGTGCATACCCATAAATCATGGGCAGTAGATTTGAGTCAAAAAGTCAAGCTACATGTATTATTAAGAAGAAGGATTAAGTGAACATCAAGAAATGTTACCTGAATAATCTATTGTGCTACTAAAATATTGACTATTATTTAGAACCAGTTTTAGATTAATGTGGCCTTATATGAATATTAATCAGAACATCATCCATTATCATGAATAGTAATCAAAATAAACAGTATTCTTTGGAGGGACAAAATGTAAATATTGTTAATGACACTGTATTATTGAAAAGGAATTCTTCTGCCTCAATGCCAATTATACAGATTCATGGAAGAATTGCTTCAAAATAACCCTTGAGGATCTAGATACTTAAAATGTATGTGCATGTTTCACAATTGCCTGACTGTGGGTATGCTAACAATTGAAATAAAAACTTGGGCGTTATTAGAAGTGCACACCCCTCACTAGATCATTTTCAGTGAGTACGGAGACCTTTTAAACTTTGCCAAAACAGGTGTTTCATGCAGAGAAGGCTGCTGGGACCAAATGCTAGAATTATTAAGTAACCATTAGAGAAATTCTAGGTAAAAAGAGTGCTATGAAAGGACAGAATTTGATGAGACAAATGACCTTTCAGCATTGCTAAGGAATTCATGTAGTGGATTTTCCCTTTCAATAGCCAGCAAATAAAGCAATAAATCTAGACATGCCCAACCACTAGGAAGTCATTTCTCCTTCTGAAAGGAGTTGTAATAGGAAGCAGAACTCAGATGGTCGTGCTGATAGTGCTCTGCTCCCACAGGGCCCATTCTTCAGTGTGAGCTTTCCCAAGAGCTCTGTGACTGATAAACTGCTCACCCCTGGGATCCTGCCCCAGCTGGCTGACATTCAGTGCCCCAGACACGGAGCAGACCTGTGTTCCTGCATCAGCCTGGCTAACCCCCCACGCCCAGATGGGAAGGAACCCCAGGGCAGTAAATGCACACCCAGTTGACACAGGGGCTTCTGGCAAGCACCTTTCTCTTTCCTCCATCTGTTGATTCCTTTAGGCCTGGAGACCTGAAAAATATTCCTAAAAAAGTAGATCTAACCTTCTTCATTCCAGGGGACACTCTAACTCAAGAAAAATTATTCTTTTTTTCACTCAGGAGTGGATGTTATTTGGATTGTTTTGGGACTCTTTTAATTATGACAAAAAATAGTTGCAATTAAAATACTTAATACGTTATGTGACAAGAGAAAATAAAGCAAATAAATATATAAATAAATTAAGTGAAGCCTGTCTAAAGGGTACTTTAAACCCAATGCTCCCATTAGTCATCAGCTTACCATTTTACTGCACCATTAAAGGTGCCACCAAGGGAATCATTATTGAGGATATGGTTATAACAGGAATCTGGATTCTGGATCAAGTGTTTATTTTATTTTCCTTCTCTTCATAGCTCATTATTCTATATTAGAAGGAAATCTGATTAGGTTAACTCTGTACAGTTGGATTTTTTTGTTTTTCACCTAGATTGCCTGTTTGAGAACTTTCATGGTGATTTAGCTCACTCTGTGACAGAAAGTTCTCCAAATAATGGAAGAAAAGGCTAATAAACTGCAAGTGAATGGCTTGAAGGATTAATTCACTATTAAAGCTATTACTCTATTCATTATCTACATATGGTTGTCAGACACATCTTCCACTCACTGTCTTGCTCAATGCAATCATGTGACGGCTCAGCTCTTGAAGTAAGTTAACACATAAAATCTCTGGCTGTTAGAAGAACAATGTTAATGCCAAAGCCCTAGGAAGAAATGGTGTGAAACAATGTGTTTCAAGAAAAGAAAAATACCAACAACCTTATTTCTTTTTAAACATTATATATTAATGATTATGCTATTACAGTTATCCAATTTTTCCCTCTTTGTCTCCCTCCACCCAGCACTTTCCACTTCTCCAGGCATGCCCCTCCCACACACACACACATACACACCAATGTTCATGTCCATGGGCCATGTGTCTAAGTTCTTTGGCTGCTCCATTTCCTATACTATACTTTACATCCCCATGGCTATTCTGTAACTACCCATTAGTACTTCTCAATCCCTTCACCTCTTCACTCATTCCCCCACATCCCCTCCAGTCTGGCAACCATCAAAATGCTCTCTGTGTTCATGATTCTCTCCCTATTCTTCTTGTTTGCTTAGTTTGTTTTTCAGATTCAATTGTTGATAGATATGTTTTGCCATTTTATTGTTCATAGTTTTGATTGTCTTCATATTCTTAAGTAAGTCCCTTTAACATTTCATATTACAATGATTTGGTAATGATAAACTCCTTTAGTTTTTTTCTTGTCTGGGAAGCTCTTTATCTGCCCTTTGATTCTAAATGATAGCTTTGCTGGGTAGAGCAATCTTAGCTATCGGTCCCTGCTTTTCATGACTTTGAATATTTCTTGATGATCCTTTCTAGCCTGCAAAGTTCCTTTTGAGAAGTCAGCTGACAGTCTTATAGGAACTCCCCTGTAGGTAACTAACTTCTTCTTGCTGCTTTTAAGATTCTCTTTTTATCTTTAACCATTGGCATTTTAATTACAATGTGCCTTGGGAAGGTCCTCTTTGTATCTATCTTGTTTGGGACTCTCTGTGCTTCCTGGAGTTGCAAGTCTATTTCCTTCACCAAATTAGGGAAGTTTCCTTTCATTATTTTTCAAATACATTTCCAATTTCCTGCTCTTCCTCTTCTCTTTCTGGCACCCTTATGATGTGGATGTTAGAATGCTTGAAGTCCCAAAGGCTCTTGCACTGTCCTCTTTTTGGGGGATTCTTTTTTTCTTTTTGTTGTTCTGATTGGTTATTTTGCTTTCTTATATTTAAAATCATTAACTTGATTCTCAGCTTCATCCACTCTACTGTTGTTTCCCTGTGAAGTGTTCTTTATTTCAATTAATGAGTTCTTTATTTCTGACTGGATCTTTTTTATGCTAAGTTCCTTAAGCATCCTTATAATCAGTGTTTTGAACTCTGCATCTGATAGATTGCTTATCTCTTATTTGTTTAGTTTTTTTCTGGAGTTTTGATCTGTTCTTTCATTTGGGCCATGTTTCTTTGTCTCCTTGGTTTTGCAGCTCCCTCTGTTTGTTTCTATATATTAGGTAGAGATGCTATTACTCCCTGTCTTGGCAGTATTGCCTAATGTAGTAGGTGTCCTGTAGGGTCCAGTTGCACAGCCTCCCTTATTAACCAAGCTGGGTGCTCAGGGTGCAACCTTTGTATGAGCTGAGTACACCTTCCTCTTATAGTTGTCTTGATTGTTATTGCCAGGTCAAAGAAGGAATTTACCCAGGCCAATCAACTGCAAAAACTGTCTGTGATCACTGATCACCAACCTCCATGCTTTGTGGAGGATCAGCTGTGTGTTGACAGGTTGGAGGTGCTCCAATGTCATCCACAACTATCCACTGGGGACATAGGCTCTGGGGTTTCCTAGGTGTTGCAGGCCAAGGTCAGCCCCCACCTGTCTTGCCTGGGGCCACCCTGCATGAGCTATAAAACAATCTGAGATGCTGCTACTTATGCTGGGCTTGCAGGTTCCCAAGAGAGACCAAGTGGTGAATCTCAACCAGCTGCTGCTAGTGCCAGGCCTGGGGCCACTTAATAAGAGGTACAGTACCTAGAGTCTCACTAAGGACAGCTGTTGCCTGTTTTCGAGGATTTAGGAAGTTGTGAAGCATAAACCAAGGCTATCCATTCATATCATATAGAAAAGCAGCTTGACTGGACTCATAAGCTGAGTGGGGTGGCATCTCTGGGGATCTCCAGAGCTTGGCAAACAGTGTTTGACAGGATAATGGAGTCTTAGATATGGCACAGCCTGCTGGCTCTGTGGCTCCATGAGGCCAGGGTTCAGAAAAGGGATAATGGCCTCTGCCCCCATCTCTGTCTGGGAGAAAGCTGTCCCTGAGCCTTTGCCTTGATGCCAGATGTTTCAGTTCCTCCATGTATGTCTTTCAAACTTCTACTCCAGTGATACAGCTCATAGGGAGCTAGTCTCAGTAAGTCCTTTTGTGGATTCTTTAAGAGGAACTGCTTAGGACTCCAGAACTTTCATTTAACAACTCACTCCCTGCTGGTTTTTGCAGGCAGAAGTTATGGGGACTTATCTTCCTGGCACTGGAACCCTGGGCTGGGGGCTTGGTGTGGGGTTTGGTTCTTCACTCCTAAGATATCCTTCCCAAATTTTTATCTAACACATGTGGATTGTGGGGCCAGCTCATTCTGCAACTCTGATCCTTTTACCAGTCTGGATGGATGTGACTTCTTTAACTTCATAGTTGGACTTCTATTCAACTTGATTTCTGATGGTTCTGAGTGATGGTTGTTCTCTATGCTGCCATCTTGACTGAAGTCCCCCAATCCTGTTTCTAAAGAGGCTGAGTCTTCGATCCAGGGGGGTGAGGTGCTTAGGTCAACAGGAGTTGAGCTGATTGAATCTGGAAAAGCTGATAGGTCAACTCTGGAGACAGGCATCTTGTAGTATTGATTGGGTACTACCAAATTTGAGTCTAGTCCTGAAATTGTCAGTGATATGCTATGCCACCTTTGGCCACATCCCTGTATCCCTCCGTGTTTCCATTCCCATGTTTATTAGATGAGGGAGAGGGCTTATTAGCAGAGCTCTGTGTCAGTTGTCAACCTATAATGCCAAAGTCTCAGATTGCACTTGAAATATCTTGAATAACAAGATCAGAGTATTGTTTAGTATTAATTGAAAAAATTGTTTGCATTCTCATGAAATTGTATTTAAAATAATCTATTGGAAACACACGTTCCTTTCTCTGCTTATTTCTAAATTATTGCAAATTAAAGAGAGTGTCATATTAGTTTTAAGGATGAGAATATAGTTGTAGGATAGTTTGGGGCAGATTCTGTATTTAAGGCACAAAGTTACTTCTACTAAATCTCTACCTAAAATCCTAAATGGCATATTATAGTCCTAAGGGACTAATAATCCTATAGGATTTTGCAAAATATTTCTGAATTTTATCCAAGAAAAGGCCTCATTTGAAATTGGTCAAAGTCTATTTCTTTGAAAATGGTTTTGCTACTTTTTTTCTAATCAAGAAACTGGAATAAACTAATTCATTAATTCATTTCAATGTTTCTGCTTCTTAATTCCATGACATTGTGCTAGGAACTATGGGGTTTAGAGCTATAAATAAGACACTTACTACCCTTTCAGAATTTGTAATCAACAAGTATAGAATTATACTCATATGCTTACAAGATTCAGACATTCAAGGAACTAACTGTATCAGTTATTTTCATATTATATATTTTTTCTGCCTTTACTCACCTTATCTCAAAGAGTAGAGAAGAAATTTATATTATTTTTGTGAGCCTGTACTAACAGAGAAAAGCTTATCTTCAGGAAGAAAGTTGGTTGTGCAGCGAGGAAGCTGTAGTCATCTTTCGTCTAGTTGATACAGCACAAGCCTTGTCTGTTTGGAAGCAGAGTTCCCCCTGATCCTCAGGCATCAGGGTGTGCCTGACATTCACATCAGCGCTACCCTTGAAGGCTGCTGGTTGGCATCATAAAGCACCTTCAGAGACCACTGTGTAGGTGTCGGGCTCTGCTATCTATCTCCAGTGACTGCACTGTGAATCTTCTTTTCATGTGTACGTGAGGGACATGGGAAACATCAAAGGGCAGAGGGACTGAGATGCTGCAACCCTAGATAAGAGTCCTTTATCTATACCCTTGGGGTGTGGATGAACAATCCCTAATTGAGAATTTCCCTGCTCCCATATTTTTCATTCTGATCTGCATCCACAGTTGGATAGACCAGTTGAAGTTGATAGGGATGAAATTAAGACATTAATTGAGAACAATCAACATTATACCACACAGGAGATAGCCAACATACTTGAAATATCTAAATTAATAAAGTTATTAGTGAAAATGAAAAATGTGTCTTATTTTACAGAACTTTTTGGCCTACCCAATGTTAAATATTTGCTATTTAGAAAGTAAAGATAGTCTTTTCAACAAACCCATGACCTGGGTTCAGCCTCAGAACTTAGGTTATCATCTCCATTTTAGTCTTGATAGGAGCAAAATTCAAACTAAAAAAGCCTAGAACTCTACATCATTTTAATAATGCTTTTCTTTACAGAACATGACTTCTTTCTGAAATGAGAGATCTAAAAGGCACAATCCATTATTATCAGCATGAAGTTAAAAGAATGATTCAGAGTGGATATCCAATGTACTCAGGGACTTTCTGTGGTCAGTGGCTGAGGTGCAAATTTAAATATATCTTTTGTTGATGACTAGGCAGTGCTCTCTGGGACAGTACTCTGCCCTCTCTCCCGCAGTGAAGGGCACTTTCTTTTGGGAAAGCATGGTAATTTCTGTTTCTAGTGGCCTTGGGCAAGTTGCCTTATCTAATCCTCAGATACTTTATCTGTAAAAAGGGTAATGATTCTAGGAGGTACTGCTAAAGTAAATTGAGGTCAAATGCTCTACCACTGAGCCATGCAATGGAATGCTACACAGCCACAGGAAAAGGTGAAATATTGCCATTTGTGACAATATGGATGGAGCTTGAGAGTGTCATGCTAAGCAAAATAAGTCAGACAGGAAAAAACAAGAAATGTGTTATTTCACTCATACGTGGAATATGAAACAAATTAATAACTAAACAAAACAAAGTGTAAAACAAACTCTCATAAACATAGACAAGAGTGTGGTGGTTTCCAGTAGGAGGAAAGGGTAGAGGGAGGTAGAAGAGGATAAAGGAGGTCAAATATATGGTGACGAGAGGGGCTCTGACCTTGGGTGCTGAACACACAGTGCAATATGCAGGTGATGTATTAGAGACTTGTACACTTGAAACTTACATAGTCTTATTAACCAATGTAATGTAAAAAATGTAATAAAAATTTAAAAAGTAAATATGAAAATAAAAGTGCATACATACATAGCTCTTGACACATTGTCAGTGTTCAACGAAAGTTAGCTATCACCATTATAATTTTATTTCTTAAGAAATAATCAAATGATTATCATTATGTAACTTTTCATATATCATGATACTATTGTGAAAATATTAATTAATACAAAGGTTTCACTCCCACTAGTTTATAGCCAGCCTGTTGTAAATGCAATGCAAATGAGCCATTTCATCCAAACAACAGGGAAGAGAATGGTTTTCTTAATGGGTTCCTGGACTCCTCATACTATTATGAAATGCAGAAGTCAAATTTTCCACTTTTTCCATCATAGGGAAATAGAGTCTAAAATTAGAAATATATAGGAAGGGCTATTGTAGAAATTTAAACTTTATTAAAATGCTATACTAGACCTATATATTTTACTCATTAGATTATATTTGCAATGTCAAACTTTTATTATTTGTTTGACTCTCTCTGGAAATTCTTCTATGTAAGGATCAACAAATATTTTTTTAATAGAAATAGTGATTTCTAGATGGAAAACTATACAACTATGTCTTTGCATTTTTTTCCAGAACAGAAATTTAACAGCAATAGTGAGGAGAGGGAAAAATTGATGTTGGAAACAATCCAAATATAAGGTGATAGGAAATCAACTGGCAGTGAGGAAAGTGGGAAACTGGTGGTGCCTGGTTGTGAGAACAGGCTTAGAAGAATGAGCTGCCCTACCACCATCACTGCTAAACAGCACTATGGATTATCATGGCTCCAAGCTTTCCACTTCACTTGAGGGAAAACTATTTCTTATGTTAACTTAAGCTTTTTGGCATTTCTAAATTTTAAAAATGATGACAGCCTTGGCTGGTGTGGCTCAGTGGATAGGCACTGGCCTGTGAACCCAAAGGTCATTGGTTAACTTCCCCAGCCAGGCCCATAACCAGGTTGCAAACCAGGTCTCCAGCCAGGTCCATCGCTGGAGGCAGGTGAGAGGCAACCGTACATTGATGCTTCTCTCCCTTTCTTTCTCCCTCCCTGCCCTTCTCTCTGAAAATACTGAATAAAATCTTTAAAAAATAATAAAATTAAAATTAAAACTACGACAAATTTGGTAAGATTACATCTGTGAAAGTTCCATGGAGAATAGATGGTAGTATACAATTGTAAAATGAAATAGTTACTGGTGGAAATCAGGCTCTTCCATGGGATTGCAAGGAAAGCAATCCAAGGTCCCATGAGTGGGACCAATACATCTTCAGCAAGGCCAAACAAAGGCCAGCGTCCAGAGATCTGCTGCAGACCCTGGTAGCTGCTAGATTCTCAAGGTCATGTGTTCCTGGGCAAGAGAGAGAATGCATGAATGGATGTGATGAGTGTGGGCCAGAGAGAGAGAGAGCGCTTCTTTGTACCCCTGGGATTATATTGTTTTAGGTTTGGGATAGGCAAGGTGCTTTTTTCAGTGGAAAGTCCTTTTCTATTTTATACTTCCCTATCTTACTTCAAATTTTCTTTAAGATTTTTTTTTAAATATTATCCTGGCTGGTCCAACTTGAATACTTAGTAGGAGAAAGGGGTAGATTCTTAGTACATTATAGAGAAAAATAATTAGTGAAAATGTGAAAAATCATTGCAAAGGTTTAAGAGATCTCATCAAAAACTCCTGGACGAGGAAAAAAATTCAATCCGAGTCACAGATCTACCCGGGTATCACATTGTAATGCTATTATCAATCTATAGTTTCATGAATTGAAGCACAGGGAGAAATAGACCTTGTGGAATGTATTTTTGCTATTGATTACAATGTTTAATATGTACAGTACACCACTCTAGAACAAATATTTGCATTTTTGATGGACATATAATAGCATGTTTTGTACTTAAAGAACAAGACAGATAAAGAATTATCAATAATTTAAACACACCTAGAGACAAGACTTATTCAAAGAAGCTGAATGTCAAAATAGATTATACTACTGGCATTTGCAAGTCATCCATCCATTTATTTATTTAACTAATATTAAGTGCATTGGCAAGGCATTGTGCAAGTGCTAAGGCTCTGTATAGGCGATGAAGTATATGGTATTAGATTTCAGAAGTGAAAAATGGTGATTTACACACAGGTAGTTAAAGAGGAATGAAACACAAATGTCAGGAAAACTTTCTGAGTGACTCAGAAGCAACAGGACACAAACGGAGTATCTAATGTAACAGACTTGGAGGTTTATGAACTAATGTGAGGGTATAAAACTCTTAAAGTGAGGCTCAAGGCTCCCTTCTGAAAGCAGGATTTTTCTGTCTGAATCTTCTTTAAGTAAAAGGGAAGTAAAAAACCAAACAACAGAAACCTCTTTCTGAGTTTGTTGGGCTTTAATTGATTTTAGCTGGAAGAAATCTGCACGCTAGGATGGCATATTTCTGGGACACTTGCTTCCCCCACATCTATACCTGGCACTTAAAACTTGCCACTTGGGAGGAAAAATTGTTGAACATAGAATTTAGGTCAAGTATAATGTGGAATCATTCAACATTAAAGAAGAGAGTTGGGAATTAGTCTGTTAAGGGTCAATTGTCTCTCAATAACATTCCAGATTTATAAATGCAACTGTTTAGATAATTCAAACAATGTATGTGCATTACATTTGCACCATAAAATCCATGGAATGAGCAGATTTCTGTGAAAGGACAGTAGCAGCAACCAGAGGTGCAGTGAGCTCAAAAGTTTGAGACTTTAAAATTAGAAATGATCCAGACACCTAGCATAGAACCCTTCAAAGAGAAAGTGCTAAATGTTTGCTAGGTTGGAATTGAACAAAGATTGCTCATACCCATGAATAAATTGTTTCTGGAAAACTTATGGAGAAGTTGACTGCTTGCCTACTGATTCTCCAAGTCTGCCACTCCCATGATGGTTCCACTGATTCAACATCACTTTCATGCTCTAGGGCATTGTACAGTATTTTTCACTCTTAGAGTGAGGTTGTGTCAAAAATCAGCATATAAGTTAAACGCTTGGTCAATGTCAGCCAATGAGTGTTGTGCAATACTTGAATTATCCACAGGATTAAATATATAATTTAAACTTCTGGACTACCTCACTAGGACCACTTGAAAGAGTTCAAATTGTAGAAACTTTGATTCTTTTCAGTTATATGGAATATAGAAGCTCCCTTAGATGTAGGAAGTGGGAAATAGTCTGCTCCCATTTACCTTTTAGGAAAATGACCAACAAGCAATAGAGAAAATGTATTCACTAGTTGATACCAAAAATGATGAAATGTGGATACATGTCTGTAGTAGGCTTTTAATTCAGTTACCAAATCAAATTCAAGAACACATGACAATACAGCTTGTGATTTCTAGATATTCCTAGTGGGAATCTGCACTTCCTGCATTCAGGGTTGTGGGAACAGGGCCTTGGTATTAGGAAATAAATCAATTATCAATTGATTATGTTAGGTTGTTGTATATCTACATTGTTTCTCCTTAATTCCTTCAAATGCTTCTTAGAAGAGAGGGCTTTTTTGAGCACACACTACCTCTATCTTGCTCCTGACTCTGTTACTCTTCATTCTCTTTTTTCTTACTGTTTTTCTTATTAGAACTTGAATCACCTAACATAACATGTATTATATCGATTTGCTTATTCCATGAGAGCAGGAACTTTATTTAGTTCATCTACTTCTACATTCTTAACACAAGATAAGCATATAGTAGATGCTCTATCAATCAATCAATATTAATAAATATAACTGGATATATGGATGATTTATTATTTATACAGTACCTGTGTTGAACTTGGCATTAGATGAATAGTAGAGGACCAGAAGTTCAAGATCCTGGCTGCCTTCATGGGATGATTAAGTGAAGCTTAAGATAGTCAATTTTCTTAATAACCTCTCTCTTTATTCTCCCCTTTCAAAACCTAGCACTACTGTGCCCTTCGAAAATTCACAGACCCTCCTTTTGACTTCTCCTTTTGAACTCCAAAGCTATCTTTGATGTTCATTTCAGTGTCTGCAGAAAGTTAATGGTGAACTCTGCCCCCACATTTGTTTGGCTGACCTTGTTGTTTTGAACGGTTTCTCTCAGGCTAGAGGACACATAAAGGACAATGACTATATCTAAGGAATGAAATATTTGCCTGACCTTGTTTTTTCCCAGAATCCTCCATCCCAGCTCACTTCATTGTCTTGGGTCTGGGGTTAGACTATTCCAATGATATGTCTTGGAAAATCTCTAAGCAGTTTCTCAGAAGGCAGAATCACTTCCCTTCTGCAACACCATTCCTTCCCCACAAAATGCAGGGGCAAGTTATTCCACTTACAGACAGAAAGACATTAGGGTGACCAGAATAGAATCGGATTGTTGTGTTAAAGTAGAAGGTTGGTGCTACTGGGGCAGCAGCACATAACTGAGAGAAAAATCAACTGAGAGGCCAGAAGGACATGTATTTGAATCTAGGTTCCCCCTCCTCGCAGCTCTGAGAACTGGGACATCTATCCTCTCCAAGCTTCAGTTTGCTGGGCTGAATCAGTGCTGAGGATAATAGTAGTACTTATCTCCTATGAAAGTTTCGAGGGTGAAACAAGAGAATACATATAGGAGAGAACTAAGATGGTGGAGGAGTAAATGGAGCTACACCCATCTCCTCCCAAGACCAACCTGGAATTACAACTTAATTGGGGAGAAATCATCCAGAATAGCCAATGGAACACCAACTGGGGAGAAATGTTATTACTAGGGACAGAACAGAAGAGCTGATTCATCACAATGTGACTGGTAGGAAGTGCGGAGACTCAAGAGGCTGGCAGGTCTCCCACGGGTGGCAGCTGAAAAGACGGAAAAACATCTCAGCAGCCGGAGGCTCCACCTGAGAAGGGTGGGATCTAAACCCTCAACTGGACTTACCAGCCTATAGCAACACAGCTGAGAGTAAAATAGCACCTAGCTGGGAAAAGCAAAAAGCTGCCAGGTTTAGCTGGATTGACAGAGACCTAGTTCTTAAAGGAACTATGCATGAAACTACAGAGGCACCCACCTACCCTGGGCTCAGCAGAGAAGGGGCAGAGTGGACTAGAGAAGCTTGGGGAAAGTTTGGGTCAGTGGCTTTAGGGGGAGAGTTGAGGGAGCAGCCCGTGAGTCCAGTGCTGACCCATCCCCCATACAGCCTGCAGACCACTTTTCTACGAAGGGCAGGAGCCTGAGGGGAAGCCACAGCCCCAACCATAGGCATTAATCTGCTCCACCCAGCAGTGCCTAAACCTGACCTCAGTTCACAGGTTGATTGGATTAATAGCTGTATTCCTTTGCCCGGCCCAGAGGTTCTTAAAACTGACCACTGATCACAGACTGATTGGATTAACAACTAAAGGAGACAAAGACAGGGGATCTCTGGTAGTCTCCAACTGGCTGACTAGGCCCAGAGTGGGACACCAGCTGACCTTACCAACCATAGATCCAGGAAGTAAAAAAAGTGCACCTCTATACCACAGAAGGTCACATTACTAAGACAGTAAGTCAAAGCAGTCCAATCCAAGAAGCAGAAACAAACAAGAGCCACCTAAAATGGGGAGACAAAGAAATAAACCCTCAGCAAATGGAAAGGAGGAATCCCCAGGAAGAATGCAAATGAAATAGAGACAAGCACACTATCAGCCATGAAATTCAAAATAATGATGATAGAGAAGCTCAATGAGCTCAGTGAATTCAAAGAAAACTACAAACAACTCCAGGGGAACTACAAAGAATTCTATCCAGGGAAGCTACAAGGAACTTACTGAGAACTACACTGGCATTAAAAAGGACATAGAAACCATCAATAAAAGCCAGGAGGAAATGAAGAATACAATCTGAATTGAAGAACACAGTAGAAGGAATCAAAAGCAGGCTAGAGAAAGCAGAGGATCAGATCATTGAGCTGGAGGTCAATGTGAAAAAAAATTCCCAGGCAGTGCAACAAAATGAAAAAAGACTGAAAAAGAATGAAGAGGTTTTAAGAGAACTGCAGGACAACATGAAACGTAATGACATCTGTATCATAGGGATACAAGAAGGAGAAGATGAGGAGCAAGGGATAGAAAACCTCTTTGAAAAAGTAATGACAGAAAACTTCTCTAACTTGAGGAGATAAAAAGTTATGCAAATTCAGGAAGCACAGAGGGTCCCAACAAAGATGAACCCAAACAGGCCCACTCCAAGACACATCATTATTAAAATGGCAAATTTCAAAGAGAAGGAGAGAATCCTAAAAGCAGCAAGAGAGAAACAGCTAATAACATACAAGGGGGCTCCCATAAGGTTATCAGCTGATTTCTCTACAGAAACACAACAAGCAATGAAAACAAAAGCCTGCAACCAAAAATACTCTACCCAGCAAGGCTGTCATTCAAAATGGAAGGTGAAATAATGAGCTTCCCAGACAAAAGAAGGCTAAAAAATACATCTCTACCAAACCAACCTCGCAAGAGATGCTAAAGGGTCTGCTTTAAGAAGATGAAGAAGCAGAGAGACAGATAGGTACAATGGGAAAAACAGATAATGAATAAGTACCTATCAGTAATAACCTTAAAGGTAAATGGATTAAATGCACCAATCAAAAGACATAGGATAAAAAAAAAAAAAAAAAAAGACATAGGGTAGCTGAATAGAAAAGAACCAACTTTAACTTACGAATGATTTAAAATTATCTAGTTACACTAAATAAGGTGTAATTTTGTATATTACTTGTATCTGCATTACTGCAGGATAAGTTTTCTTAGATTGCAATTATTTCAAAATATGAGAAAATCATGTTACTTGCAATAACTCAGAAAAATCAAATGCAGTTAAGGAAGAAGAAAAAAGTAAGAAAATGTGGATGCATATTACATAGAATACATGCTATCTTTCTTACTGTTAAAAAAAAAGAGAGAGAATGCAGATAAAATGTACTTAGCACTTGGTATGTATCCCATTCAAAATGTTTGCCATGATTAACATTAGAATAACAGTTTAAACTTGTTAATATTAGACATTTAGAATAGAGCACAATATACATACTAGATTCCAGGTTAAGTCAAGCAGCATCTTCATTTAGATTTAAATTGCATCATTAAAAATGAGAGATTTGTGTTGCATTTTCCACTGCTGTATATCAGCACATGTTTGTAGCTCTTCCTTGTATGTGAATATTTGCATGTTTGTGTATGTATGTATACTACATCAATAAATTGAACAATTGATCAATTGAGAGGATTATATTCTGTCTTCTCTAATCAAATAAAAAATTCTCATGAGTTCTTTGCATCTGTCATCTTATACAGCCTCACACCTCAGACTTCACAAGCAGCCCTTCCTATGGAGACAAAGATCATGAATTCCTCCATATTTATAAAAATTAAGTAAAATTAAAAGAGAACCAACTGGTTGAAATCTCCCATATGTTAAAGCTTATCACTTTCTGACTCTAAATGACCAGAGTCACTTTCCTATTATTCAGTGACTTGAAGTTACCAGTGTTCTAGAGGGAAGAAAATATAATTCCCCTTTGCTATATCTCAATACCAAGGTGAGGTTTTAAAATTTTTTTTACAGGATTATTTTGTGTTAAAAATAAATTAGCAAGAAAAGCAAGAGGCACAGTGTGATAACCTTCTCAAGCTCTGAGTGTTCAAGTGGAACCAAAATAGCTCTCTGGGGTAGAGCGTGCACTCTGTACTCTTGACTCTCTGGCTATCAAAGATCAAGCATTTCTCTAGGTTGACAGAACAAACTTCTGTAAGTCATGTGGGATGAAATAAATAAGATGAGGGTTGAAGTGGACATGAAGAACTAAGTAAGAATTTTATTTCTTTGCTAAGCAAAGTCAATTTAGATTATGAGGGCATGGACTTAGCTGTCAGAAGATGCGACTGCTGGGCCCTCTTTCCATGGTCTTGAGCAAATCATTTAACCTCTCTGTCTGTGTTTTCCATTCTAGGCACTAGGACATGGGAGCAAGGAATCTGGGAACTAGGAAAAGTAGTTGGCACTTAGGGAGCTATCAGAATATGAAATAGTTATTGGTAAATATTTATAGGGTTATTTATGGTCAAGGAAAGAAAACAAAACAAAAAAAAAGTAGATTTTAATCAGATCTCTTTGGTGGTTCTACTATGCACTGCAGGTCTATTTAAACTCTCCCCCCTATCCCAATTCTATTATTTGAGGATTTAGCATTGGGAAG
This sequence comes from Noctilio leporinus, assembly GCA_004026585.1. Lineage (NCBI taxonomy): Eukaryota > Metazoa > Chordata > Mammalia > Chiroptera > Noctilionidae > Noctilio > Noctilio leporinus. The sequence continues at coordinate 131,682 of PVIW01002941.1, forward strand.
AAGATTTTGTGCTTGGCTCTTAAATCACTGAATTTTGGAGTCACAGGCCTTAGAGTTAAGTTCTTGTACCCAAAACTATGAGAAAACCTTTAAGATTTCCTTCATCTTAAAATATATAAATATAATATAATATATATTATATTATATTATATATATTATATATATATTTATATTTATATTATATATATATATATATATATTTATCAGTGTCTTCCTTAGAGAGCTATTGAAAGGATTAAATGGGAACATTTTGTAGCTTTTGGAACAGAAAGAACATAGACTCCCTAATCAGAGAACTTGTTTCAAATTCTCATCCTATCAATATTCACCCTGAAGACCCTGGGGCCATAATTTTACACATTATGAATCTATGTGTTTCTTCATCTGCAAATGAAGGTAAACTATCTGCCTTAAAAGTAAGGTAAGATGAATAATGTCTACATACTTTGTATATATACATACATATATATATATATATATAACCTCAGAAAATTCACTCCTGCAAAAAATATTTACCTGTAGAATTACCTGCAGAATTACCTGCAAGAAATCTCAAGAAGCTAGCTTTAAAAACTTTATATTAATGCTTTTTTTCCTGTATGACTACTGTAAGATTCATCCATGTTGTTTAGCTGCACATCAGTCATGTTCACTACTATATGTTATTTCTTCATATAAATACACCATCCTTTATTCATCCATTCTTCCACTGATGGACATTTGATTTATTTCTATAGTTTTGGTAATGCAAACAATGCTGCTAAAATGGAGCTGTAGATAAACATGGCTCTCCTCTTCGCATAACCACATCAAAATTACAACTAAACTACGGAACAGCCATCACTCAGAACCATCAGAAATTAAGTTAAATGCAAGTTCAAAGACTACAAAATTAAAGAAACCACATCCATCTAGACTGGTAGGAGGGGCAGAGTCTCAGATGGGCATAGTAAGTGCTTGAAAGGTATATTTGATTAATTATGGGTATATTTATTTATGTTTATATTCCTACTTTGCCTAGTTGAAAAAATTACCTTGCATCAGTATCTTTCCCTTCCTCTGTGTTGACTAGTTGGTAGAAAATGTCCACAGGTTCCTGGGAAGTGTTTCTGAACCCAGAAGACAGTGTAAAGATACTAACGGACAAGATCAGCATGTTCAGGGTTGGGGTAGGCAAAGGGTGAGAATGGGGACAGCTGTAATAGTGTAAACAATAAAAATAAAGTTAAAAAATAACTAACAACAAAATCAACATTTCATGCGCATCCTTCATTTAATCATTTAATCTGTATGGTTAAGAATTTTGCTTTTAAAGGGGAGCAGTTTAGACAAGAACCTAGCATAAAGGAACCATGGACATGGACAACAGGTGGGATTGACTTTGGGGGGAATGGGTGGGTGGGGAGGGGGACAGAGGGGAGCAAAAAGGGGATGGATGTAATACAACAACAATAAAATTTAAAAAAAAAGAATTCTGTTTTTATAGAATTTATATTTATATTTATATTTATATTTATATTTATATTCTTTTATAGAATTCTGTAGAAAAAGACATGTATAATAGTAGTTTCATGAGCAGTATGCATATACTACAAAACAACTAAGGTTATATTCCTTCAACTCAAAGCTTTCTTCCTTTTTCAAACACAAGTAAGCTTGCCTCTAAAACCATGCTCATTTGTTCTGGAAGCTGTAAGATAATAGGGACAAACAAATCTGATTTATTGTGTTGAATTTTTTTGTGTGAGGAATAATAATTTGTGTTAATAATCTAAATTACTTTCTACAATATAAGTTACTTCATCAGTCCTGGCTGGTGACTCAGTGGATAGGCACCAGCCTGCAAACCCAAAGGTCACTGGTTCGATTCCCCAGCTAAGGCACATAACCAGGTTGCAAGCCAGGTCTCCAGCCAGGTCTGTAGCTGGAGGCAGGTGAAAGACAACCATACATTGATGCTCCTCTCCCTCTCTGCCTCCCTCCCTTCCACTCTCTCTAAAAAATAATAAATAAAATATTTTAAAAATTACTTCATCAGAGTTTTTATTGAGATAGATTTGATATGGAAAACCAAAAAAAAAAAAAAAAAACAAGAGTCTTCAGTGCCTTACAGAACGGGAAGATGGGCTTGCCAAATTGGTGAAGACGCACAAAAGCCAAAGGATGGGACAAACATGTTTGGTAATTGCCAGGGACAGGGCAGCTTTGCCTATCCCCATTTTTCATGATGTAATGACCTCACTCAGGCTCTGGTGAAAACATTTGAAAAAAACTTCTATGAATTTATTTTTACCCATGTTTCCTTGAGTCTATGAGCGAGACAGAGAGAAAGAGAGTATCTTTCTCTGCTTATTCCCTAATTTATTTCACAAAGAAAACTCTTCAACAATGTATATGAAGGACTTAAACCGATTTAAAGAATTATAAATTATAATAACAATTAAAAATTTTTTCTTAATTTTATTTTATTGTTGTTGTATTACATTTATCCCATTTCCCCCCACTGCTTAAAATAAGAATTTTTTAATAGTAAAAATATTAACATATTTTTCCAGCTTTATTGAGATGCAATTAGCATGTAACATTGAGTCAGTAACATTAACAGCTTAAATTGAAATTTTTTCCCTCAGAGGTATTAACAACTTAGGAAGTAAAACAAAATCTGTTTTTGTCTATTGTTCAGTGAAATTATTTATTTATATTGTCACAGGAAGACAGAAATCTTTTCTTCACTGTTACCCAACATTTGGATCTCCTTTAAATAAGGCCTAAAATCCAAGAAAGAGAAACTGTGTTGCTATAAACTATACAGCGAATGAACTTGTTTTAGTTTTTGAATATCAAGGTATAGAGAGAGTCCTTGTCCACAGCAAGGAACATTAGACCAGCACAAGGAAAATCAGGCCTACTTCCTTTGCTAAATTGGAGCCCACTGTAAAGATCCTAGACAGTTAACTTTGGATTAATGAAACCTATTTGTGGAAATAATGAGCCACATAATGAGCATAATAAGGGCTAAGACAATAATCCCTCTTTCTTTCTTTCTCTCGTTTTTTTCTTTTGAAAACCAGCAGCCTAGGCGGCCTGTTGGAGATCCTCTACAGGAGGAGTCACATTTAATCCTGATATAAAGCATTTAGCTTATAAGGTAAAGCAAAATTATCCCTTTGGTAATTGTTCCCTAAAGCAGATTGATTATGAAAAGAACATTTGTGTTTGTGTGTGTGTTTGGGAGTGTTGTTTTCCCCAGCACGTACAGAAGACAGATTGTTGACAGTAGATGTTTAATCAAGGGTGAGAATACTTTTGTTTTAGTTACAGATCCTTTCTGCCAGCCAGACGATATTTTCTCCTTCTAATCAGTGCCACAGAAGCTTTTGCCCATTATAGGAAGACTGCTAAATATGATGGAACAGCCACATCTTTTAATTTAGTCCCAGAAGGAAAATAAGCTATTCTTCTTTCACCAGGCGACAGACGGGGACTTTTTATGTTACCCAAAGCTCAGCTGTGTGAAGCCTTGGAGAGATGGTGCTGTTGGACTTTTATTGAATCCTTTACCAGAGGCAAATGGCTGCCTCCATTTTGCACAAAGCATTGCTTCTGCACTGGATTGCTCTTTGAAAATGAGCCTGCATGAGCAACTTCCACACATTTAAGGCATTGTTTGACTGGCCTTAACAGGCGTGATGGTACAAAAGTAATTAACATAGGAAGGTTCAGGCTTCACCTGCTCAGTTCCCCACCCATTCCTACAGACAGCGGAAGGCCCACGGCTTTTATAATGCAAAATTGATGAAATGAGGATGAGATAGAATGGCCAAGAGCAAAGCAGATGGATTTTTGACAGAAAATTAGAACACAGGAGACGAACTAGTGTCCAGGGGCCTGCAGACAAGGCACTATCCTTTGCCTGAAGGCTCTGGGAAGAGATGATGAAAGCTTTGAAAAAAGAAATCAGGAGGACAGGATGATGTGGAAGCATAAACAATTCTTCTGGGGAAGAAAACTGAAAGGCTTCCAGGGGCTCAGGGCATTATAAAATAGGGAGGGAGAATTTTAATGTGTTGTTGTTTATGTACTTGTATCCTCTTTAAAGATGCTGAAATATGTACATAAACATGGGCATCCTGTCTGGTTTATACTTTTCTGAATGGAATATGCTTCCTTGGGATTTATCTGTACAATGGTGGATAATGGGTTTTTCCATTAGTTACTTGCTATACCAGACACATACTGGCGCATTGGAAAATTTCCACTGATGTGAGGTTTTTGCGGCCGTGTGAGTATCTTTGAACTGATAGAGTTATTTATCTACAAGGCCATTTTAGACACCCATGAAGTATTCTCTATGTCACCCAAGTAGTGCATCTGCTGACAATGCTATATCATAAAAGAAGATTTGTGATGTTGTTAGATGGTGAGTGATGATGACGGAGTATAACATCTTAAGAGCCTGAAGGTAAACTGGAAAAAAATAAAATCAAGTTTCAGGAGATTTATTTGCCAATGTAAGTCTAGAGAAGACTTGTCAGGGTGTGTGGAGACAAGTAACTATGCAGGTGAGCTATCGAGTCATGTATTTGTTTTGTTGTTGAAAATCTTCCGATTGGGTAGAATTCTTTTTTTTTTTTCCCTTTCTTAAATTATAAGAGAAAGTTTATGTAGAAAGTTACAGAGGCAGGAGAAGTGAGCCAGCTGGACTGTGTAGGCTCAGGAAACAGGTTACAGAGGCAGAAGAAGGGCCCCTGGAACTTTGGAGAGAGAAGGGTAAAGGTAATGTGCCTGGGGGCAGGGTGGGGGTAGGGGAGAAGGGGAAGGGAAAAGTGTAGGTGTGCCCCAGAGATGTTCTTTGTCTTGAGGGTTTTTAAGGCTGGGAGTTCAGGGGAAGTCTTAGGGGGAGGATTTCAATAGTTCAGTCTTCAGCTTTATGCTGATGCCCCAAAATCTGATTTATTCCACTGACTTCATCCACCCTCAGGCTTGGTTGGCACAAACAGCACTAACTAGATTTCAGTTACTTATCTCCCTGAGTAGAGAGATTTTTACTCTCTGGTTGGGAGAAGTGTAAACCATTTACTCTTAAGTGGCCTTGGTTAGGGAAGATAGGATTTTTGCCATTCACTAGATGCTGTAAACTGCTTGGCACTTAATTATCTGTCCCAGTTTTCCTATTTCATTTGTCCTGGCTTACTAGCCTCTTGTTTCCCCCCTCAGAGATGTCCATCATGAAATCTTTTAGTTGATGAGGGAGAATTGTTGGTTTTCAGTAATTGCATCCTGCTGACAAAGGTCATGGTCCCTGCATATATAGGATGTGGACGTCTTTCCTGACCTCACCAACAGGAGGCAAAGGAACGAGATCTGAGATTGGAGCAGACAGAGACTATTAGCAGATGTTTCCAAAGCAGGGAAGGGCTAAAATTGCTGAAGCACCATCACTTTGATATGGAATTGTTGTATCCAGAAGCAAAGTTAATAGATTGCTCCATAGTTCATTGACTTAATTACACAGTCCTGAAAATAAGTCAGTTCAGTTAAATTGTTAAATCTCATTTCAGAAGGCAGTGATGCAGATGGGCTCCCAATGTGAGACCATTTTCTGAGTCTGTAAGGCTGTCAGTTGAGAAGGTTTTTAGATGTGAGGCTCCAAGTTTCTTTTGCAGCTGAGAGAAAGTTCATGTGCATGCGTGTGCGTGTGTGTATGTGTGTGTTTTAAGTCTTTTTAAAATAGTTTATTTTCTATTGTATTTTTTGCATTACCATTTGTGCCCTTATCCCCTCTACCACCTCCATCCCCACCCCTCCTCTCTGGGTAAAATTTTTAATTGATCACTTGCTGAATGTTCTCTTGAATCTTTGAACTTTTTCTGGGACTTTGACTTTATCGCAATAATAAAGACTTTCAAAGAAAAATCTAATAATTTCTCAAGAGTTATTTTAATTTCTAATCATGCATCTCTGATTCTATATGATACAATCAACTTTCTAACTTCTAAGTCTTCTCTTCTGCCAACTTGCTGTAGGAGTCACAGGTTTCTGGGTTCAGAAACTCAAGTAGTGGGGACATCGGAACCTCTGATCTATGGTGGGTTGGTCAGAAGCCCAGATGGCAATCTGGGTTTGTGATGGTGTCTGAAGTAGGGGTGGGGCATTCTTGTAGGACTGAACCTGCAATCTGTGAAACCTGACTTTAGGCAGATAGCATCAGAATTGAGTTGAATTGTAGGGCGCCCAGCTGGTGTCCAAGAATTCCTTGTTGAGGGGCCTGGTCCCTCCCACCCTTCCCCACACATACTGGATGAAATTAGTGATCAAAACACCTTTAACCTTATACAGGGCTTGACTCAATTCATGTTTGTTGAACACTGAGTAAATTTTTCTATACACTCGATTTTATTTTCTATAACTAGAGAAGAAATCCTCACACCTACCTAATAGAAACACCAGGGCCCAATCTCTTGTTTTAAGAGGGGCTGCCGGCAGGGGCCCAGCCAGGGCTGCCCCAGAGATCTAAGTGGGAAAAGTGCTGTGTAGCCCCACAGCCAATCCTGCATGCAGTCCCAAGAACTCTCCAAGGATGGCTTTCCGTGGGGTTTCTTAGTTAGTCGTAAAATGGGCAATCCAGTGCCAGGTTCCTAACACTAAAGGAAACAGAATGCAGACATGGATGGAAAGCATAGAGTGGACTAACAAATCTCACACTTTCCACACCATCAGAGGTGGGCACAGAAAATTAGGCTGTGTTGGACTGAATTTCTACGACTTGCTGCTGAGTACCAGGGACCCTCCTGCCCCAGGGTCTCTTTCTCTGCTCCACCTCCCCCTGGGCCCCTGCAGCCAAACAAACCTGGATTTCTTCACTCATCACACTATGTAGAATTTCACGATTCATCTGTCTCCCATCTCCTCCAAGTGGTAAAGTCCTTTAATAGTACAATGTCTAGTTCATTCTTTGTATACCATATGCTGACTAATGTTTTCTGAGTCAGCCTGACTTGTCTTAGATCACCTCTCTGATGGAGAAGGAGAGAGTCACACAGAGATCTGTGAGTAATTTTCCATCTCCATGTGCTGTATCTGTCAGGTGAGGACCGTGCCTTGCTCTGGATTTAGGCCCTGCTACAAAAAGATGTCTTTGTGGGCACTAGAATCTGGTTGTGTTCCAACTAGTTTGTAACAGCATGAATATGCCCTTTCAATGTCATGTTTCTGTTTGACCCCTATCTCTTCTGCATTGCCGGTTATTTATATATTGAATATGCAAATAGAATGCACTCCCTCACACATCAGAGGGGCCTGTTAAAAGCAGCTTTGTGTGTCCTGACTAAGAGTGAGTCCCTTAGAGACCATCAGGCCATATTTATCAGCTGGGGCTTCTCTTTTCACTCCTCCTTTACTTCCTTTGTATTACTTATGTTTGTACAACCATTGTTCATTTCTCATCTGTGTGGATATTTGCTCTGCAGTGCATTATAAAGAAAAGAAAAACCTAACTTAAACATACCAACACCACCACCACTTTCCCTTACTCCCCAGGGAATTTAGACCTACTTATATAAGAGCTGTATGTGAAGACACTGTGAGTTATATCATTTATATTATTCTAACATTAATTCTGAATGTGTTGGGTGCCTTAAATGAGTTTTATGATTTTATTATTTATAAGCTTCTTTACCATTGAAAACAAACAAGAGAAACTAAACCACTATCCTCTAGGGGGGAAACCCTAGTCCGATTATTTTGGGATTGGGCAGGGTATCTTTTATCTGCCCCTACAGATCCACTGTTTACCTGTCTTCATTTTGTTCTGTTCCCTGGAAGGCTGACCTCCCGCTTTCCAAATGTATTCAGTTAATGGGGGAACATTAATGATTCAAAGAGGAAGGTACTTTAAACTGGTTGTATTTCTCCACCAAGGGTCACAGCTCCTGTCTATTCATGTTCTTGACACCTCTCTGTACCTGTACCTCTCTCTTTTTCTCTCTCTTGCTCTCTTACCCTGGTTCTCTTTTTCCTCTTGTAGCAACAGTTTCCTTCCTTTATTTCTCTACCCTTCAGAGTTGGTGGGACAGTAGCCACTTTTGTTAGCACTGAAGAATTGCAGTATCCTTTGTGTGTTTTCTATACCCTGTAAATAGCTTCTTTATTAAACTGTTCTCAAATTACCTAAATTGAGTGAGCCACGTATTTTTTTTTTTTTTTTTTTTTGCCAGAACTATGAGGCCAATCAGAAATTTGGTTGTGGATATACTAAGTCCAAGATATCCAAGGGGAGATGCAGTTGGATATTTGAGTCTGGAATTCAGGAGAGGGGCATAGCCTAGAGATAAGAATTTGGAAGTCATTAGTAGAAAGAAGTTATTTAGAGCCAGGAGACTTGTTCAGATCACTGAGGGAGTGAGAGAGATAGAGAAGAGGACAGAAACCTGAGTCTTGGACACTTTAATTTTAAGAGGTTGGATAGGTAAGGGGGAACTAGCAAAGAAAATTGAAGAAAGGGAGTTTAAGAGAAAAATCAAGGGAGTGTGCTCTGAAAACCAACTGAGAAACATATACCAAGAGGGAGGAATGACCCACTGGGTCAAATATATCCAAGACCAGGTACAAAGAGGGCTGAGAATTGACCATGAAATTTAACAATATGAAGGTCATCATTGACCTTGGCAAGATCTTTAATAGATTGGTAGTAAAGTTTGTTTAGAACAGTATTTTTAAATTGAACTAATGAGCAAAGCAGAGACAGACCCCTAGATAGGGATAGAAAGCAGACTGACAGCTCTGGGGTGGGAGTAGTTGAGCGGCTTGAGGAAATGGAAGAATCCAATTAAAAAAAAAAAAAGAAGAAGAAGAAGGAGCTCCTGTTGGTGGCTCAGTGGATTAGGTGCCAGCCTGCAAACCCAAAAGTCACTGGTTCTATTCCCCAGCCAGGGCACATAACCAGGTTGCAAGCCAGGTCTCCAGCCAGGTCTGTAGCTGGAGGCAGGTGAAAGGCAACCGTACAATGATAATTCTCTCCCTTTCTTCCTCCCTCCCTACCATTCTCTCTAAAAAGAACGAATAAAATCTTTATTTAAAAAGAGAAAGAAAGGGAAAGAGTGCATGGACACAAACAATAGTGTGGTGATTGGACACAATAGTATGGAGATTTTGATAGGGGAGGGGTGCGGGTGGAGGTAGAAGAGGTATATGGGAGTTAAATGGTGGTGGAAAAGTAAATTAAATTATAACAGTATAAAATAGAATAGAATAAGAATAAGAGGAACTGGAGAGAGAAAGTAAAGAAAAATCTTGAATGTTGCTCCAAAGGGAACAGCATACGGTCAGTGGCTAGGGAAGAAAGAAAAATTTTACTTTTATATCCATTTATTTCATTTTATTAAAATGGGAGAATATCATCATGTTTGTGTACTGATAAGCATGATTCAGTAGCAGGGAAAGAAATAATAATACAAGCAGGAAATGGGAGACTTGCTGGAGGATGGCCTTGAATAAGAAGGTGGAGTCTAAGGCACAAAGAGAGGGATTGTCTGAGGCAGGAACACAGGGCACATGGCTCATCCATAGCAACAAGCTGGAAGGCAGACTGCAGACTAAAAAGTTCTCCTGTGCTTGTATTTTCTCAGCAAAGTAGGAAGCAAAGTAATCAGCTCAGAATGAGGACAGGAAGGAGGGGTTGGAAGTTTGAGAAGAAGTTGCAAATAGTGGCCTCCAAGTGTAGAAGTTAGTGACCAGAGGAAATTCAGTATGAATGCTGGCAGCATTAAGAAATCCTTAAAGGTTCACGATGATGAATTTTAAATGTGATCATGCTCAGCTGAATGGATGCAAATATAGAGCAGACAGTTGGCTTCAATAAGGAGCTGAGGTTTTATTCAACAAGCTGTCTGGTATCTTGTATAAAATAAGGATAACACCATGAGTGTGCATTAAAAAAGATAACACAAATGAATGTTTATCACAGTGTCTGGTATGCAGTAAAGGGCACAATAAACCTCCATGAGAATTACTGCTAATGCACCGTCTATTAGGGCTAGGAAAATTTCCAAAGTGGAAATAGTTGTTTTAATCATACCACACGTTTCTATTGGTTAATTGCAATTTGGTTCAGATTTCTTGGCACATGTCTTTTAGAGACTTTGTCCATGTTGCCTTTGCAATATTGCACTCCTACTAGGCACAAGTTTGCACAAAGAAAAGAAAAGCTTGGGGAATCATTTATATAGCTCTGCATTGTGTCAGCCCCCATTGTAGAGAAACATGTTAGAAAACCTAGCACCTTCGGTTGGTTAGAGACTTCTGACAGTGGATCTTTTAGCTAAATTCTTGGCCTTAAGGCAAATAGGAATTGAATTGCTTAGATTAGTGTAACTTTGAAGTTACTCCTCTGTTTCTAACACTGGTACTCTAAAAATAGGAATTCCAAACAAGCACAGATAGCTAGTATGCCATGCTTGGCCTTTCCAACATCATTTCTTTTATCCTGGACATTGATTGCACTTGATGAAGTAGACTCTATCACATTACTTTAGCTATATTTACTGTTATTACATCTACTTCAAAGACTTCACTTTGAAGAAATAGAAATTACCCAGTGAGTGATACTGTTCCGTGTAACAATGCACTGAATACCTTCCTGAAGAGAACCGACATTATCTTTTGCTGAAATTTTCTGGTTGTTCATTTGTTCCAAGAGAATTTGTACTTGAAAAGCATTTTTATTATGGCTGATCTAAGGCCTTTTCACATAACTTCAACATCTGATTCATGTGAGTGTTGGTATCAATTCATTGTTGTTGTTTTTTTCTCATTCCAATTGTGATTTGGTATGACAGGTGATTTTTTATTGTATCCTGGACATTTTGTCGATTACATCCTGTTTAAATCTTTTATTTTAGCAGGTTTACGTTTAGCACATGGTTTTTGGCCTACTTTTATGTGTTGTGATTCCAATGGTATTCAGAGCCCTATTTTGGTCTTCTTGGTTTACCTGGTGCTCCCAGCATTCTCACCTGACCCTGCTGATGCTGCTTGAGGGGTGGAGAGGAATCTGTCTCCAGGCCATTCCACTGGGTGCCTTTTAGTCTGAGGACTATAGAGGCATTTCCCCAACAGTGCTCTCAAGCTGCCCTGGTGTTTCTGGGCAGGGAAGGAGATTTGACCCTGTGGAACAAAGAGTCTTCTCAATTCAGACTACTTGCTAGAGCTGAGTCTTCTTGCCACTTCATTATTCCTACTCTTATGCTGATGTCTTTGGGCAGTTAATTCAGTTTTCAAAGATCAATCTTCTCCCTTTTCTACACAAAATTTATAATTAATATATAGAAGCCTGACAGTATAATTCAGTAAATAACATACAAAAAACACGTAATGTTTTCATCAAATGTTTTTTTCAAACTCACTGAAAAATTGAATGAAGAACAAAGAACACTCATCTACCCCTATCTGGATTCAACTACTGTAGAGTTGCCAGGTAGAATACAAAATTCCCTGCTAAACTTGAGTTTCAGAAAAATGATGAATAATTTTTTAAGTATAAGTATGCTTGCAATATTTGAGACATACTTATCCTAAGAAATTACTTGGTTTCTATCTGAAATTCAAAGTTAACTGGGTATCCTGTGTTTTTATTTGGCAAATCTGACAGCCCTAACTTACTGTTAACATCTGTTTTTACTTGTGCTAATCTCTTCTTGAATACATTTCTTTGCCAAACCATCTGGGGAACATTTGAAAACTAAAATCCCAAATAGGTTTTGTATGTGTATATGCAGCAAACCCACATGCATTGGCTTTTTTTTTCTTTTTAACTAGTGCTTGAAACTACATTTTCCATTTGTTATTATATAGTTCTAATTCTCCACTCTTGCCTGGACCCTAAGCTAGCTCTAAGTACACATCCATGGTAAAGTTACAAAAGCATCTCAACTCTCCCGTCAAAAACCTGTTGCTGTCACCAGTGCAAGTATAATGAAGTGTCCTTTGAGCACCATCCTTCTAGAATTAATGCTAAAACTATTTCAACCTAAGAGCAAACAACCTATGGAATTCTTGTATTGGCTAAGTAACGAATGTTTCTTGGTTCTGGTGGATTTTCTAGAAATCTCAGCTAACCTCTCTAGGACATACCCATATTTGTAGGTACTTGAATGTAATGGTTAAGAGCACAATTCCAGAAGTCAGATAGTAGTGGGATTAAAATCCTGTCTTCTGTCATTATGTCTAGTTCAAGGAAATTAACTAACTTCCTGTGACTAACTTTTCTCCTCTGTAAGGTGCAGTAAAATATCTACTTCAGACACTTGTTCCAAGGCTTCAGTGAGCACTGAGCTTCGCACAAGCAAACGGGCATTATCAGATAGCTCTCCACCATAATTTATCAGACTTTTATTGGAGCCAATTTTACCTTATATGTTCCTTGTATTTTGCTGGAAATTATTTCCACATTGGTTCGAATGCTTATAAACCTTAGTTTCTGCTCACAGCCTTCTTATTGCAATGTACCCAAGTAGTCATACACAAAAAAACAGATTGGAGGTTAAAAGGACTGAGATCTCACTTGTATTCTTGGGACTCCATCAACACAGGTGGGGTCAGGGACCACCATCTAGATAGAAGTATAGTATGAGTCAAATTTGGCTTTATCATCAACCATGTGTTGTATGTGCATGCATTTGTGTATGTGTATATATATGTGTGTGCGCATGTGTGTGGTAGGGATGAGAAATTATACTAAAATATATAAACAAACCAAGTCACCTTTGATCTTAAAGCTGAACAGTTTCAATTTTTAAAAAATTTTATATAACATTTGCATATTTGTGATTCTCTTTTCTGCATCTGTCCCAGTTTCTCCACATTCTTTTAAAGGTTTCATGATCCAAACTGGACTCATTGATTATATAAGTACTTAAGAATTATGAAACATAAAGACAAGAGAATTTTCCATGTAAATAGCAAAGGACTATGTATACAAGATACCTTGCCCAATTAAAAATCTGTTAAACAATCACCTATCAAAGAGGTGGTCAGTCACAATGCAGAGATGAGTGTTTTAACATGCTCTGTAGGCAACACAGAGCAGAACATGAGACTCATCAGTCAGCTTCTAACAGACAATTCCAGGTCAGCCAGACAGACAGGATTTTTAATGCTGATTGCACTGACTGCTGTTATGAAAGAGACAAGCAACATTTTCTTAAAACATAAATCAGCGTGCATGCATTGACCCATAACCCATGAAACAAACAAAATAAAAACGGTCGTCATTAAATTAATAATTCTTGGTATGGATGGGAATGCTTCCCTTATTAAATTCAGAGTGAACTCATTCTAGGAATGATTTTGGTATAGTGGCTCTCACTGTTATAGATTACTTTCAGTGCTCTGCTGCCAAAACACTTTGGCTCATTCTCAAGCCCCAAGAATTGCGTAAATTTTTCCTCTCCTCATGCTCCAGAACCATTTACAAAATCTCTAGAGGTTTTTCCTTCTTATTTTATTTGCTTTTGTCTCAAGTCTCCTAAGAATTTCCATATACTATTTACACTGTGATATATTAATGATGGTTCATGTGATTATCTCAAATTTGTGAGCCTTTGTTTACTTGGCTTACACGTTTTCTTTCTTTCTTTATTTTTTAATTGAACTCTGCCTGGCATGGCTCAGTGGATTGAACACTGGCCTCTTAAGCCAACGATCACTGTTTTGATTCCCAGTTAAGGCACATGCCTGCGTTGCAGTTGGGGGTGCTTGAGAGGCAACCATACATTGATGTCTTTTCCTCTCTTTCCCCCTTCCTTACCCTTTCTCTAAAAATGTTCCTGGATAGGAAGAATGAACATCACTAAAATGTCCATACTACCCAAAGCAATCTACAGATTCAATGCAATCCCAATTAAAATGCCAATGACAGACTTCACAGAAATAGAAAAAATACTTCAAAAATTTATATAGAGCCAAAAATGCCCACAAATAGCCGCAGCAATCTTGAGAAAGAAGAAAAAGGTAGGAGGAATCACAATACCGGACTTCAAACAATACTACAAGGCTACTGTCATCAAAACAGCCTGGTACTGGCATAAGAATAGACCTATAGATCAATGGAACAGAATAGAGAGCCCAGAAATTAACCCAGGACTCTATGGTCAACTCATATTTGACAAAGGGGGAAGGAACATCAAAAGGAGTAAAAACAGTCTCTTCAACAAATGGTGTTGGGAGAACTGGACAGCAACATGCAAAAAGATAAAACTAGACCACCAACTTACACCATACACCAGAATAAACTCAAAATGGATAAAGGATTTAAACATAAGCAGTGCCACTATAAAGGTCCTGGAGAAAAATAAATATAAGTAAATAAAATATTTGAAAAAAATTTTATTGACTGTATTGGGGTGACATTGGTTAATAAAATTACATAGGTTGCAGGTGTACAATTCTATAATATATCATCTGTAGGAATTATACACACAAACTAAAAAGTAAAGGGATGGAAAAAGATTTCTCATGCTAATGGAAATGAAAAGGAAAAACTGGGGTCGGAATACCTATAAATCACAAATGAGCCCTGGCTGGTGGCTCAGTGGAAAGGTGCCAGACTACAAACCCAACGGTTGCTGATTCGATTCCCAGTCAGGGCACATAATCAGGTTGCAAGCTAGGTCTCCAGCCAGGTCCGTAGCTGGAGGCAGGTGAAAGGCAACCATACATTGATATTTTTCTCCTTCTCTGCCTCCCTTCCTCTCTCTCTAAAAATAATAAATAAAATCTTTTTTAAAAAATCAGAAATGAAAGTAGAGAAGTAACAACTGACACACAAAAAAATGCAAAGAATTGTAAGAAAATATTACAAATGGCTATATGCCAACACATTGAACAATTTGGATGAAATAAATAAATTCCTAGAAACTTAATCAGTAATAAAACAAAACCTGAATATGCTGATTACAACAAATGAACTTGAAGTACTAATCAAAAAACTCCCAACAAACAATAGTCCTGCACCAGATAGCTTCACAGGTGAATTTTATTGAACGTTCAAAGAAGAACTAACATCTATCTTTCTCAAACTATTCCAAGAAATTTAAGAGGACAAGAGAAGGGACGACCCTCAAGCTAATTTTTACAAGTACAGCACTACCCTAATTCCAGAACCAAATAAGAACACTACAAAGAAAGAAAATTATAGGCCAACATCCCTGATGAACATAGATGCCAAAATCCTCAACAAAATATTAACAAGCTGGATCCAGTGATACATTAAAAAGATCATACACCATGATCAAACGGGATGCAAGGATGATACAATATTCTCAAATCAATAAATGTGATACACCACATAAATAAAATTAAGGCTAAAACCCACATAATTACACCAATAGATGCAGAAAAAGTCACCCATTTATGATAAAAACTCAACAAAGTGGGAATACAGGAACATACCTCAACTTCATAAAGACTATTTTTGACAAACCTATAGCCAATATCATATTCAATGGGCAAAACTAAAAGCATGCCCCTTAAGACCAGGGACAAAACAAGGATGTCTACTTTCACCATCCTTACTCAACATAGTATGGGAAGTCCCAGCCACAGCAATTAGACGAGCAGGAAAAAATGAAAGGCATCAAAATGAGACCTTTGTGGTGGGGCTGGGTCTCAGGGAGTCATCAGGGTGAGACCAGCAGAATTTATCATACCCAAACTGGTTAAGGTTTGGTCTCGTGAGAGGAGGGCTATGACCCATTTAGGCATGCAAGTAAAAATGGGCCCCACTCTAGAGCTCCCATTATTCTAGACTCCTAGCAGAGTCTGTCCAGGGTTCTGCCAGGAGCCTAAGCTCAAGAAGGTACGCAGCCAGGAGTTGGGAGCTAGTGGATCTCCAGTTTCAAGGTGGCTTCTTCTGTAAATGCTTGGTGAGAACACTACTATTCATCTAGTCTTCAGTTCATTATTCAGGTTGATTTTTATATTTCAGTTGTAATTCCAGCTTGGATCTGGGAAGAGGTGAGTATAACATCCACCTAGTCAACTGCCATCTTGAATTTTTTATGTGTTTTCTTAACTTGTCCACAATCTTAGATAAGCATCTTCTCAAGTCCATGCTGTTCTTTCAGACGTACATGAACTGGCATAGATATTGACAAATGAAACGTGCTTTACAACCAATGTTTATTGTCTCTGACTAAATCTAAAGGACTTGACTGGCTGCATTTAACAAACAAAGCAAAACAACAACAATAATAAAACAAATCGAAACAAAAACCTTGTGGTTAAAATCAGCCATAACTTTATTCAGCTCCCACTTGAAAACGTGTGGAAGTTAGAAGTCCAGTGCTGATAAGGCAGTTCCAGAGTTATATAGCTTGGGATTCCTCCTGTCCAGCTATCCTGCCCTCCTCAGTGCCAGGCCCCAGGGTCCAGGTGGTTTGTCTTAACTTCTGTCATCACATCCTTTCCAGGCGGCAGGGTGGAGGAAAAGACTCATCTTCATCAAAAAACATTTTTGGAAGTTCCACCCATCACTTCTAATAGATTCTCATTGACTAGTAAGTACCACCTGGCACTATCAAGAGCAAAAGTGGTTGGGAAGTGAGGTTTTTTACTCTAGGTGACAATGTGCCCCACTATCATATAGAAAAGAATCAATGGGTGACAGACGATGAGCAGTCTTCACCAGAGTCCAAATGTTGCGCCTTTCACCTCAGCACAGTGCTTTAACATGTCAGTGCATGTGGACATTGCACGGTGCATAGTTTATTAATTAAGTGTTACATTGAGAAGATATTTATGAAAACCTGGAGAGAAGGTACTACTATTGGGTCTCAAGGCTAAATTGTCGTTCAAATGTGACAAGACTGAAGTACAAAGAGGATTCATAATATAGCCATAAGCCACATAGTTCGTTAAAAGTTGGTAATTGAACCCAAGCAGATCTCTAGACCTGCGCTGTTACCCATATCACTGTGTTGTGTGTAAATTAGCATAGGAGCATTGCCTTTTAAAGAATTTTCCAGCACGATCATAGCAGAACTATCAGGGATTCTGTGCTGCTGTCTTTATGATGGTAACACACGCATATGTATATGCACATATTTGAAAAAAATTAATATCCCTGCCTTTATTTGTATACAACATGCAAAATTTAGGAGATGCTCTGAACTCATGTAATTCCTTAGTGACATACTTACTCTTACCTCATCTTTGATTTGTTTAGTGTTTTTTTTTCTTTTTCTGCTTCCTAGAAATGCAAGACTGTGCTGTTTGTTGGAATTAAACCCATGTGCTACAGTGCTTCATTCTTTTGAAGCATTTTGATCTTATAGCTACCTAGGAAAATTAAGATATGTTTATAATTCAAGATGGTGATGTCAGGTGGCAAATGGCCAAGCTGTTGTGAAGGATTGTCAGCTCAGACACAGGACAGACGACAGGCTCATTGGAGGAAACAAGATTAACAGGATTTGGGAGATTGATTTCAGTCTAGAGAAAGATATATTGTTGTTTTTATTATACAGGAAAACATCAAACTTTTAGTTACTATACAATGACAGATGGTTGGCAAATTGGAAAATATACCTTAGTCTTACTAGGTATCAAATAATAGAATATTACCTTAGGAGAACACTAATTGGCAAACAATGTGTGTTTTCCGAAGAAAAAGAAATCCACATTTTTTAAACTCAATTATTGTAATTTCTTCACATGAAATCGAAACCTTCCAGTCAAGGCTCCATTATATTAATTTTTTACATCAGTTGATGTGTGAAATAGTCTTCTTTTTAAAAAACTGATGAAAGGTAGAGATTTAATGCTTATGAAATTCATTATTATTTCAGACTGTTTTGAATAAAGAGTCCTATAGTTCTCTATTTCCATAGTCATGTTACAGTTTTCCAGAAAAAGCTGTAAGAAAATGGAATAAAGATATCAAAACAATTTTAGAAAATGTTTATAACAGAAACTGTCAAACATTTTAAAATAGGTACAGTACTGTTATGAACAGCTAGGCACCCATCCCGCCACTTCAGCATCTGTCCACACATGGCCAATGTATTCCATCTGCCCCCTCATGCTCCCCACCCTCTTCCCTTCTACAAACTGGGTTATTTTGGAATAAATCTTATCTTATTCATCAATAAGTACTTAGGCCTTTTCAGTAGTAAGAGCTAGGAAAAGAGAGGTTCATATTAATATTTCCAGTTACAGGATCTTTATTTATTTGATTTGTATTAATATGTTTTCTCTCTTTCATCAAAAACCTTGGTTTCTAAATGGAATAATGTAATTATTTATTTTCTGTACCTTATGGTAGTTCCTGAAGGATAATATGTTAATGATAATATGATTATTAAGAAGAGGTTTGATTTACAGAAAAGGCAATTTTGCATTTCTTCTGTCTTTAGAATACTTATATATTCTACCAGGGGTATATAGTAAATTACCATTTTAAAGAAATAACTCCTCTGGGTGGTTAAACCACCAACTCAAAAGATAGGTTATTATTCTCTTTTAGCTTTCTAATTTTTTAGATTCACTTTTAGTTTAATTTTTTAGGACCTAATAAATTATGTAAATGTTTCCAAAGTAAAACCTGCAAAAACCTTTTGAAAATCCTATTCCATCCCTAGCCTTTCACCCAATTCTTGTTCTTACCCAAAGGTAACCATTTTTACTATCTTTTGACTTAATTTAGCAAATTTTTTTGCTTTAAATTTAATTTTTAATATTATAAAAAATATTTAATTTTTTAAAATGAAGGTGTGTGTGTGTGTGTGTGTGTGTGTGTATGTGTGTATGTTTGTATTGTCTCTCTTAGCTACAAGATGGCATACTATACACATAGCATAGTGTAGTGTGGACTGTTAAGGAAACTCTACACACTTCTTTCCTCACTTAATAATTTACCTTTGTGGTCATAGCTGCATAGTAATCACTTTGCTGGTGTGAACTTAGTTTAGTCAAATAGCCCACATTGATGGGCATTTGGGTTCTTTTGATATTACAGAAATGCTGCAATAGGTAGCATTCTTTACTAATGACAATTTCTTGACTGATGTTTTTATAAAGACGTTTGGATTACTTCAAATCTTGTCCTTTATAAACCAAAGTGTGATGAGGATCCTTGCACATGCAACTGACTAGATTATAAGATCCCTGGGAGTAAAACATTTTATTTCTGCTATGCATATAACACTAAGTTTATTAACTTTGGATATATTGACTATTTAAGCTAAACAGGTATTGAAAAATACATCAGGAAAACACATTTATTTTTTTGGAAAACATATATACATCCAGGTATTACTACTGATCTTCAAGACCAACAATATAAAGATTCTTTTCTCCCAAATAAATTCCTATTTGCATTTTGCTTGTAGTCAAGTGTCTATAAACAGAAATGATTTTCAAATAAGTGATGAACCAAGCTAAATGAAATAAATAAAAGGAGTAGAGCCATTTATTGAGAAGCATTTAAATTATTCAGACCACAAAAATTAATTGCGGTTAATTAACCTAGGTCCTGGGAATGGTGTTGAATTAAACATGTGGCATTCTTGTTTCAAGGACCTTGTTTTCTAGTGGGAAGTCATAAGTGGGAAAACATAGGTAATAGACACATAGAGAAATACACAATACAGGTACTTTAGGAAACCGACCATGGTTGCCAGGAAATCCTAGGGAAGGGGTGAGATTGAGAGCACAAATGGTGGCACAGACTTAAGTAGGAACATGAGTTGGTGGGTTCAGGGAAGGGAGAATATGTTTTCCCAGGCAAGAATACAGTGAGAGAGAATGATGGGTACTAGAAAGTGTGACACAATTGATTGGGAGAGTAAAAAAATAAAATTACTAGGGGAATTTAATTACACAACGCTTGGTACTTCAATTACAAGACATTTTACAAGAGATGCTTCCAACACCCTCTATTAAAGGAAATTTTACTGTGTATGGTCTGGCCAAGAGGGTTAAGGACATTTTTTCCCCATCCTTGCAAAACTGGTTGGGAAATGAATTAGCACCGGACTGATAGGCATCTGAAGACGGCAACGTCTGGCCTGTGGCGTATGACCTTTGACATGAACATACAGTGGTTTTCAGCAATCAGTTTCCTTTCTTAGAAATTTGGAATTATAGGAAACACAGAAGGAGGCAGTTAGCAGACAGTGCAGAAACCAAGAGTGCAGCGAGAGAAGCAATCAGAGTTGGCGCCAGGAGAAAGCGAATGTTATGCTTAACTTGAGGAAACCTTTCAGAAAGAAAAGAAAGACTCTGCAGAGAGACAAGGAAGAGGTGGAGATGGGTCTTCATAGCAGGATCATTTCCTCAATTCAACCAGCATGTTTCCCTAGAAGAAACCCACTTCGTCTTGAAATAAGTAGTTTGAGGGAAGAATGGGGGAGAGAAGGGGAAGGGTTTAGTCAAGGAACTAGTACAAATGACCCATGGACATGGACAACAGGTGGCGATGGGCTGGGGGGAAAAGGGATGGGGCAGGGGAGAGCAATGGAAGGAAAATGGGACAACTGCAATTCAACAACAATAAATTATAAGAATATCAAATGGAAAAATAAAAAAATAGTTTGAGTCCATCTAGCGGACAGCTGCCAGCTCTGTACCTAACGTCGGTTTTCTCTCTTTTGCTAACAGCATATTGAGTTCTTTGCAGGAAAACTATTCTTCCTTACTGAGGTCCATGGAATTTGGATACAGTTGACCTTGGGTAGTTGTCACGTTTCTCCACTGTACCGCAACTTTGTATATTTATAAACAAGAAGGCACCAGAGCTGATCTCTACAGCAAGAAGAAGCAAAAAGTGGCACTCCAGTTTCTATCTCCTCCATCCATCCACCTCAGCCTGGCCTATAGATCACTGAGCCCATATCTGCCTTAGATAACTCTCTATGAGAGATATACTCTGTTTGCTTTATCTGCCTGAAATTACTAGAAATCTTGAATTGTATAATACTTCCAAAGAATAATTTGCTGAAATTTAATATTTTATTATCTTTACCTTCATCTTCTGCAAATAAATTCCTTTTCACAAATAACTGGCAACAATCAGAAAGGAAATTTAATCTTAGACTTTATAAAGTTTTGTCTAAAAGTTTAATATTAGAATACAGGCTACATGCATGAATTCTGGCAGATTTTACCATTCAGTATAGCTAACAATGAACAAATTGGGACATTACAGTGAATAGTTCTTTTCTTAATCTTAAGATTTGAAACATGAGTTAGAGCAATAACATTACCTTTTATAGTCGTAAAAGCTTAAAATACAGTCATCTATGGTTGCACTTAACACTGACTCGGTCACCTGTTATTGGCTCTGTCTATTTGTGACCATTTACATTGTCATCAGCCTGGTATAGGGCCCTGATCTGGTCCGTGCCTGCTTTTCACTCCTCTGCATGAGCTTTCTGCTTGGTTCATCAAGTCATACAGTCAACAAGTATTGATGGGCTAGCAGGATCTATGCTACGGCTGGATATGCAACTATGACTAAGACACTGTCATCCCACAGATAATATTCTGCCAAGATGGCATCTGAGTACAGAGATGCATGAAGTGTGGAAAGCTGAGGGAAGGCTCCAGGCTGAAGGAACACCAAGTGCAAAGGCCACGTGACCAGGAGTGTGTCTGGAGTTGTGGGAACAGCACTGATTGATGTTGTTCATTTTCCTTCTCATGGGTTATCGCCTTGATTCATTATTGCCCTTTCCACGTTGGTCTGAGCTGTTCTTTCTAATCTTATTTGCAGTTTTACGGAGGCCATACACTGTCATTTCAGCCTCTTTGTAATGTCGCTACTATTTTCCTTACTACCCAATTCCCCACATCGGTCCAAAATGGCTTTCAAAAGTATTCACTGCCTTAAGTGAAGTGGGAGTTATTCATACTCTTGCCAAATTACTTATGCTATAAGGCATTTGCATTTCCCTTACCTGCCTGGTATTCAGAGAACACTTGTTAATCACAGAAGGAAAAGTGTGGTCAGGAAAAGGAGTACAAATATACAAAAATATATTGAGTACTAATTTCAGAGAACTGTAAAGGGCTGGAAACCAGGATTTTCATGGATGACTTAAAATAAACATGAACTGCTTCAGTAAATTGTGGTCTGTGACCTGAATGAGTATTGATCAATGACTCAGTACAGGTCTGAAACAGTCTCAGAACTATGTTCTGAATAAGCCATAACGTAAAAAAAATTGTTCACTGATTTAACTGGCAATCTTATTAGGGATACTGTGAAATCCTTAGGAACAGCAACTTTAGGAAGTTTGAAAATTAACTTAAAATTTCGACTTTTAAAAAACTGATGCTCCAGATATTACTAAGGTAAATAAGATTAAGGAGAAGATGGTCCTGAAACCTCTAGATTTATTCTTACTTGAGGTTCAGAAAGTGCCCAATTCAGATTTTATCAGGTATTTTAGGATATGTTTAGCATATCCTAAACATGCACACAGTGAGGCAGTCTGCCAGTGTTTTCGTATGAATCAAGGAGGTAGCACCAGGCATTGTGTTCTTCATGGCCATGTACTCACAGATTAAAAAGATGCAAGTTTTACTAAAGAATATTGTTGAGGAAGCAGTGAAAAAAATTTCAATCTAAGCCCTTGAGATTGAAGGTTCTTGCATGTTAAGAACTTCTGCATACCAAAGTACACTGGTTGCCTACAAAAAAGCTGAACAATATTTTTTACTTAAAAGGTTGGCTACAATCTATCACTTTATCAATAATGAATGAGGTGGGCCTACCACTTCAAGAAAAACAACTGACATGTCCTGCCAATAGTCACATTTAACTTTTCAAATGAAAATTCAAATTTTGGACAATTTGTCCCTCTCACTGTGAACTTAAAGCTTCTCAAAACTTAAAAGGGACTTGTAGGATGAAATTTGTGTCTATTATGTGGGCATTAACAACTGTGAGATTTTGATAACATTTAATGAAATGTGTCAACATTTGGAAGATATGCATAGTATTTTTCAAATGATCAATGCATGTTGTTACAAAATCATACACAGGTAGAAGATCCATTCAAGGATTTTTTAGGCTTCAATGTAACACAGTATGAAAAGATCTTTGATAGGTTTTGGATTGCAGTAATCGTGGAAAAGCCAGCACTTGTTAGGTTTTGGTATAGCATGAAAGAAGAATATTCTGGAAGGCTTTTATAATATCTCTTCTTTTTCCTACCATATATTGTCTGAGGCCAAAAGCAGATAGGGATCCAACTGTCTTCAGCTAATCCAAACACCAACACTTTCAGAAATGTAAAAACATGACTCTCCTCTTGCTAAAATGTTTGTTTTGGAAAAGATAGTTCCTTTTCATTAAAAATAGGTTATTTGTGTTTATATATATCGGATTATCACTGCTATTTTTAAATTAATAAATATTTAAATATCCTGTCTTAATTTCTAATATGGCAACTATCAATAAATGAACATTGACATAAATATACCCTTTTATGCTATAAACTCTTTAGGGTCCTCAGTAATTTTTAGAGTGTAAAATATCCTGAACCCGGCCTGTGAATCCAAAGTTCACTGGTTCCATTCCCAGTTAGGGCACATAATCAGGGTGCAAGCCAGGTCTCCAGCCAGGTCTGTAGCTGGAGGCAGGTGAAAGGCAACTCTACATTGATGTTTCTCTCTCTTTCTTCCTCCTTCCCTACCCTTCTCTCTAAAAATAATGGATAAAATCTTTTTAAAAAATATCCTGAACCCTGTCTGGTAGCACAGTGGTTAAGGCGCCGGCCTGCAAACCCAAAGGTCGCAGTTTCGATTCCCAAGCCAGGGCACATAACCAGGTTGCAAACCAGGTCTCCAGTCAGGTCTGTGGCTGGAGGCAGGTGAAAGGCAACCATACACTGATGTCTCTCTCCCTCTCTTCCCCTCTTTCTAAAAAATAATGAAATAAAATCTTAAAAAAATATATATCCTGAGCCCTAAATGTGATAACTGCTGCTATGGAGGGTCAATAATTGTTATGTAATGAAATAATCTAATGAGCATCAGCAATGCAGCGAATGGTCTCACCTTTTCTTCTTGGCACAAATGAACACATAAATAGAGGACTCTATACATATGTGCTAAGTAATTAGATAAATGCTTTCTCCCAGCTTTGAATCTCGGAGTTAGTGGACTCAGTCCATGGTTCATGATCCCAGTAAGGCTCCATTCATGTTTTATTTAAACTCTCCTAACATGTATGCTGTATAACCTTTTTGTTTTGTATATATGTAATTGTAAAACACATACTATGGTTTCAAGTTGCACATATTTTTTTCAAAATATATATATAATTTTCTTTGTATTTTTTATCTTATCCCTATGCTTTAAAGATCTAGCATTGTTACCACATGCTGTCCAGACAAATCATCTGACTTAGGTACATTTTTATCATCATACGCAACTATAGATTTTATAAAAGCATTACAAAATTTTACCCTTTAATATGACAAACATGAAAAAACAGCCTCTGAACTAAAAATGTTATAGAACCAAATGCAAGATGACTTCACCATTTGTCCTCAAAGTTCATTTGTTGGTGGTCTGAGTATGCTGTGTACTTGTTCACAATGTAAGGGTTTCTAAGAAATGTGGTCCAGGCTGTATGGCTTCAAAATCTTAGCTCCACAACTGTCTGACTTTAGGCAAGTTACTCAAACTCTCTGGGCTTCAGTTTGTACAGTGGGATTAATAAAAGTACCAACTTCACAGTGTTGACATGAGGAGTAAATGAATTACTATTGAAGTGCTTAGGACACTACCTGGAACATAGGAAGTATTCATTATTATAGGTGTTTGTGAAATGGAATGAGATGAGAAGAGATGAGATGAAAGAAAAAAAAATATGCCATCTAAGAACATCACTCTTTTCTACAAATCATAATCTACTTTTCCAGTTAGAGCATTTCTCCCCTTCATCTTTCTGAGGAAAATGTTGTAGGTATAAAAAGTCACTGACTAATTATGGGTAGAGGTAGAAGGATCTGACTCTGTTATTTTTATAAGTATTGTTTTTATACCTTGTGAAGAAACTTAAAAGGCCTGAGAATGACATTACACCCTGAAGAACTTTATATAGCATAGTCTAGTAGATTCTGAACACAAGAGATTAATGGATCAAAAAGAGCCATGTGCATTCAGACTGAGAAACTTAAATGACTGCATTTCACATCAAATTTAATGTTGCCAAGCTCTTTAGGCACCATGAAGCTGTCCTCTTCTTGCCCCATCCCAACTTGTGTGGCTTCTGTGACCTTCTGGAAACAGAAAACAGAATTCCAGAGCCAGGAGCTGTGGAATCGAAGCAACTATCAGAGCCTTCTGGTGCTTTCTGTGACCAAGAAATTCCTGGTATGAGGCATTAAATTTATCAGAGCTTCTATCCTTATCATTGATGATGCTGCCATTTTGTAAGCACTATCAAAAAACAAGAGCATTTTTAATGGAATTTGAAGAAGCATTTCAAATGGAAAACATAGATACATATATATAATCATAGGATATATTTCTTAATGTGAAACTCAAGTTGCATTTAATTGTTCCGAACTGTTTTTCCATTATAGGTCATTGCTAACTTCTTTTCAAAGAATACTTGCAATCACTTACTTTTCCTATTAGGTGCCCTGGGAAAAAGCTAGATTAACTCTAGAATGTTACAGATGCTCTTATTTAACCTATAATAGATTTAAATAGAGCTACCCTACAAAATGTAAACATGGTACTTGGTGAAATTTTATTTTACTTTTTGCATGAGCAACATGCAAGAACATGGTAGCTTTGACTTTCTAGATCTTTGCGTAGCCAGAAGTCTTGCAGAATAATAACTGAAGTTCAAATTAGAGCTCCAGATGGAAACACAAACAGAGGCTACCACTGTGCCTTTTTCATACTCCGAAGCTCAGTTCTGGACAGAAACATGTTTTCAGTTAAAATGTAATCATTTCCAATTCCTTCTTATAACTGGGTCATATTGGAAAGAAATAGCCTCAGGTCTGCAATTGCTTTTAATTACCACCGAATGTTGATTGAAATGATCATATCCTTCCTATACATTTGTGTTTTTATAGAACAAACAAAAACAAAATAAAGATATGGCTTCTTACTCTCTAAGTATATTTTGAGAAAGATCTTTGTTTAACCTTACCCTCTTTTGGTTAGAGTTTCTTTGTCGGATTGGATTGTCCCAACTTTTTTCACCATGGATGGCAGAAGGAAGAACTAGATCAGTTATATGCTCTTGAATAGACAAGTTTTAAAATACAGGTGGCATTTTTTTTCTTTTTTCTTTTTGTTTTTTTTTTTTTTAAAGATTTTATTTCATCATTTTTAGAAAGAGGGGAAGGGAGAGAGGCAGAGAGGGAGAGAGACATCAATGTATGGTTGCCTTTCACCTGCCTCCAGCCACAGACCTGACTGGAGACCTGGTTTGCAACCTGGTTATGTGCCCTGGCTGGGGAATCGAAACTGCGACCTTTGGGTTTGCAGGCCGGCGCCTTAACCACTGTGCTACCAGCCAGGGCCTTTTTTCTTTTTTTAATTCAGTGAAACTCAAGAGAGTTTTTATGTTCCTCTGATTAAAGAATATAAAACTGTCAGACATTTTGGATGACATCTATTCTAACCCCACTGTATTCCTACCTCCCCAAGCATTTTAAAAAATGAATGCATTGAGATTATTGAGAGGGACAAATAAAAAACAAGTCAGAAAACCAACCAACTCTCTATTTTACACTAGAGCTTCATGGAATAGTTAATATCTAAAAATTTAAAGCCATTTTTATCTTTATATATATTATTGAAATGTAAAATGACAACTATTCCTTTTCTTAGCTGGGATCTCAAACATGCATCCTAAGACCCAGCTGTGAAGAGTGACACCTAAACCTTGTTCAAAATAGCAATGATAGGCAAACACAAAGATGTCCTATGGCCCCACTTGATACCCCTGCTGTGGCTCTGTTTTAAATAACCCCTGTGACTAAGTAAATGTACTTTTTGGATACTTTACTGATTACTTCAAGACTGCTATGACAAATTAAGGGAAAATGTCTTAGGAAATTAATTCTATTAGAAATACATATATGGTCTTTAAAATGAATCCTATATTTGGGTTTTCCAAGGAGGTACTGGCAATAAAGAGAGGAAATTTATATGCATGTCTGTTGAGACTCGTAAAGCAGTACGTTTAATCAGTCCACAAAATGTTAACAGCATAAGCTACGCAGCCCGAAGATCTAGGTTCAAACCTATTTTACTCATCCTGTGATGCTGGGTAAATAACCTAACTTTTCTGTGCTTAAAACAGCTCACCTGATAAGTAAGTAATTACAGTCCCTCCCTCGGGGATTCTGGGGATAATTAAATAAGATAAAATGAAGTGTTTGGCACACTACCAGAAATATAATTAGTCCTGAATAACAATTATTGTTATTACACTTGGATGTGTATACCAACAGACACACATATGCACACACACACATACACTCAAACACACACCCACACAAAGTAAACTATTGGCCCTGACTTCTGGAAATTCATACATTATTTCCCTTACAAAAATACAGTTCTTAGATAAAAATCCTAGCTTGATCAATACTGGGGAAATAAAGAAGACCAAACAAATGAGAGAAGCAAAGGCTATTTATTCAGAGCTTGCTGTAACAAGGGAGTCAACCACTGCTAACTGCACTTTGGCAGAAAACGTCAGGCCGGGGGGTGTGGGAAAGTGTCCTTGTAGGGAAAAGGAAAGACTTCAGTTATGTCCTGACTGCAGGCTGCTGGCATGAAGCTGTAGGCTGGGTAACTAGAAGCAGGGCATCCTATGTGATTGGTTAGGGGTATGTACTTGACTTTCTCTAGTTAGTCCTAAATTGGAAGTGGAACACAGATTAGGGAAGTGGTCAGTTATTAATCAAGTCCTGGCCTTTTGGGGCTGACTGTTAAAGAAGTTATTGTTTAGCCTTCTGGATTGTCACTAGAGATAACATTGTGGTTTCCCTTAAGTCTGACTTCCTGGGCTGTTTATTGTATATAAATGTGTTGTTTTCCTGGACAGGTTGCTGCTGTTGTGGGTCAAAGTTCTGTTTTTATATATGGTCTGGCCATTTTCTGTTTGTATATTTAGTGTCTCAGTGCTTCTTTAGAGTTTGGTTGCCTTCCAACTCCTTGAGATACTTTCTGATCCTGGTGAAAGAAATATTCAAGATAAAAATGTTAGAAATTTAGTTGCAAGTTTATTTAGGAATACAAAATTGAAACTGAGTATTTGAGGCTAACAGACATACACTATTTTATCCTGGAGTCAGCAGTATATCCAATGTACATGTGCTTGGTTGTATATTTCAAATCAGCCACATAACCAATCTTAATATTCTCCCTTGCATCACAGGGGGAGGAGCCTGAGAATTATATTTCCCAGAATCCATAGCCAGCTGATTTTAGATTATATTCCCTGAGTAGAGGTTCTTCCTTGGAATAGAGAAAGGAAAAGTCATATTCTCCCGTGGCAGCCATGGACAGGCAGGTGGGGGTTGGTGGATGGTTCACGTGATGTTTTGCCAATGGCTTCCAAATATCCTTGGTGAAGCAGCTAATGCCATGGAAGAGGCTTTCCGGATATTCTTGCACATCTAGATTCCCTGAAAGCTTGTGGTGGTGTGTGTGTGTTGGGGGCTGGGGATGGAGGGGTGGGGAGAGGTGGTGGGGGGGGGCATCCCTGACCTTTGCTCTCCCAGCCCTTCTAATGGTTTGGTAAGTCTTTAATTCCCAGTGTTAAGTTCCATTTTGTTCAAAATACCCAGAGTGGTTTCTGTTTTTCTGCCTGAACACTGACTAAATGATCAATCAGACACTGCCAAAACTAGGGGTATGCCTGTCTGCTGCGAAAGGGCTGAATGAGACTAGCATACAGTCTATTGTTAAACAGCCAAGACAATTGAGAGAAAAGGAGTAAATGTTAGGTCTGATCATTAGAGCTGGCTTCTTATTTGTCTTTTTCTCCTTAGCATTTGACACAAAGCCTAGCACAAATTAGTCACTTAGAAATGTTTGTTAAGTTAAATTAAACTAAATAATCATATGGACAGATAAATAAATTTTGAAGTAGACCAGGAAAGAAAGGCAGCTGATCAAAATAAAAGTAGACATAAAAAAGAAAATAATAAAATTATAAGTGACAATAAATATATACATGTATCTTGCTAAGGTCCTTCTATAAAGGAAAAGTTTAAGATCAAAGTGTTAATTAGGAATAGTCTTAGAATTATTCCGTGGTTACTTCTGGTTATATTTTACTTTTTAATGCTTTCCCCCACATTCCTTCATTTCTATTGCTGGTAACTCCCTTCAAACTAATTCGAATTCACTTTCTGCTATCTCTGTTTTTACTATCCTGATCCAGGCATTGGGTAACCTCTGAACTAGTGTCTCTGCTTCCAATCCAGCTTTTTTCTTTTTTTTCTTTTCTTTTTTTAAAATTTTCCAGCTTTTTTCAATTCAGTCTGTGGACCTGCCCATCCCAGTAAGTAAACCACTAGCTACATGTGGCTACTGAGCACTGGAAATGCTGATAGTTTAAACTGAGATGTGCTGTGAAGTTTAAAATACACATTGAATTTCTCTCTTTTTAGAATATTTTATTTATTTATTTCTAGAGAGAAAGGGAGGGAGAAAAAGAGGGAGAGAAATATCAATGTGTGATTATCTCTAGCACACACCTAACTGGGGTCTGCAACCCAGGCATGCACCCTGACTGGGAATCGAACCAGAGACCCTTTGATTCACAGACCAGCACCCAATCCACTGAACCACAGAAGCCAGGGTTACATACCAAATTTCAAAGACAGTATTAAAAAAGTGAGATGTCAATAAGTGTTTACACTGATTACATAATCAGTTATGATTGTTTGGATAAATTAGGTTAAATAAAATACATTAGTAAATTAATTGGATATGCTTCTTCTTAATTTTAAAGATGTGATTAATAGAAAATTTACATTTCTATGAGGCTTGTAATATAGTATTTCTATTGGACAGCATTGCTCTAGACAATAGCCAGTGATCTTTTTAAAATGAAAAAATAGCTCATATCATTACCCTTCTTTAAACTTGGTACATAGAATAAAGACCAAAATTTGCAACATTGCCTTCTAGCCCCTGTCTCACCTGGCCCCTGCCCACTTCTCCAGCCCCATTTTCTCTCCTCACACCTAGTAATTTTGTCCTTCTTATTCTTCCTCAGAGGCACTCGAACTACACTGGTTTCTTTTCACATGTTCTCTCATACTTGAAATGTAACCCATATTAGACCCACCATTATGTTATCTGATAACAATATGTTTGGACCTGTGTAACAGTTATCATAATTTCTAATTCTGTATTTATTATTTTGACATAGATAGTATAGCAGAGTTCCTATTCAGTAAATGGTCATGATAACGTTTCTATTGGGCTTATGTAATTTCAGAGCCAGAAGAAGCCTTTGAAGTTGCCTAGACAAATCTCCTTGTTTTTGGCATAAGAAAGCTGATGCTTTTAAAAGTGTTACCAAAAAGGGGGATATTCTTTTTCTGTGATTTACATCTTACAGAGTTAGCAACCTTTAGATGGAAAAACTGAAAGGATTGCTAGGTGAGATGAGAAGTATCTGCTACACTAAATGGGAAATGCACAGGTTTATCTCATACCTTGGGATTATTTAATATGAACCCACTCTGCAATACTGTGTGGACAAAGCCTGGGCCATCCAAATAATGCAGGATGGTTTTTTCCAAATAACTTAAATCATATTAAAGGATTGAAGTTGATTGCTGAGACTATTATTGCTCAGCTTTGTTTGAAAAGTTTCCATTTAGCCTTGATTTTTGAAAGATATTTTCACTGGGTATATAATTCTAGGTTGACAGTACTTGAAAAATATTGTCAATTGTCTTTCTAATCTTTGTTTCTCAGTATATAATGAGAAACTTTACTTTTCCTTGGTCGCTCTTAAGACTGTCTCTTTATTGCTGGTTGTCAAACATTTGATCATGATATAACTTGTCATGGTTTTCCTTATATTAATTCTGCTTTGGGTTTATTGAACATCTTGGATCTTTGGGTTAATAGTTTATATCAAATTTGGAAAATCTTTAGCCACCTTTTTTTCAAATATCTTTTCCTATCCCTCTTATCTCTTCTGGGACTCTAATTACACATGTAATACACATATATTACACTTTATATCCATTCCACAGGTCTTTTTTTTTTTCAGTTTTCATTTTAATATTTTTAATTAATTTTTTTCATTTTAATCTGTATATTTTGGATAGTTTCTGTTGTTACATCTTAAAGTAGATTGATTTTTTTTTTTTTTAGCAGTGTCTAATCAGCTTCTAAACCCATCTAGTATAGCTTTCACTTCAGATAATGCTCTCAAAAGTTTTATTTGGGTCCTTCTTATATCTTTTACTTTTCTCCCTATCATGATTATGTTTTATTCCACTATTTTATTTATTTATTATATATTTAAAAGATTTTATTTATTATTTCCAGAGAGAGAGAGGAAGGGAGAGGGGCAGAGAGGGAGAGAGACATCAATGTATGGTTGCCTTTTACCTGCTTCCAGCCATGGACCTGGCTGGAGACCTGGCTATGGGTCCTGGCTGGGAATCGAACCAGCGACCTTCGGGTTCACAGGCTGGTGCCTTATCCACTGTGCTACCAGCCAGGGCTTATTCTGATATTTTAAACACATTAATTATATTCACTATATTATATTCACATATTAATTATATTCACTAGCATTTTAATATCCTTGTCTGCTGGTTCCATAATATATCCCATTTCTGAGCCTGTTTCTCTTGATTATGAGTCATGTTTCTTGCTTCTTTATATACTCGATATTTTAATCAAATTCTAGACATTGTAAATTTTACATTATTGATACTGAGTTTTGTTGTGGCCCTTTAAATAGTATTTGATTTTTTTCCTGTATTCCATTAATTTATTTAGAATCAGTTAGTACTTTTAGAGACTTGATTTTAATTAGCTAGAACGGATAAAACAATTTGAGGCTGAGGATTAATTTAACTATACCACTAAGGTCTTCTGTGGATTCTTCCCATTGCTCTGGGTATACAAGATCTTTTTACTCTCCTAGTGGGAATAGAAACTATTTCCAGCTGAACTATTCCTACACATTGTTCTGCCTATTCTTTTCTTGGTGGCTCTATCTCTCCCTAGTCTTGGGTAGTTTCCTCATACATGCACACTGATTAGTGGAGAGTTGAAAGACTCAAAGGGATCTCTCTGCAAATTTCTGGGACTCTTTCTGAAACTGTCTTCTCTTTTGCACGTTGCTCCATAAGATCTTGCCACATTAGTCACCTTGAACCCTGACTTCTATACTCTCAGCACAGTGAGACTACCATGCTATATTTGGACTCTCCCTGCTCAGCACCCTGGAAACTTCCTCCAGGCAGTAAGATAGTGTAATCCTAGGGGTCATTGTATGTTTTATAGTGAAGAATAAATCAGTTCCTGTTACTCCATTTTGGCCAGAAGGCAAAGTCCCCAGTTGTTTATTTTCTATAAGAAGATACCATGGATTTGTACCTCATAGACCCAAAGAATTTCAGAGCTCAAAGGACTCTTAGAAGTCATCTAATCTAAGTCATAATTGATAAGTCATGCTCATGGATGAACAGAAACATGCAAAAATATGACTTTCTGCTATAGAGCAAGACATTTTACCCTAGCTGTAAATAACAAGTCATACCACAATTATTAAAACAGAATTGATCAATGACTGTCACCAGTTAAAATGTCTTTGGGAGGTGCTAGCAATGACTTACATAACAAAATGGTTCCCCTAATGAGTCTAAAGAATAAAAAAATCACAATTTAGTTTTATTGATTTGTAGTTTCCATTTCGATCCAGTGTTTGTATTCTTTTTTTTTTTTTTTTTTAAGATTTTATTTCATTATTTCTAGAAAGAGAGGAAGGGAGAGAGGCAGAGAGGGAGAGAGACATCAATGTATGATTGCCTTTCACCTGCCTCCAGCCACAGATCTGACTGGAGACCTGGTTTGCAACCTTGTTAAGTGCCCTGGCTGGGGAATCGAACCTGCGACCTTTGGGTTCGCAGGCCAGTGCCTTACCCACTGTGCTACCAGCCAGGGCTTCAGTGTTTGTATTCTTGATCTCCAGGAGCCATTTGAGTAATTGGATTACTCCAGTCTCTAACTTCCTTCTTGTTACTTTTTTCCTTTGCAGAAGAAACCTTGGAGATATTTTATCATTGCTTATCTACCTCCAATCTCCTTGATAGCAATTCAATTTTATTTAAAATGCACCTGAAGCTAAAATCTCTTTATAACCCCTCCTCTGCGTCCATTACCTACTTCTTACCAGCTGGTACTCTCTTTAATATCACCATTTTTGAGGGTTTCAAAACAGCACACTAAAGTGGAAATTTGAAACTTAAAGCTCTTGTCAAATGCTACTTCAGAAAGGAGACTTACACTTAAGAAAGCCAAGGCTCTTCCTTTTTCTAGCATAGAAAACACTACAATGCAAAATGGATTTCTTTTGAAATTTCACTTCTAACTGATCAAGTTAAAGACTTTAGTAGTGGCGTAATATTGTGATATAATAAGAAAT
This sequence comes from Noctilio leporinus, assembly GCA_004026585.1. NCBI lineage: Eukaryota > Metazoa > Chordata > Mammalia > Chiroptera > Noctilionidae > Noctilio > Noctilio leporinus. The sequence goes on from PVIW01002941.1 coordinate 165,355, forward strand.
TCAATTGCATGTATTTGGTCTTCCTGCCCCACCCCAACCCCCCACCCTTTTTTTTTTTTTTTTTTTTGCCAGACTGTTTTAGTTTCCTAAGTGAGAAGAGTTACAAAGGCTAAATCAATATCCTTTGTTATTCATAACAAGTCCCTTAAACCATACCTGAGTTTATGTTAATGAGGTAACTCTTTGAAAACCCCTAGCAATGGGGACTGGTTGCCAAGTTAACCAAACATGTGATTAAGCATTGAAATTTGTGGCTCTGACCTTCAGGAACAATGGAGGGACTGAAGGTTGACTTACTCACCCAGTATCTGTGATTTAATCCATTGTGCCTGTGTAAAGAAGCCGCCATAAAAATCCTGATGGAAGGGATTAGGAGAGCTTCCTGGTTGGTGAAAATGTGAAGGTGCAGGAAGGGTGGCATGCTCAGGGAGGGCACTAGAGCTCAGTGCCCTCCTCCCCTCATCTCACGCTTCATCGTCTCTTCTATCTGGCTGTTCCTGAATTGTATCCTTTCATTTTAATAAAGTAGTAATCTAGTGTATATACATATATATATACACACACTCTCTCTCTCTCTCTCTCTATATATATATATATAGTGTGTGAGATGCTTTATCAAATTATCACTGACAACTTGGGTTTGTGATTGGCATCTGAATTTGGGAGGAGGTGATAATCTTATAGGACTGAGCCTTTAACCTGTGGGATTACCTATAATGCTATCAGAATTGAGTTAAATTGTAGGATACCTCCTCAGTATCTGAAAAGTTGGAGAACTGCTTGGTGTGAAAAATCTACACAGATGGTACCAGAGATGAAGTGTTTCGAGTAGTAGCATTGCAGCAGAGGGAGAGCACAAAGTGTTTTTCCTCTTTTAAATCATGTGCATTATAATTAATAATTAATGTAAAGATCATGAGACGGGAAGATTATCCTGAATTATCTGGGTGAGTCCAATGATGTAATCACAAGGGGCCTTATAGTTGGGAGTCAGGAGGGTCAAAGGCAAAGGAGGAGGAGAGGTGACAAGGGAAGTAAGAGGTTAGAGTGATGTTGGGAAGGGAACACAGGCAGGTGAAGAAGGTAAAGGGACAAGGAGCGAATTCTGCCCTGAAGCGCCATCAAGGAACCACCTCTGTCAACACCCTGATTTTAAGCCTATAAAGTAATTTCTGACTTCTACCTCAGGAGCTATAAGAGAATAAATACCTCTTGTTTTAAGCCAGTAAGCCTGTGATAATTTATGACAGCAGAAATAAGAAACTAATACTGATGGTAATCAAATGAGTGACATTTATAAAACATTGCCTTAGCAAGTGTCCGAGTGCAGGTACTTTATGTTGTTCATGAAGAAAATAGTCATAAACTGCAGATGGCAGACTTTGGTGTATTTTATATATTCCTCATTCAACAGATATCTTTGCAAGTACCCTGGTGCATAATTCATCTAGATCTGGACTCTCAAAATCATTTTTGTATTTATTGATTATAATTACAATCATGAATAGCCATATTTAAGGAGTCTTAGATTTCTCTTCCCATTTCCTTGTCTAACATGGGCTTCAGTTCCCCCTTACAATGTTGTTATACTCTTTTCATTAGGTGAAAGGAAGATAGAGCAAAATAAGAAGGCATAGTTGTGCCTTTTTCCCATCATCTGAGAACATTAAACCATCTTTCTGTCCACCATGCTGTCAATTCTGAATGCTCTTTAAACAATATTTACTAAAATGATATTTGCTAATAATTTTCTCAATAGTAAGCTACTTCAAATATATAAAATAATAATAAAACAGTTTTTAACAACACTAAACAAAAATCACAGAAGAATAATCAAAATGAAACACTCAGTTAAAATGCCCTTAATTTCTTTTACAGGAATTTAGACTAGTCTGTACTTTTACCTTTGCTTTTTAAAAAAGTGATATAGACATTTTCCCTCATGATGGAAACTTGGAAAAGTTATTTAGGCACTTTGGCCCTCAACTCCCTCTTCTGCAAAATTAGAATTGGATTAGAAGTTCTTTACAGATTCATTCAGCTCTAAATTCAGTGACTTCAAAATATATATTTATTTTTAGGGGAAAATAATTTAATAGAACCCTGCCTGTTAACGTGGGATAGGATCTGGATTTACTGGTATATATTCCAGCCATTGCTAATAAAGATGTGCCTTTGATACTAGACTTATCTAATCTTTCAGGCTACTTAGTTTTTTAATATTTTATTTATTATGTTTAGAGAGAGGGGAAGGGAAAGAAGGAGAGACACATCAATGTATGGTTGCCTTTCGCCTGCCTCCAGCTATGAACATGGCTGGAGACTGGCTTACAACCTGGTGCCCTGGCTGGGAATCGAACCAGTGACCTTTGGGTTCACAGGCTGGCGCCTTCTCCACTGAGCCACCAGCCAGAGCAGGTTACTTATGAAGCATGCTCCTTTTCAGTGGGTGAGCCACTTCACTGTGATTGCTCAAACGGTCTCTTTTGTGCTTATGTGCTTTTTACCTCTTGGAGAAAATCAGAAACTGAGCTCCTAATTACTGTTTTAGCTTAATCTTCTACTGCAGTTCTCCAAATACTGCTTGCTTTAGTCACATAATGGTGTTACTAAATACAAACTCAGATATGTCCAAAGTCAAGAATGTTGCAGAAGGAACATCTGCATTTAGTATATGATTGGACTAAATGACTTTCTAGGGTGACTGTCTCAGTTTTCCACGGCCTATCCCCAATTTTAACACTGGAAGTCCTCAAACCCAAGATATCCTGAATCCTGGGAAGACCAGGATGGTTGTTTGCCCTTTCAGAGGTCCCTTAAATCTTAAGTCTCTAGGGCAGTGCTATTCAGTAGAACTTTATAGGAATGTTCTATATCTACACTATCCAATTCAATAGCTTTGTGTGGCTATTAATGTAATAGAAATGTAAACAGTGCAATTGAAGAACTGAATTTTTAATCAGCTTCAACTTAAGTAGCCAAATGTGGCAAGTAGCTACTCTATGGGACAGCACAGTTCTTGGGTGAGACCTTGAAACCAATCACTAGTGAGGTGCTTCATGCAGTACTCTTGAAGGAAGTATGGTTGTCCCCCATTATCTGTGAGTGCTACATTTCCAGACCCTCAGTGGATGCGTGAAACTGCAAACAGCACCAAACTCTATACACTACATTTTTCTTATACACACATATCCATGATAAAGTTTAATTTAAGCTCAATAAAAGACGAACAACAACTAATAATAAAATACAATAATTATAACTATATATATAATGTAATAAAACTTGTGTACATAGGGTCTCTCTATCTCAGAATACCTTATTGTGGTGATGTGAGGTGATACAGTGTCTACATGATGGGATGACGTGACGTGATGGATGTAGACGTGGCGATGTAGCAAGAGGTTACACTAAGGGCTGTTTACATACAAATACTGCGATACCACATTAGTTCACCTGGTAATGCAGATAGGCTACTAAGTGACCAAAGCGTGGGCAGTGTATAAAATGTGGATACCATGGACAGAGGGACAATTTATGACCTGGAGCGTGAGATGGTGCAAGATTTCATAACACTACTTAGAATAGAGCACAATTTAAAACTCAGAAAATTTTTAAAAGATTTCATTGATTTATTTTTAGAGAGAAGGGAAAGGAGGAAGAAAGAGAGGGAGAGAAACATCAACATGTGGTTACCCCTTGCACACTCCCAGCAGGGGACCCCGCCTCCGCAACCCAGGCATGTGCCCTGACAGGGAATTGAACTGGCGACCCTGAAGTTTGCAGGCCAGTGCTCAATTCACTGTACCACACCAGTCAGGGCTTTCTTTTTGTTTCTGGAATTTTTCATTTAATATTTTCATGGTTGGTTTATAGGTACCTGAACTCACAGGAAGCAAAACTGCGGGCAAGTGAGAGAATACTGTGAGCAGCAGTATGATTTGAACACTGGCGTGGCATTCAGCCCAGCAGCTTCAAATCCTGGATCCATTGTTACAGTGATAAGGTAGTACAATAAGGTTATCTAGAAATATTGATAAGACCTATTTTTATCACACTTGAGGTCAAAAGGTAGCAGTAATGATGGCCCTTAGAGAAATGTATGATTTCAGTTGTGTAGTATGTCTGAATTTCAGTAGGTGGGTAATTATATCCAAATAGAAACACTCTAGTAGTTAGTACTTTGTGGTTTTACTGCTGAGACATAAGCAGTTGCAAAGTTTAGGTATATGAAGTATAAGCCCATCTTTTACCTAGCCTGGTGGCTTAGCATGGTTAAGTGAGATTATACCAAATTAAGTTCCAACTTGGCATAATGACTGATTTAAAATTTTCTTTTGTAAGAGAAACCCAAGGACCTGAAGTTTACTTTATCATATCAAAATAAGCACTCAACAGAGAGAAAAATAAGTTACATACTAAAGGAGAAAGAATTTTTTTTAATTAAAAAATGTGTTTAAAGATTTTATTTATTATTTTCAGAGAGAGGGGAAGGGAGAGAGACATCAATGTATGGTTGCCTTTCACCTGCCTCCAGCCATGGACCTGGCTGGAGACCTATCCTGCAGCCTGGTTATGTGCCCTGGCTGGGAAATTGAACCAGTGACCTTTGGGTTTGCAGGCCGGCGCCTTATCCACTGTGCCACCAGCCAAGGCTAAAAAAATATTTTCTTGAATTGCAGTATGTTGACACCATACATCTGTCTGACATCAAAGCTCTTGGTTATAAATTTTGCAGATAACTTATCAACCCAAATCCACAAAGCACAAATTGAAAGAGAAGTTGGAACATTAGAAGAAGTAAAGAGACTCCTCAGTCCCTGCAGGAGTGGAGGCCAGTTACAGTGCGACATATATCTTTGGTGTCTGTAGGACTTGACTGTCCATTTAAATGCTAACGTGCAACTCTGGCATATCCCAGGAATTAAAACTGCTGAAGAAGGCAACAGCTCTGGAAATTTCAGAACTTTGCTGAATATTTCAGTATCTGTGTGCTAAAGAGCTCAGGTATAATTTTAAATGTCAGAGAACAAACCATGGCTCTCAGTATGCCCTGCTATGAATTCTTTGGCAATGTGCCTTGTTTCAAAAAAAGCATGAGTGAGGTTCTGTATTTCCAGATGATTTGTACGGTTGCTAATTAAGCAAAACAAAAGGTCATCACCTAGAATTTATACATAGGATTTTAAATAAAAGAAAAAAATTAAATTCTTATGCATCTTAAAATCTCAATCAGCTTCGGCCACGAGAATTAAAAATTGTCAGGCATTTAAGTGATTTCAGGGTTTTGTCTCATTTTCTTATTCTGTATTTATATAGCATGTAAAGCCATATTACTCAAATATCACGGAGCCAGCAATAGGCAGGCACTTGAGAGGTAGAGGTAACTGTTACTGAAATTGGTGCCTTGAGAAAAGGAATAAGCTATCTGAAGGCTGGGTTTCCAGAAGGTCAGTTATATAGGGAAGTATAATTGCTGTATAGATAACTGCTACATACAATCTCCAGAGAGCACTGGGTTTTGGTACTCATTCAATATTTAGATAATCTTCCCCTTGTCAGGCATTGTGCTAGGTGCTGGGAATGCTTCTATAATGGAAGCCTGTGGGGAAATGTGCTTAATAAAATGCATGGAAATCAACTTTTCTGAAACATATTAAGTCTTTTCGTGAAATAAGACTGAATATCAACTTGGAGGTTGTCTTCCCAAATAAAACACTTTGTTCAGCAATTTAGCAACTGGGTCTCTAACCCTCTCACCTCTCATTTGTTGAGTGGGAAGGGTGTGAATTGTATCTTTAAGGCCTTCTGGCTCTTCCTTCCACCTTCTTTATGACCTTTTTGCTCCACAAATCCCCAAGAGGAGACTGCTATGCTAATGCGCTTTGTGGATCTCCAAGTAAGGGAACAAGGCATATGTTGGTTTTCTTTTTCTGCCCATTGATTTGTTTTCTCCCATTAGTTTTTAAGAAACATATGCTAAGGGGTCATTTAATAACAGTTTAAGATGATAAGAATCTCTCAAAAAAAAGGAATTCTAAAATGATAGGCAAAAGGTCAATGATTTTGTGTATGCACTCTCCCCAAGTCATAACACATGTTGCCTTTCTGCTCTTAGTTTTAGCTTTGTTCCATTAATCTCCCATGAATCTATAGTCGCTAAAATGAGATAATTACATTACATCCACATCATGAACTTTTGAGGTCGTACCTTTATACACAATCTTGTAAATAATACAAGCCAATGAGCTCCCTCCAGACCATGTAACATTAAACTTTTCTTGATTGTGAAAAGATAGAAGGTTTCAGGCTCTTTTGATACTTCTTGTCTGAGAAGAAGACTAAACATATGGTTGGGAGGACTGTCAGAACCAGCCAAGGAAACAGAAGGAAAGAGGAAATGGGGTCTTCCAATTGCCAGGTGCAATGACTACTCACTAAATTCTGGGGGCCCGAGAATTCTGGAATCAAAATGCAGAGAAACCAGCTCTGAAGTCACAGCATGCTTCCACCCGCTCAATTCTGTGAGGAAGGTACCATTGACCCTTGAACAACATAGGTTTGAATTTCATGGGTCCACTTACATACTTATATATGGATTTTTTTCAATAAATAATATGGATGTATTTTCTCTTCATTACAATTTTCCTAATCACATTTTATTTTCTTTATTTTATTGTAAGCATATAGTACATAATACATATATGTTAGTTGACTATCTATATTATCAGTAAGGCTTTTAGTCCACAGTAGTCTATTAGTAGTTAAGTTTTGGGGGAGTTGGAATTTATACACAGATTTTCAATTGCATGAAGGGCCAGCACTCTTTAAACTCCTTGTTGTTCAGGGTCAGCTGTATGTGGAGCATCCATAAACACCGTTTGCCTGTATCATCCTCTTCGGCATCCATCTAAGCTCTCCAGGAGAACAGGTGCCTGCCGAGGATAAGATTCCTCCTGGGACAAGGTCATTGGAGAATGTGGGACTTGGGCAGAGAGCTCCGAGTCATCTCACATAAGGGCAAATGTTAAATAGTTGGTTTAGCTCTGGAGAAAGAAAATGGAAGGGCTTAGCAGGGCAAGGCTAATCAGTTATCCTCACTCTCAATCATATAGGACCTGTTTTACAAGGGAGGTAGCAGTCTGGTTTATTTTTGTATTTTTGTTTCTCTTTTTGTTTTTCCAGTTACAAAGTTGAAGAATTGCTTCCTGAAATTTTGGTGTTGGAGTTCATGGTCCTGCATATCTTCTGAACCTACATAAAAATGTCAGGTTCAAAGGAGGCTGGTGTTGAATTATGATGCTGAGAACTGTTACCACCATACTCCAAAAACTTGCAAAATGCAAGCCCTTGTAAAGTCCTTATTAAAATACTACTAAAAAAAAAAAAAAGTCAAGGGCACCTTATAGAATGTGTCAAACAACTGGAGGGGAAATAAAGAGATTAATCACTTTATAAGCACCAATTAATTACTCTTTATGATATTAGTGTCTTACTGGACAGCCAATTTTTAAAAAGAAATAAAAATTTCTAGGATTTACATTACCATGCCTCAGCTAATGACTGTTTATTATTCCCTGGCTTACCTACTTGCTGATTTATAACCTTAAAACGAAGTCCTTGCAATTATTTTCTTTATTTGAAAGTCCAGTTTCCGATTCAACGCTCTATAGTTAGTTCCTCTGAAAGGGAAAATCTAGAAACAAAGAAGTAATATAATTTTCCAAAAATAAGTCTGCAGATAAAGTTCTCAGTGTAATTTCTTTGGGTGACAACTTCTTTCAGACCTCTGTCTTACAAACCTAGGCTAACCTTGTTATTCAGATGTTTTCCATTAAGGTCATTTTAAAAAATGTTTATTGCTTTGGCTGGTGGCACAGTGGATAAAGTGCCAGCCTGAAAACCCAAAGATCGCTGGTTCGATTCCCAGCCAGGGCACATAACCAGGTTGCAAGCCAGGTCTCCAGCCAGATAGTAGCTGGAGGCAGGTAAAAAGCAATCATACATTGATGTCTTTCTCCCTCTGTACCTCTCTCCCTTCCCCTCTCTCTAAGGATAATAAATAAAATCTTTAAAATAAATAAATAAGTAAATGTTTATTGATTTTAGGGACAGAGGAAGGAGCGAGAGATAAACACTGATCAGTTGTCTCCCATATGTGTCCCAACTGGGGATCAAACCCACAACCTTTTTTGTGGTGTATGGGATGATGTTCCTACCAACCGAGCCACCCAGCCAACACTAAGGCCACTCTTTGCTACTCCTTTGAATGTGGATCATCCTAGGGTTTTTGCAGTCTTTTTCATTCCCTTCATGTGCTTTCTCTGGACCATCTCCTCCACAGCTATTATTTTACTGAGATTTCTAAACTGATGACACAAAATTTATAGATCTACCACAAACTCTCTCTAGAACTCTCAGTTCCTTCTCAGACACCTGCCCTGAGGAGTTTCCCAGGCAGCTCACACTTGACATGTCCAAAACCAAACTGGTCACCATTGATTTTTCTTTTATTGCCTATTTTGGGGAACTGGCACTGCCAGCTACTAGGTGGCCAGGCCAGGAACTTGTGAGTTGTCTTAGACTCTCTACTCCGAGCAAAATGACCTTCCAATTACAAGTATTGCTCACAGCCCGCAGCAATGGTCCTGACAAATCCCTTCCTGCTCCTTCATCTCACACTGGGTGATGCCATTCAAGTTCTCTCATAGCACTAAAGTTGAGGGAGTGAGGGGAGAGGGGTGTCTCCTCAACCACCTGGGTAATGGAGCCTTAAGAGCCAAAGCAATGCCCCAACTCCCTCTCTCTTCTCTCTTCTCTTTCCCCTCAGTTATGATTCATGAGGCTGAGTAGAAGACAGCAACCAAATCACACTCAGAGTCATTCCTATTTTCTAACTGTAAATGCGTTTCTTGGTCAAGATTGTTCTGAATTTTTCCCAAAAAAAATGCTTTAGGGATTCATACAAATCCAGAATGTCTGAACCCAGTTTAGACTCAGGCTATGATATTGATATGATGTGTGCAGCTCGAGGACCTAGACAACCCCTGAGTGTCTTTGTTTACCAGGTATGGGACTCAGAGTTGAGAAGCTGGCTGAAGACAACTATTCACCTGTTGAATAATAACAGAATAGTAAGCAGTTCAAGTGGATGCTCTCCTAACACTTTGGGAAGCATTTTGGCATTTCATGTAGGAGTCAGAAAGAGGCTCCCTCCTTTTGACCCCTGGAGATAAAGCTCTTTGCTAAACAAATATGCTGTTTGAGAAGTGGTTCTTTTATTTGCTCTACCCATGAAAAGGGAACTGTGAAGATTTCACTTGTGTAAGGTGATCTTGAGGCAGCAACATGTGTCCCTACAGTCCTATTGAACAAGAACTGAAATACACATTGAGGGGGAATGTAAGAATGTCAATCATATATATTATCTGGCTGTCACTTGGAGTCATTGCTGATTTCAACCAATTCCCAAGGGATTTTTCTTTCTGTCAAGGGCCATCTTAAGTGTTATACTACTCTTCTAAAACAATAGGTCTGAGAATTTTTCCTGATAATTTTATATGGAAGGTAAACTAAGCTTGCAGAAAATTGTGTGTTTCAGAAATGGACTCTGCCCTTTTGTATTAACTGGTACAGATCATCTTCAGTGCCTCAACCATATCATAGCTTATATAGAGAAATATATATATATTAAATGAATGAAAAACTGCAGGTACAACTGACTATCATTTGGCTCTCTTCTGATAACCCCACTTGAATTACGACACTTTCAAACACAGGTCATTCCTTTTTCCTCCTCCCTGCGTCAAGTTTAGGGAGCAGTGTCAGCATTTTTTCCTTACATTTTACAACTTCCTCTTCTTTTTTCTTTTTCAACCCAAGAGTGGTGTGATCAAGTTGATGTTTTAAAAGGACCACCCCAGAATCTGAGAGGAGGATGGATAGGAGGAGAGCCTGGAGAAGAGAATTAGACAAGCTGAGATAGGACTGGAGTGCCATATCAGTAGGACATGTGCAGGAGTATGCAGGACAATGCTGTTCTATTCAGGTGTGGCTTATGGAGATGGATGGAGGTAGATGGGAAAGGAAGCTGCTGGGATTGAGGTGCATTCAGAGAAAGTACTCATAGATAACTGCCTTGGAGGGCCTGGTGTCTGTGAAGAGTCTGAATTTTATACCTAAAACAGACCTGACTTTAGCTTTCCCATGAATCTCTAAATACTGGATGGCCAGAGTAGAAGGTATAAGGGAAAGCCAAACAACATGTGAACATCATCTTTTTAAAAATTATTCAGCCTCTTTGGGTCAATGCTAAGTTATTTTACTTTACTTGTTTTTCTCTTCCTTTTGAAGTCCATGACATCTTATGGGCTCACCTGCCCATAGAATAGAGAACAAGGGGAGCGACTATACCAGGTAAGTCTGGAGATGTCACAGGACCAGAGCTTAAGAACATTGGTGGGCTGTGTTAAGAACTTTGCTCTTTGCCCTGGCTGGTGTGGCTCAGTGGATTGAGCACCGGCCTGTGAACTTAAGGGTCACTGGTCAATTCCTAGCCAGGGCACATAACCAGATTGCAAGCCAGGTTTCTAGGCAGGTCCCCAGCTGGAGGCAGGTAAAAGTCAACCATATATTGATGTTTCTCTCCCTCTCTTTCTCCTTCCCTTCCCCTCTCTAAAAATAATGAATAAAATCATGTTAAAAAATAGTCATCTCACAACAATGCCACCTGGTACAGATGGGTCCCTAGGACACCCACCTAGGGGGAAGCCTTTACTACAAGGGGCCCACCCTCAAGAAGATGATTCTGGGTGTTTTTTGGTCCCCTCTCATATGGTTTTAGGCATCCTCTGGGAATCTTTGAATGTAGCCCTGGTGGACTACTATATCTATGTATCCCTATATGGAAGAGAATTAGAAGAAACACATAAAAATGGTGACTGTGGTTATATTCATCTAGTAAGTTTAGAGTTACTTGACTTTTTTCATCTTCTGATGAAAGTTTACTGAGTTTATTATGAGTAGGTGTTTGGGGGTGGTCAGAGAGAGGGGGAGGGTAATTTTGTGTAATAAAAAGAATTAAAACCAAAAATAGTGAATGGAGGCTTAAAAATAAGAGTAGTTACTTTAAAAGAGAAAGATGTGCATCCTAGAAACCTGAAATAGTATTGAAAACAATCTGGGCATGTTAAAAAGAAAGCCTAAATAGTCTGAGGACAAAGTATTATTTACTGTTTGATTTGGCCAGTTTTCCAACTGTAATAACTACGGCTTTATGACATTTTCATTAGCCAAAAATGTTAGGTGTTAAAATGAATCATCAACTTAGATATTGATTGCATTTAATGATCCCATTCAGAAGGGTAATGCTATCTTCCTTTATTCTAAGTAATTTGTTACTACAATGTTCAAAGATATACAGTATATAAAGGAATTATGCATTTGGGACTCTGCATTAGATTTATTAGGAAAATGAGAGAAAGGATGTGAATCTAGATGTGGTTTCCATTCCCTGACTTCTCCCTTTGGAGGAATTACATTTTGGTCAATTTTTTTTTTTTAATTTTATTGTTGTATTACAGCCATCCCCTCCCTGCTACCCCCTGTCCTCCTCCTCACCCCCGCCCCCCAAGTCAATCCTACCTGTTGTCCATGTCCATGGTTCCTCTATACCAGGTTCTTGTCTAACTGCTCCCCTTCCTTGCCTCTGCCTCCCTCTGGTCAATTCTTGAGAGAAGAGTCTAAGGCTAATGTTTATCAACACATATTAGCATTCATATCAGGCTTTGTACTGATATATTTAACATTCACAACACTCCTGTAGGCAGGTATTGATTATTTAAGAGACTGAGGTTCAGAGAAATTTCTTAACTTCTGTATGGCCACATAGCCAATAATGTGATGGTGTCAAGACCTGAAAAACTGCTCTTTACAAGTAAGCCATAGTTATAACATTCCATTGTGGTAGATGGTATTACTTTTCAAAATTATGAGCAAGATAAGGTCAGTTTGAGGTCAGGATTGCTAGCAAAATTTATTAAAATAAGTGAGAGAAAGAAAGCTTTCCAGGGAAGTTTATTATCTAATGATAGGGAAAGGGATGACTGGTGTACTTCAATTATGGTGCTACCAAGTATAGCACTCTTTCTCATGCCGCTCATTGGATGCATTGCATTGGTACAGAGATACCTTAGTAGGAACATGTCAGCTCTAGTAGAGACCATAGTGCTAAAGATTTGGGGGAAAAGAATCGCATCTTAAAGATGTAAAGTTAAGAATTATTTAGGCTCAATTTGGGGTGAAGAATAGAAGCAAAGGGCAGGGCAGTGTGAAGACCACAATTTTATCGAATAGCTATTTTTTGCATGCATCAACATAGGGATTTCTGGGCAATTAAGAAACATTTTTTAGATTACATATTATTATAAAAAATGTAAGGGTCCAAAACATCTCCCAAAATGACCGCAATAGCCTATTGTTACACTTGACAGAAATTAGACTCTAACGAAGGTTAAAGTTTGACCTGTTTCAGCTGTTGTTCACTCCCTAGAAAATCCCACCAGCACTGTGAACATTAGTTGCCTGGTAAAAATAGCTTCTCTGGCCCTGGCTGGTGGCAGAGTGGATAAGGCACCAGCCTGCAAACCCAAAGGTTGCTGGTTCGATTCCCCAGCCAGGGCACAAAATCAGGTTGCAAGCCAGGCCTCCACCTGAGTCTGTAGCTGGAGGCAGGTGAAAGGCAACCATACATTGATGTCCCTCTCCCTCTTTGACTCTTTCCCTTCCCCCACTCCCCCCACCCCCCATCTCTGAAAAATAATAAATAAAATCTTTAAAAAAAAAAGCTTCTCTGGAGGAGTAATACATAAGGTGACCAGCCATCTTGGTTAGCCTGGGACTGAGTGGTTTCCCAGGATATGGGGCTTTTAGTGCCTTTGAAACTGCCACTAACCTGGAATAGTCCAGGCAAATCTCAATGATTGATCACTTAACAGGAAGATCCAATTTTTCAGTTTCTGTTCATATGCTAAATTTATAGGAAACCTGTAAGTGCTAAGAAAAAATCTTGCTATCATGTTAAAGTTCTAAATTTCTTCTATTCAATTTTTTAAATTACAAATAAAAGGCTCAAAGAAGCTGGCCAGTATCATTGTATTTGGAGATGCAACAGATACCTGGCATATGTGGTTGCTGAAAGAAGATGATGGGGTGCAATGAGCCATCCTGCCATGTCCTCCTTGCCAGAAGGATAAGTTGCAGTTGAAGTGGGAAGGCTGAGGGGATAGAAATGTACACCAGGACCTAAGGATTAGCTTCCTTTTGTGCTAAAGAACAGGGCTTCAGGTCATTCTGTTTATTGCATTCAAATTTAATAATAGCTGAATGGTTTTTAAAAATACATCTTAGAAGAACAGTGCACACGTTTGTGATTCATTTTCATTTAAAATATAAGGCGTTCTATTTTCATTACTTGCTTTTATATTGTACTAACTATACATAAATGGAAAATGGTTAACTTTGCCAAATGAAAGGAGCTAGACACAAAGCAAGATGAAAATTATGGTTTTGAGTTTCTAAGAGCATATTTCATATATACCAACAAAAAAGGAGTAAATCAAATTTACTGAATGTTACTAATGTAAATTATTGTTTAATTTACACTAGTTGTAAAATAATAAAATTTTATTTTATTATTATTTCTCATTTCTCTAAAATAAATGTGCATTCTTTTTAGAGTATAAATAATTTATTGATAAACTATTTTCCATGGAAAATGAATCCATGATTCTTTTTATATTTATTAAAGAAAGTTACAAGTCCTGGCTGGTGGTTCAGTAGATAGAGGTGCTGGCCTGAGAACCCAAAGGTTGCTGATTCGATTCCCAGCCAGGGCACATAACCAGGTTGCAAGCCAGGTCTCCAGCCAGGTCCATAGCTGGAGGCAGGTGAAAGTCAACCATGCATTGATGTTTCTTTTTCTTTCCCTTTCTGCCTTCCTCCCTTACCCTCTCTCTAAAATTAATAAATAATTTTTTTAAAAAAGAAGGTTACAAATTAATAAGCATTTCTTCACCAGTGGGTAGAAATAAAGAAGGTAGTAGTAGTATGAGCCATACTCTCAAAAACTATAAAATTTATCAGAAAAGGCAGACTAAACTTTCAAAAAAGAAAATCATAAGTATTAGTTTGTGATTATAAAAACCAATGTTACTGATTTTGTGATTATAAAGGAATTGTCATTCAAATTTATTAATTAAAATAGTAATTTTTTTAAAGATTTTTATTTCATTATTTTTAGAAAGAGGGGAAGGACGAGAGGCTGAGAGGGGGAGAGACATCAATGTATGGTTATGGTTGCGTTTCACCTGTCTCCAGCCACAGACCTGACTGGAGACCTGGTTTGCAACCTGGTTATATGCCCTGGTTGGGGAATCGAACCTGTGACCTTTGGGTTCGCAGGCCAGCACTTTATCCATTGTGCTACCAGCCGGGGCTAAAATAGTAATTTTAATATTACTTTGTGTCATAACTACTTCATACATATATTGAAAAAAGTCACTTATTAGAATTTGCCTGTATCTTAGAGTGCAAAATATGTTTCAGAAAATTCCTCCCCCAAAACCTTTATGCATGGGTTCCCAAAATAGCATTTAGTCTATAACAATCTAGTTTGCCCAATTATTTATGTTTACCCTATCTTTAGTCACTTCCATTCTTTCCATTTATTACTCATCTTACTGTGTTGAATTTCTCTATTTTATCATGTCAATGGAAAAGCAAGCCAAATGAAGATGAGAGAAGGGCCACATTGACAAAGCTTTAGGAATCATTTTTGAGGTCTAATTGGATCTACTTTGATTACAATTCTGATCACTTGAATCAGTCATTTTCATTTTGGGCTGAGATAGATCACCCATAATGATTTCTCTCTCTACTCAACTGCAAAATGAAATAAAGTGGATTGCCTCTCTTCTTAAAAGCCTGATAGAATGAAGGTGATGCTGTCCTCTACTTGCTGATAAAAAGTACCTTCTCTTAAAACAAGTCTGTGGGAAAATTAAACTTCAAGGCAAATATGATGAATGACTATTAAGTTTTTTAAGAATAAGATAACCTCTTTTTTTTTCCCTTCACACAAATAAATACAAATATAAAAAACAAAACAAAAAAAAAAACTGGTTCCTCAATAGACCACCTGAAAATAGCTTTTCACCTTCCCTAAGAATGCAAGTTGGTTATTGTTACTATGGCAACGGATTCAGTATGAAGAGTAGTGTTTCGCTGGTCAGCCTTACTGAACAGAAGGAAATAGAACACTTTATTATGTTTTCATTTTTTAAAAAATGTAATCAATAGTTTAATGCTCTGGAATGGTTTGGAATGCAGGTTTAGTGATAGGAACCATATTGCAAGAGCAAAGGGAACACCAGGAAAGCGAGCTAAGCCTCAGGACAGTTTGCCATCTATGACTGCATGGAGGCTGGGCAGTGATTTCTTGGATGGTGTGACTGGATTCTGTATCCCTTCACTTGGTCTTGTTGCCCTTTCTTTGGTTGGAAATGCTGAGTTGGTGATAATGTGTGGATATGAACTTATTTCCTTACCGGTCAACAAGTGCTTGCTGAGTGCCTACTGCACACCAGGTAATATTCCAGCACCAAATGCAGTGTTTTAACAAGAGGACAAAATTAATGCCATAATGGACTCACATTCGGTGAGACAGATTGAAACCAAACAGGTAAATCTACACATAATATCAGACAGTAACAGCTGCTTTGAAGAAACATAAAGCTTATTAAGACAGTAACAGGAACATTTTCGAAAGGAGAGAGAAATACTGAAAAACAATCATTTTCAAGGAAATCAAAGCATTTAATGAGGCTCTTAAAATATTGCCTTTGGGATATTTTAATGTAGTTTCTTACAGAGAATGGGCTCAAAATTTTCACTCTCTGGCTTACAATTTCATATGGCAAGTTCTTTTCAAGCTGCTGAAAGACTGGACCACCTACTGTGGCAATTCCTGTGTTCTTATCTGATTGCCTTTATTCTTTATTGTCTCATAAAGAACCTGGCACTACTTGGCAACTTTGCTGAACAACATGTAGGCATGATGATTTTATGTTGCTATAAAACAACTTGGAACCCTACACTGCATTTTTGGTTATCAGCATTCAGCATGAATTATAATTGAAGTGCTTACTTTTTACCTGGATTGAAGATTGTATTCTGCAAATGACTCTAAGGTGCTTTATAAATACTGCATGAAACAACACAGAAATGTTTGTTTTAATAACAGTAACCAGGGTTGAACAAAACAGAGGGTTCACAAAGAACTCTTGGGAAATCCTGATTTTAGACTCTGGCACAGAAAAATTTCTAAGGTTACAAGCTAAGAACCTTCCTCTAAAGGTGTTCTTATTTATTTGGTTGTTTGGGAATTTTTGTTTGTTTTTTGTTTATTTTATTTTCAATGCTGTTCACCTTTAAGGTTGTCATGTCCTATTGTCCTGGCATTAATTTTGCTAGCCTAGATTGGAACACAACTCTATTTTGTCAAGTGCCCTTGAGAACCTCTTCAAGCTGAATAGTTGACAAAGTGAGACCTACAGCAGTTTTGATGAAACTTTAGGGGGGAAAAACCCATCTATTCACGTATGTGTTTGTTTGGCTCTAGTCCTATGCTCAGATTTCTCTTTCCCACCCACTCCCAGTCGTCCACACAACCCCATTAATTTCTTTCATACTGGGGCATTTTTGGTCCTTTCCAAGTCAGAGAATATTGGCAATGGCAGTGCAATTAGTACAAGTCTGGGTGGTGGAACACCCTGTTTTAGCCCATTTCCTTTGACTGTCAGGCCTGTGCCGAGAACCACAGCAGCAGCCCTTTGGAAGATCTTCTCAGTTAATTAGTGGCAGAGCTCATATATGCACATGGGATATTATGATATGTCCCCTCCAAATTGTTATTTCTATTCACATTCTAAATCATGAGAAAGTGAAGTCAAAATGTTAATAAGCTAATAACCCTGATTGTAATTTTTTTAAATTCAAAACTGATCTTTTTAAATTGTGGAATTAATGCATTCCCCTTTTCCTTTTTACATTAATTAATTAATTTTGAAAAGTAGAAACTGTGGCTCTGGTGCAAATTATAATTTACACCTTAATTTATGTCTCAACGTTGCCCTGTGCTTGCTATAGGTTTATAGAATTGATTTGCCTTTTTCAAGTTCTCTTTGTTTTTCTTAATTTCCAGTGTAGCCTGGATATGGGCTCATTTGCCTTCCCTTTTTATTTATTCACCTTCCATACTGCAGGCCAAGGCTCAGCTACTTCCTTCATCTGACATTTAGTCCTCCAAAGAGCCAGGTCCTACATTGACTTGTCTGCCTTCAATATTTCACCCGCTCATACTATTTTGGTCAGGTCATCTTGACATACTGCATGATTTCTTGTTTTCTTACATCCTTGCCTGTGATTCTGTTTGATTAGATGAAAGTGGCGGAGTTATTTTGGCCTCACATTGGAACAAAAAACTGCTCTTGCATACTGCGAGCACATAGGCGCATCTGCAGTGAAAGCTACTGGTGGGGTGGAGGGTGGAGGCAGAAGAAGACACAGCCTCAAAATCATTGCCTTTCTACACACAAAGGACTCTGGAATCGAATTGGGCAACCTCCCATTGAGATTTCCCAGAAATCTCCTGAAATTGTAGTGCATACAGTCTGGGTTTCTCTCCTCTCCAAATAGAAATAGAAATTTACTCTGATAAAGCCCAAAACTTGTCCAGGTTGATTTTTATCATTGTCAGGCTGGTAAAAATGGTTAACTTTTCAAATTTCCCTAGAGCCTGTTCCATGTAGGGAAGAAGGATAAAATGGGCAGAGAGAAGGAATATATAGACATTCAAATGTCATTAATTGAAAATGTATGGAAGTGAATAGGTCAAGATGATTGTTTTCAGTGATAGCACACTAAAGGTGAATGATGTGTACACAGTAGGCATTCAGAAAACATTTAATTCAAAAATATGTAATATTTATTGTTTACCAAAAAACTGTTGGTGGGGAGACCTGGTTTGCAACCTGGCTGGGGAATCGAACCTGCGACCTTTGGGTTCAAAGGCCGGCACCTTATCCACTGTGCTACCAGCCAGGGCCTGGGCTGAAATATTTTGTAGTAGCTTTCAAAGCTCCATAAACAACAGTCAGGCAGAGAAATGAACTAAGCAGTACTTAGCAACCTCCAAGAAGGGGCTAGAATGAGGGATACAGGATGATCCTACTTAGCATGTTCTTCAGGGGCCACTGCCTGGCCAATGTTCCACTCTAGTTTGGTTCTATGACCCCGGGCTTTGAAGGGTCACTGTAAAAGGTGATCTCAGCCACAGCTGCCAGGTTACTGACCTGGCATGACCTCTCCCACATCTGCCCAGACAACCCCCACTCCCTGCCAAGTTAAGGAAGCTTTCAAAATCTCAGATTCCAGGAACTCGGTGGTCATCTCAGATCTGGCCAGCCTGCAGGCTGTTGTCCTTGCTGACCCGCACCAAACAGGAAGCATGAAATTCAGTACAAATCGGTTTGATCCAGTCAGAACTGGTTTGATCCAGTTCCAACTGGCTTGATCTGGTTTCAACTGATTTGATCTGGTTTCAACAGGTTTGATTTGGTCAGAACTGGTTTGATCCGGTTTGAACTGGTATGATCTGGATTGATCCAGTTTGAACCGGTTTTATCCGGGCTGATCCGGTTTCAACCGGTTTGATCCGGTTTCATCCAGTTTGACCTGGTTTGATCCGGTTTCAACCGGTTTAATCCTGTTTGATCTGGTTTCAAACAGTTTGACCCAGTTTGATACGATTTCAACCGGTTTGATCCTGTTTGATCCAGTTTCAACTGGTTTGATCTGGTCAGAACTGGTTTGATCCGGTTTCAACTGATTTTAACTGGTTTGATCTGGTTTCAACTGGTTTGATCTGGAAAGAACTGGTCTGATCAGGTTTCAACCGGTTTGAACCAGTTTAATCTGGTTTCAACTGGTTTAATCTGGTCAGAACTGATTTGATCTGGTTTCAACCAGTTTGATCCGCTTTAAACCGGTTTGATCTGATTTCAACCTTATCTGGTTTCAACTGGTTTGATCCGGTTTGAACTGGTTTGATTTGGAGTGAACCGGTTTCAACCAGTTTAATCTGGTTTGAAAAGGTGTGATCTGGTCAGAACTGGTTTGATCCGGTTTCAAAAGGTCTGATCCGGTTTCAACCAGTTTAATCTGGCTTGAACCCGTTTGATCTGGTCAGAACTGGTTTTAAACGGTTTGAAGCGGTTTGATCTGGTCAGAACCGGTTTGATCCGGTTTGAACCAGTATAATCTGGTCAGAATCCGTTTCAACCGGGTCAATCTGGTTTGAACCGGTTCGATCTGGTCAGAACCAGTTTGATCCGGTTTCAATCAGTTGGACCTGTTCAGAATCCATTTGAACCAGTTTGATTCAGTTTGATCTGGTCAGAACCGGTTTGGTCCGGTTTGATACAGTTTGACCCGGTTTCAAATGGTTTCATTCGGTTTGAACTGGTTTGATCTGGTCAGACCGGTTTCAACCGGTTTCAACCAATTTGATCTGGTTTGGTCCAGTTTCAACCGGTTTCATCCGGTTTGAACCGGTTTAATCTGGCAGAACCGGTTTCATGCAGTTTTAACCAGTTTGATCTGGTCAGAACCGGTTTGATCTGATTTCAACCGGTTGGACCTGGTCAGAATCGATTTGAACCAGTTTGATTCGGTTTGATCCGGTCAGAACCGGTTTGATACAGTTTGACCTGGTTTCAAATGGTTTCATCCAGTTTGAACCGGTTTGATCAGATCAGAACCAGTTTCAACCGGTTTCAACCAATTTGATCTGGTTTGGTCCGGTTTCAACCGGTTTCATCCGGTTTGAACCGGTTTAATCTGGCAGAACCAGTTTGATGCAGTTTTAACCAGTTTGATCTGGCCAGAACCAGTTTGATCCGATTTCAACCGGTTGGACCTGGTCAGAATCGATTTGAACCGGTTTGATTCGGTTTGATCCGGTCAGAACCAGTTTGATACAGTTTGACCCGGTTTCAAATGGTTTCATCTGGTTTGAAACGGTTTGATCAGGTCAGAACCGGTTTGAACCGGTTTCAACCAATTTGATCTGGTTTGGTCCAGTTTCAACCGGTTTCAACTGGTTTGATATGGTTTGAACCAGTTTAATCAGGTCAGAACCGGTTTGATGCAGTTTTAACCAGTTTGATCTGGTCAGAACTGGTTTGATCCGGTTTCAATCGGTTTGATCTGGTCAGAACCGGTTTGAACCAGATATCAACCGTTTTCATCTGGTCAGACTCAGTTTGATCCGGTTTTATCTGGTCAGAACCAGTTTGATCCGGTTTCTACCAGTTTGATCCGGTTTCAACCGGTTTGATCTGGTTTCAACTGGTTTGTTCCAGTTTCAACTGGTTTGATCTGGTCTGAACCAGTTTCAACAGGTTTGATCCAGTTCCAACTGGTTTCATCTGGTCAGAACTTGTTTGATTAGGTTTCAACTGGTTTGAACCGGTTTCAAACGGTTTGATCTGTTCAGAACTAGTTTGATCCGGTTTCCGGGTTGATGCGGTTTGATCCGGTTTGAAGCGGTTTCAAACAGTTCGATCTGGTCAGAACCAGTTTGAACCGGTTTGATCTGGATTGATCTGGTTTGATCTGGCCAGAACCGGTTTGATCCGGTTTGAACCAGTTTCACCCAGTTAATCCAGTTTTATCTGGTCAGAACCGGTTTGATCCGGTTTGAACCAGTTTGATCCAGTTTCACCCAGTTTAATCCGGTTTGATCTGGTCAGAACCGGTTTGATATGATTTGATGTGGTTTGACCCTGTTTCAACCAGTTTCATCCGGTTTGATCCCGTTTGAACCGGTTTCATACGGTCTGAACCGGTTTGAACTGGTTTGATCCTGTTTCAACCGGTTTGATCTTGTCAGAAACGGTTTGAACTGGTTTGATCTGGTTTCAACTTGTTTCATCTATTCAGAACTTGTTTGATCCAGTATCAACCAGTTTGAACTGTTTTGATCTGGTTTGATCTGGTCACAACCAGTTTGATTCGGTTTCATCCTGTTTGAACTGGTTTAATCCGGTTTAATCTGGTCTTAACCGGTTCGAACAGGTCTTAACTGGTTCGAACCGGTCTGATCCAGTTTCAACCGGTTTGATCTGGTCTGAACCGGTTTGAACAGGTTTGATCCAGTTTCATCTGGTCTGAATCGATTTCAACCAGTTTGATCAAGTTTGATCTGGTCTGAACCGGTTTGAACCAGTTTCACCCGGTTTAAACCTGTTTGATCTGGTCAGAACCGGTTTCAACCAATTTGATCTGGTTTGGTCCGGTTTGAACCGATTTCAACCCGTTTGATCCGATTTGAACTGGTTCGATCTGGTCAGAACTGGTTTGATACGGTTTCAATCGGTTGATCTGGTCAGAACCAGTTTGAACCAGATGGGCCGTGGGCTTTATGGTAGATAACGTCAGAGGACCTCCGGGAGCATTGAATCTACTCACATAGACAAAAACGCAGCACTCTGCTTTGTAACAGCTGGGACGCATCTGCCAGCTCATTTCCACACTTGGACGCTGGTCAGGAAATACCCAGGTGCCCTGGATGTCAGTGTGGCCGGTGCAAACCTGGAGAACCAGCTGCACAGCGCGCAGAAGAACCTCCTGTTCCTGCAGTGGAGCACCTGGGCATGCTGCAGGGCCTCCACGCCGAGATCCAGCGGCTGCAGCAGCACTGCACAGATCTGGCCTATGAGCTGACACTCAAAGGTTCTGAACACGCAGGGGAAGTGTCCTCCCGCAGCAGCGAGCTGCAGAAGAGATGCGAGGAGCTGGAGGCGCAGGAGCAGGAGAACGCAGCACTGCTGCGGGAGCTGGAGCAGAAGAACGCCATGATCGCGGTGCTGCAGAACACCATCAAGGAGCGGGAGAAGAGGTACCTGGAGGAGCTCAAGCTGAAGAGCCACAAGCTGAACATGCTATCCAGCGAGCTGGAGCAGTGGGCCAGCACCATCGCCTACCTGACCTCCCAGCTGCACGCCACCAAGAGGAAGCTGCTCAGTTCCAGCGGGAACTCAGACGGCAGCCCGTCCGCGAGCCCTGTGGCCGGCTACAAGCCAACCCCCCCAGGGACAAGCTGCCTGAAACCCCGCGCCGCCACCGCCGCCGCCGGATGAAGAAGAGCCTCTCTGCCCCCCTGCACCCAGAATTTGACGAGGTCTACAGATTTGGGGCCGACAGCCGGAAGCTCCTCCTGTGGGAACCGGTGGATGCCATGCCTGATCCCACCCCATTCCTGCTGGCCAGGGAGTCGGCCAAGGTGCACCTCATCAAGGAGCGGCCCCTGGTCATCCCCCCCATCGCCTTCGACCGCAGCTTGGGCCAGCAGCACAGCCAGGCCCCAGAGAAGCAGCACAAGGTCCACGTGGGTGTGGCCCACCACATCCCCGACAGTGCCTCGCAGGTGCCCGAGGTGGAGACGCTGGCAGTCGATCAGGTGAACAGGGAAAGGTTGTCAGGAAGAGCTCAGGGATGGACAGAACTGTGTGAAGCCTGCCGGGCGCCCTCCCCACCGCCGGCCCGTCAGTGTAGCTGTGATCACCACGAGGGAAGACTTGTCCATCCACACCCTTTTCTTTTCACTTTCGTGCATGCCAAATAGTTTTCAGACCTGTCAACAGATTATCCCTCCCACTCCACGTGTCGTCTTACACCAACACGTGATCGTGTCCCGGCTGTGGCCAGAAACCTGCACACTGCATGGCTGGCTTCCCGCCCACGGCAGCACCATAGCGCGCATGGAGCGGGGCCACGGCTACGTCGCTGCTCAGCATTATGGAGGCCAGAGTGCCACCCGCCTAAGCAAGTCAGAGCCACACACGCTTGCAGGGCAGCGGCCCCTCCTGCCCCATAACCACCTCCAGCCTCCCCCAGCCGGACCGGACGAGTGGCTGTATCTGTATGTCGCAAGCACTAAAGATGACGTTACCCCTCATGTCACCATAACTGGTTTGTACCGGGTTCAACCAGTTTGATCTGCTCAGAACCAGTTTAAACCAGTTTGATCCGGTTTCAACTGGTTTCATCTGGTCAGAACTTGTTTGATCAGGTTTCAACCGGTTTGAACTGGTTTAGTCCGGTTTGATCTGGTTAGAACCGTTTTGATCTGGTTTCAACCAGTTTGGTCCGGTTTGACCCAGTTTGACCCCGTTTGAACTAGTTTATTCGGGTTGATCTGGTTTAAACTGGTATAAACCGGTTTGATCTGGTTTCAATCTGTTTGATCTCCTAAGAACTGGTTTGATCCATTTTAAACTGCTTTCATCTGGTCAGAACTTGTTTGATCAGGTTTCAACCAGTTTGAACCGGATTCAAACGGATTGATCTGGTCAGTATTGGTTTAATCCGGTTTCCAGCTTGATCCAGTTTCATAGTTTCAATCCATTTGAACCTGTTTCTAACAATTTCATATGGGAAGAACCAGTTTAAACCGGTTTGATCCGATTTGATCCGGTTTGATCTGGTCAGAACGGGTTTGATTTGGTTTCAACAGGTTTGACCTGGTCTGAACCAATATGAACTGGTTTGAAAAAGATTGATCCTATTGGAACCTATTAAACTCATGCACGCAGGTTAAGAGAGATTCAATCTGAATCAAGCCAGCCAGTACTGTTCCAAACTGGGTCAAACACACAGCTGAAGTGCATTCAAACCAGATCAGCTGAAACCTGTTTAAACTGAGTCACAGTCTGAGCGGTTCTTATGACTGGTTTAAACCAGATCAAAATGGCCGACACTGGTGATCATTAGATCTAACAGGTTGAGATTGCTTTAGACCAGTTCAAGGTTTGAACAGTTTGATTCAAACTGGTTTAAACTACATTAAACCGGTTCACAGCCGTTTAAACCTAATCAAACCAAATAAAATCGAGTAACATCGGATCACATTGCTTCAAACCAGTTGCAACTGGGTGAAACCGGAACAAACTGGATTAAACCGGTTTGAACGGGTTCAAACAGGATTAAAATGGTTCAAACCACATCAAACTGGATCAAACCAGTTCAAATTGGATCAAACCAGCTCAAACCGGATCGAATAGGACGTAACGACCTCAAACCAGATCAGACCAGTTGGAACTGGATGAAACCCGTTGAAACTGGATAAAATCAGCAGAAAATGGATTGAACAGCATGAACCCGGTTGAAACAGGATCAAACCGGTTCCAACTAGATTAAACTGGATTAAACACATTAAAACTGGATCAAATCGGATTAAACCAGTTCAAACCGTTTATTATTTAATATAAAATATATATTTTATCTAATATGTAATATTAGATATATAATAATTATCCATATAATATAATATATATGATTATAAAATATATTGAATATAATAATATTACATATATTATAATATAGATTATATATTATATGTAACATATATAATACAGTACATATATGATATAGTATATATATATATAATATTATATATGTATAACATATTATAAGTACCATATATATATGTAATATATATATATATATATATATATATATATATATATATATATGTTAAGGCAAAAGTGTTTAGGTGGCTGTTCACCCTTAATAATCCCCGATTGGTCCAGGTGGACCCGGGACCTGTGGGCTTATAGAAGAGAGAAAAATTATTTTAAACAATTTTAAATTAAAAAAAAAGAAAAAGAAAAAAAGGAAAAAATAACAAGGAAAAGAAAAAATAATATTAATAAAGAAAGGGTTTAGGTGGATGTTCACTCTTTATGATCTCTGGTTGGTCCAGGTGTAGCCTGGACCTGTGGGCTTTAACTGGAAGAAAAGGAAACAAAAAAAAAGAAAAGAAAAGAAAAGAAAAGAGGGAAATAAAAAAGGAAAAGAAGAAAGGAAAGAATATAGAAAGGGTTTAGGTGGCTCGGGAGGGGAGGAATACATCAATTGAGGACTGGGAAAGTGTCACAGCCCAGCTCCCCCGGGAGAGGGCCAATTCTCCAAGCAGACCAGCTCTCCGAGGAGTCCCTCACGCCGCCCCTGTGATGCGCCCCTCCCAGCGCGTCTGCAGCGAGGCCTTTGTCGCCGAAAATGGGCGGGTCAGTTGCCCCGGCTACAAGTTCCCGGCTCGCGGTTTGGAGTTTCCTCGGGAGCCTGGGGGCCTATGTGGGTGCGCAGGGCTGGGCCTCCCCCCTCG